>VWZV01005851.1:101754-259400 GCA_013397155.1 Irena cyanogastra | reverse complement strand
TTTGAGGGACATAAAAAACAGGCAAGAAATTATCTTAAAACTCATCTGCTTTATAATAGGAGGGGGAAATCAATAAAAATAGGAACAAATACTTCCATAAAAAGTGCTCCTAGGAATTGTGAACTATAAAGGTTCCCTTGGCGGACACATCAGCATAGTAATAGGAACCACAAGCTTCAAATCAGGGTTTAGCACAGGAGGCAGACTATAAAGGGAGGCTTTCTGCTTCTTTTCAGGTCTGCTTGATGCCAAGCACTCCCAGACATTTCACTGGCAGTCTCTACTTTTGAAGTTAATGCGTTGCAAGATGGTTTCTAGACAGTGTTCATACAACCTGGCCACAAAAGTAGTGTCTATTTGGGGAGCAGAAAGTGCTGTGGAGATTCACAGTTGATCATGGAGAAGCTTATGAGGATTACAAAGAAGGGGAGAACTGATCCTGAAAATCCCAAGATGTCCATAGATAAGACTGATTCTCCCTTTTCCTTGTGAGGGGAAGAGAAGAGACACTTCAATAACTTTGTATGCATACATTGCTTTATCTTCTTACTTCAAATTAGCTTGAAACCTTTAGTCCTGTAAGCTGTTCATTTTCTAAAACCTGTATATCACTATTACATCAAAATAAAGGCTAAGACAAGACTTCTGCTGGTTAATACAAAAACTGCATGTTAAGTGATATTTTTCACTTCTTTAGAAATCTGAGATTCAATTTCAGTGACCAATTTAATGCTTCAGGCCAAAAGAAAAAGCAGTAATTCTCCCAGAATTGATGGAACTGCCAAATGAATGAGCATATCAGCTAGAGGGATCTCTCCTTAGGTGGAAGTTAATGAAGCCAAGATCCTGACTTCGGTATTAGACTATGTTCATAATACACGACCTGCAGCTTGCTAAGTGCCAAGGGAAAAACCAAAAGGCAAGGCAGACCAAAATAACATTTTCTAAGATCCCTACTTAGGAAACAGAGAACTTACAACTGCTCTTCAAGGAATTTGATTTCTGTGGATTTTTTGCCTTACTGTTATTCAACTGACTGAAGAAGGCTTGTTAATTGCCAATACCAATATATTAATGTTTTACTTAAACCAGCTGTCTGCTTTCCACATTAGACTAGCACAGTGATCCAAAATAATTTTTGCAATGCTTTAAATTATTTCAGCATTTTTAATGTAACTTTTCTTTTCTCGATGTGTTAGTCGTTCTCAAGAACAAAATTTTCATTTAAAAAGCCCTGCATTAAACACAAAGATAGTCCTGGGATCCANTAAAATAATTTTCTCAAGTCAAGCCTGTTTTGTCCCCTTCAGTAATCAGTAAGAATCTCCTTGACCTTATTGTATCCATGAACTTTTCAAAGCATATTTCTCCCCATTATGTCCATGGAGGGGGACAAAGAGTAGCTTGGTGGACAACTGGCAGTCAGCCAAGGGTAACACAAAAGAATATTGCACCATGCCAAAAAAATCAACATGAAGAACTTGCAGAGCTGAAGTAATTCTGACTTGTTGTGAAAAGATTAGAAGAGGCCCTCTTTATTTGGAAAGCTCTTTGAGAAAGCTCCACACGACAGGTGTCTGCTGTCATGTGCAGACATGACATCATCATCAGTTACACAGTAGATAACAATAAAATTATATTTCAAAGGAACTATAACCAAAGTGGATGCAATATTGAGCATCATTCCAAGGGAGAGTATCTGGACAGATGGCCGACTGTGCATGAGTGAAATGGACTGACAACTTGATATTGTAAAGAGGAATATAAAAGTAATACAGATAACATTCTAAAGACTTGAGATACCATTCCTGATGAAAAATGAAAATTAAAGGCACTATTTAAGAAGGAGAATGTGTGAAAACTAAACATTAAAATGATGAAGTTTGAATCAAAGGGCAAATGTATACCCTCATAACTTATCAACTGAATCAGAACTCATTTCCACCAGCATACTTCAAGACACCAGTCTTGAAAATTACTTCTAGAACTCAGGCCCTAAAATGCATGTTTACAAGGCTCCTTTGTTAGAGTCACTGGAGAGGCAACAAGGACTGACTGTATAGTGAACCACAACATTACTATAGGAGTTTATAATAATAGAATGAAAAGAACAGGCCCTCAAGTAGTTAACTAAAATACTGTGCATACAAAGATAAAAAAGGAGTGAAGGCTTATAAATTGTCTTATTTCAGAAATTCATTGTTTTAATAAGAAGTAAAATAATCCTGCACTTTCCACCTCAACTTTATTAGCAACAATAATCATCTCAATTTTAGTTTAGGTATTCTCAGACAACTGCATCTTACACAGAATTTATAGAATATATACAACATATACAAACATTAAAAAAATGGATCATCAAAATGCATGACAAAATGCAGCTGCATGCCATGTAACTTCCATAAGTCACATACCAACAAATAATGGGACTAAGCTAACGTAAAATGTGACATTGCCTTGACTCTGCCTTAAAGAATAATGAAAATTCCAGTTAATTTTTCTTTTACATAAGCACATTCACAGCGCATTTAAAATCCAGCTTCTACACATAAATCTGTTATCCCCACACTTCTGCTACATATTGTACATCCTAGAGTATATAGCTTATGGTTATTATTTTAATTGTTCTGTTCAAGTACAATACACCTGGAAGACTTCCCAGTATTTACTGGCTATAGCAATAGAATCCAAGCCCTAGGCAGGTCAGTTTTCATTCCCTCTGACTTTTAAACTGCCAGTACTAAAGCCTTATGTCCCATAAAGAAGATTGTGAAGTGAATGATGTAATTATAATTAAGCTACTTTTTTAAAGACATCTAAACATGCTCTAACTGTGGAGCAGTATTAATTGTGCAAATGCCCCACACATTCCTTAACTCACTTAAAGAAAACACTTTATTTCTTCACCAGAGACTTATTTAGAGGAAGATACAATTTTACAGCAGAACAAAAGGAAATAGTCTTCCTGCGACATAGGGATTTTTTTTTAAGTGGACATCTACACCCACTTATTCATGTCAGCATTTGGTTAACATGTTAACCAAACATGTTTACAACAGTTATCAATAACATAATCAAAGATTGAAAGAAGAGGGGAAAATTATACATTAGTAAAGAAAATGCCTCTAGGTTATGGAAACAAAAAAGGGAGGGAGGGAGGGAAGGAAAGAGACAAGCTGCTGCCAGTGGCTTTGAGGGACATAAAAAACAGGCANCTGCTGGTTAATACAAAAACTGCATGTTAAGTGATATTTTTCACTTCTTTAGAAATCTGAGATTCAATTTCAGTGACCAATTTAATGCTTCAGGCCAAAAGAAAAAGCAGTAATTCTCCCAGAATTGATGGAACTGCCAAATGAATGAGCATATCAGCTAGAGGGATCTCTCCTTAGGTGGAAGTTAATGAAGCCAAGATCCTGACTTCGGTATTAGACTATGTTCATAATACACGACCTGCAGCTTGCTAAGTGCCAAGGGAAAAACCAAAAGGCAAGGCAGACCAAAATAACATTTTCTAAGATCCCTACTTAGGAAACAGAGAACTTACAACTGCTCTTCAAGGAATTTGATTTCTGTGGATTTTTTGCCTTACTGTTATTCAACTGACTGAAGAAGGCTTGTTAATTGCCAATACCAATATATTAATGTTTTACTTAAACCAGCTGTCTGCTTTCCACATTAGACTAGCACAGTGATCCAAAATAATTTTTGCAATGCTTTAAATTATTTCAGCATTTTTAATGTAACTTTTCTTTTCTCGATGTGTTAGTCGTTCTCAAGAACAAAATTTTCATTTAAAAAGCCCTGCATTAAACACAAAGATAGTCCTGGGATCCAGTTGGGAAAAAAAAACCAAACAAACAAACAAACAAAAAAAAAACATTTCCTTCCTTCCTAGACAAGTGTTGAACAAAGAACAATGCAAAATCACACTCACTGATACTCATATAATGCTTGGTTTTCTTCTTTCTCCCCAAGACAATTAATCTTAGATACATTTCTGCACAGAGACACAATATTGGAAGAAGAAATTGAGAAGTATTTACCTTCTGCCTTCATGAGCTGCTTGCCCAATTGCCAGAAGTGGGTCTGAATTTACTTGGATGCAAGAAGGACATAATCTCTCCCACTCTGCTGTTGTGAAAGTGGAGGAGCTGCTGCTTCAACTTCCTATGGCTCTTGCCAAAAATCAGTGGGACTGTTGAGGACACCCGGTTTTACTGACATTCAGCAAACACAACCACAAAAACACATACGAGAAAGACCCTTGAGTGCAGGGAGATGCAGAGACAGTTCCCAACCTTGAGCCCAATCCTGTATGAGCAAGGAGAGCATTCTGGCAACCTCATAACAGACAGCATTTGCTAGACTCCAGTTTAGCACTTCAGCAACAACATTCCCAAATCACTCTTAAATGATTGAAGTTTCCTTGAATTTGGATCATTAACAGTTCTGCATGATCAGTAAGAGTTGGCTTGATAAAAATAGAAGTGCTTACAACTATATGAACATATTTGGAAATGGTGAAATAGATATGTAAATATCTGTCAGCACCTAATCAAATAGTGATTTTTGCTTTTCCACATGACTGGCAAACCGCACCAGCCATTTGGCAGGGCACATGCTTGATTCAAAATATGCCTACATAATTCAAACACAAGTATGCAGTAAAAATAAGTTCAGTAATACTCCCAAGTAGCAAAGTTACCCTCTTAAAATGGATAATAGACTTAGAGCCAAAATGGGATTTTCTAATATTCCCACTGTACAAGCAGTATCACCATCACTACATTGCTCTTTGCCCTAATTTGTAACAACATGAATAATTTTGCATACACACATATAGATAACACATGTTAATATACACACAAATCTACACACACACTAATGCACATACATGTTTAAACTGTTTTGCATACTTAAACATATATGCCATATATAAGCCAAAAATACATGTTACTTTATTTTAACACAATTCAGAAACTTTAAATACTTCTTGAAGCTAGATCTGGTAACTTTGATTGCAACTGTTTTTTCTTATTGTCAACAATAATTATGTAACTAAACTCTTTTGAATGTTATTGAATTATATCTCAAGAGACAGATTTTGTGCTCTGCATTTAATTTGATGGAATGAAGTTTAGATTAAAATAATTTATTGGCAGGCCAGTAGATATTCCTTTATATAAAGGAGACTCAGAGGCGACCATATCACTCTCTACAGCTTCCTGAAAGGTGGTTGCAGCCAGGTGGGGGTTGGTCTCTTTCTCCAGGCAGCAACTGAGAGAACCAGAGGACATAGTCTTAAGCTGTGCCAAGGGAAATTTAGGTTGGATATTAGGACAACGTTTTTCACAAAAAGGGCGATAAAGTACTGGAATGGTCTGCCTGGGGAGGAGGTGGCCTTACCATCCCTGGATGTGGTTTTTTTTTTTTTTTTAAAAGATTGGATGTGGCACTCAGTGCCATGGTTTAGTTGAGGTGTTAGGGCTTGGTTGGACTTGATGATCTTGAAGGTCTCTTCCAACCTAGTCATTCTGTGGTAACTACCTGCTTACATATCTGCATCAAATTTCTGTGGTACTTTTTGCAGACGCATTTTGACTTTATTCTTTTGTTGATCAGTGATCAATTGCTTGCATGGATCTGAACTCTATATTCTTTAAAATGAAATGAGAAATGAAGCTAAGTCTTCTTTCTAATAATAACAGGGAATCACAACATCATGCTTATATCATTCGTACACACCACAGCTAAAACTAACTTCATGAAAATGGCACTCTCCTGGAGGGCTGTGTCAAGGTAACTTCATCTCCACATCACCACAGGGCACCACAGTAATATGGAGACCTGGTTTTGAGCTGTTGGAAGCTCAGCCTGGCTCATCTGAAAGCCCAGGTTTCAGAACCGTCAATATTTTGGCAGGGTGGTTCAGAAGGAAGCAAGCACTTCTAAGGCACAGGGTAATCTATAACAATGCCCGAGGCGTTCTCCAGGCTGGATTAACTGAGTGATGGATCGAGCTCTTCAGAGAACAAGGCTGCAATGACCACTTTCAGACACTTCTGGGAAAAGAGAAAGGCCTTCAAATCTGCCTCCTTTTCTGCAGGGGAGTTACTTAACAGTCATTAATCCATGATGTAAGTAATACTTATTTGAGAAACAAAAATGAGAAGCACTTCAGGGCTAAAAAAGAAAGGGTCCCTTTTAGCCTGAATATTAACATCATAATTAAGAATACCTTTCATTGCCTTCAAAGATTAACCTCAAGGTAGACAAGAGAGGGTTTGGTTTCTTTCTTGTATATACTCTTGTAAAGAGCTACCAGCTAGTACAAATTTTTCCTGCTTCTCTGGTGAATTTCACAATGCATATGTAACTTCCTCTACTTCCAAGCAAATCAACTTTGCATCAGATACCTCTTCACATGCTATACTTACAAGCTCCTAATAGTAACTGCAGTCACTGGTGTAACTGCAATGTCATATTTTGACATCTTCAGACAGCACTCTAAATTTTAAGAGATGGGCAGATTTGCCTGTATTAACACATTTATCTTAATTTGAAATAATGATTTTTTCACAAAAGATGCTTCACTACTGAATTTCTGAATATTAAGGGAAGAAGAAAATACAAGGCTCTAGATAGATAATTAGACCAATAAGAAGTCCTTCCTCTCTTCCTTGTGTTATGTTGATCCTTGATAGGTTGAAACTGAAGCGAGATGCTTACAGTATTGATGTTCACATAAATGGATTCTTGGTTTCTAGGCAGGCCTTTCCTGCACGAAATCAGAAGCCGAGTCCCATTTCAGAATAAGAGTAAAAATAACCATTAACATTGCTCCTTCTTTAGACATATACATTTAATCTATGCAGGCGTGTGCATTCCATGGACTTCCAAAGTATTTTAAAATGTGCTCAGATGCTACTTTGAACAAAGCCTTTTTTTGATAATTACATGGAATATACATGTGGCTACATAGCTGGTAAAGGACATTTAATTGACTTTTGTAGTATGTAGACCATGCCCTATGTAACTCCATGAATTCCAAAGAAGAAATCTGAAAATAAATCAGGGTTTGAGTAGTTAGTCCAAGACTAGCTCATTCTGTCATTGCTGCTTTGACTTTTAATTCTGTCATCTCAAAAAGACAATGAAATAGACTGTTTAAGTTAAATTCAGTATGACATTCTGTCAGTAATTTAGGAAGCAAATTCAAGGAGTCTTTGAGACTTAAAACCTCCACTACATAGACTATATTTTCAAATGAAGAGCCTAAATTCACAATTCTGCACAGTATTAAGAAACAGTAAGTAAGGAGAGAAATTGAAAACACAACGCATGAAGAGACATACCTAGGAAGCTGTGAGGCAGATAGTGTGAGTTTATGGACAGATGCTGAAAATCTACATCTACATGCTCCATACAGCCAGAAAAAATTTAGCACCTCGTTCTGGTTGGTAAATATAAACCACCACTGAACTATGTTTGCTCTTTCAGAATTCTAATTTTAAGACTCCTACATTGCTGGAGACTCCTAAATTATAATTAAGGAGACAACTGAGATTGAAACCTTCTTTAATATGAAAGCTGTACATATTGTTTCACAATGTTTCTATTTGAGAAGCTTTGCTGGCATTTTTCTGTGTGCTATTTGATGCCACACTGCCAAAAACGTAAACCACTTTTGCTCTTTTAGTAAATTGCACAAGATGAAAAGTGAAGGTATAAGGTAAGAGACAGTTTCAGGGCTTCCTGACAAGCAACACTAAAGCCATGATTTCTTAATTTTCCCATACTGTAAATGATATAGGCAAAGAAAAAGACACCCAAGCTATTATTATGTCACTGAATTATAGCAAAGGGCACTCCAGCAAGCTGAGCATAAAATGCATCCTTCATTCCAGCAAACAAACTTTATTTAGTGAAGAAAATATCATATCCTAACATAACACCAAAAATGAATGAAAATTATTCTGATTGTTCAGGATCAAGAATAAAAGATGCCATCACAGAAACACAGCACCTTCGAATTCATAGCAATTTCTACCCACAACATCCAGATGGAGGATGAAAAAGCCTTTCTATACACATATACAGCAAAATACTGTTGCCAAGTGCTTCCAATTTAACTTGATTTATGGAGAAACATTCTATTATCTTCCAGGATCTGCTATCCTAAAACATTAAAAAAAATAAACTGTTCAGGATATCTGTCTGGGCTACATGAATAGTATGAGCTCTTGAGATATAAGAATAGAAAAAAGAAAGAAAAAAAGGCAAGGAGCAAAACCACTGTGGAGGACTGAAGTGATGTAAGGGAAAACTAATCATTTGCATCACTCCAAGAAGTCTTACTCCTCAGATTGTTAATTCTTCACAGGTACCTATCAGGCAATGCAAAAGAGAAGGGAAAAGAGGAAATTAGAAAGGAAGATTGGTTTTGGTCTGTACTTGTTTCTTTATTAATAAAATAGAAGGAAAACCGGGTCACAAATTCCTCTAATATTTTAAGCAGTGTAAAAAATCCTTGCCAAAAGGCAGTTATGGTTCCCATATTGCCTATGGAATAGGGGTGGCAGTGCATGTCGTTTAGGCATGCGCATGGATGTATACACAGAAGGTAGGACATGGATTCCCATTGCCTGATAGCCTCGTTGTATGCCACCCTGGCCTGCCTCTCCAGCTGGAAAGAAGAGCATTCTGGAAAACAGAACTTGATTGGGAAATGTTCCAGTCTTCAGATTCTTGCTAATACCACTCCAGTCTGATGGTTCCTTGCTAGGCTGCAGTAGCTAGAGGAGGAAAGGTCCCCTGCACCCCCCTGGATGTTACCAGGACTCAGAAACAGAACTCCGTCCCAGCTCACAGACAGCAGCTGACAAACCACATGCCTTTGTAGAACACCAATGAGGTTGGTTTAAAATCACTAATCCACGTTTAAAAATAGCAGAAGAAAGACCTGAGCTCAGCTATGACAGACAGAGGATAGGACAGGCCAATTTATTTCTTCAGTAGCTTGGATTCTGTTTTGATTTATCAGTTGTAACTTTTGGCCCGGTTTCTGGCCTTTACCCAAGCTAGAGGCACAGAAGCTATTTTAGCCATAAAATTACTTCACACTACAGGCAATTAGTGAGGCCAAGAAGCCACCAGAGAGCTGCACATGATGAATGTAATTGCTAGTAGGAAATCCTTCAGGGTTTTTGACCTTGTTGCTCTTTTATTCTTTCTTCTTTGGGAATACCCTGAAAAGATCACACAGCTGGGACAACACTGTTGCTTCAGAAAGAAATGATGAGGTAATTTACTCATTAAAGAATTAATAGCTTCAGAGGCTAGAGAGTTTATGAACAAGATCATTAAAAAGGTCTTTGTACCATTACATAGGAAAATTTTAATAGCAGTCTGTTCAAGTTAAAATCGGACTTAATGTTTTTTGGACAAATAAATAAATAAATAAACATCTTCTTAATAAAAGAAGAAACAACATTATGAAACAACAGCAACTTTTAGAAACACAGACCAAAGGTGGGGAGGCAGGAAGCACCTGCTGCCTTCCAAGTAACACCACCCAAAACACAACAGAACCAAAGCAACTGCAATGAATTTGTAGGACTTTCTAGGACTTCATATTTCTTGCCAAAATTTAAAAGGGAAGTTCCTTAAGCCAATACAGAATTGAAGCCATAGCAAAGGATGTACCAAAATCACTGCTGCTGAGCAGGACACCTCCACCCCCAGCATTCAATCAGCTAAACTGGGCACTGGTAGCAAGGAAGCTGGAGCAGCCTGGAGTTCACATCAGCACTTAGGCTGCTTTAGAGCCTATTCAAAAGGACACCAGCAGCTTTTGAAGTACTTGTGCTTAATGGTGCGGCAGCCACATCACATTACTCCAAGCCTATCCATACAAGCTGCAGTCTCTGCAGAGCAGATATTTGCTGCGCTTGCTCCTTTTCAGCTCAGCATTGACAGCTCCTTTAGACAGGTTTGTATTTTTGGGTGTGTAGAGAGGTGCTCTGAGAACGTTAAGTCTCTACAGAGAAGATTAACTGCCATGAGTAGTGCTCCTTCTCTTGCATACAGAGAAACTGATAAAAACAAGCATTAGACAAAAACAAACAAACAAAAAAAAACAAAACAAAACAAAACAAAAAAAAAAAAAAAAAAAAAAAAAAAAAAAAAAAAAAAAAAAAAAAAAAAAAAAAAAAAAACAAAAAAAAGCATCGAAGTCTAACAGGAAATGCAATAACACTCCTTGGATAACCACAAAGAATCCTCTGAGCTTCACTGGAGTTTGTCACCACATACAGTGACAAATATGTATTCACATAAATCATTATGCCCACGCTGATAGATAATACTTTACTCCAGCTGCCTATTACACAGAAGGCATTTCAACATCCTCTTGCAGAGCCTCAATAAAAGGAGCATCAAACAGAAGGTTTAATTTTTCATCATCATACGAACACTCTGATTCCCGCGGGAGCACTCTCAGCAAAGGCAGGTGGATTGTGCCATCAGAGAAATGCAGCAGACCTATGCCTTGTAATGAAATCAAACAGCTCACTAAATCTAATACACACTCCAGCTGAAATTCCAGCTTCAAAAGTAACAGCCCATAACTTCAGAAATTAAACCTAGCAGAAAAGCACTGATGGTGCTCTTAGATGTGCTATTATAGTGTCATTCTTGCCTCACACGAAAAGTTTTTTCTGAAAGGTAGAGCCAAGCTGTGTGAGCTTGATACTGCTATTAAGTCTTGTAATAGCATTATTTTCCTGCATGCTTAACAACGCTGAAGAATGTAGATTTAGGTTTTCTTGTCTAAAAGGCGAAGAGACTTCCACATAAACTGAATTCATTGATTTTTGCTCGTGGATTTCTTTTGTTTTGTTTGGGGGTTTTTGTTGGCTTTAATATCTGTTTGTTATCTTGTTCTTAAAAAGATGCACTGCAAGAATGGAAGTAGCTTACCTTTTTTTTTAATAGGGAAAACAGAACACACACCTCCACATAAGTAGCCCTAGCCATAGCAAATACATTTAGAACTATCATTACTCCTGCTTTATATTCTATTGTACTCTATACTATTACAAAAATGCAACAATAGAATCATAGAATGGTTTGGGTTGGAAGGGACCTTGAAAGTCATCATGTCAAATCTCCAATGACCAGGGACTTCCACAACCAGATCAGGTCATTCAGAACTCCATCCAACCTAACTTTGAATGTGTTCAGGGATGGGGCATTCACCACCTCTCTGGGCAACCTGTTCCAATGCTTCATCACCTTCATTGTAAAAAAATTTCTTCTGGTAGGTTGCAGTTCTTTTGACTTGTTTGGTTTCTGATTTGAGATTGTGGGAGTACGTCAGCTGCCTAAATGTACCTATCTCTGAGATATCCTAAGGTATTTAAGTCATATAGAGGCCAGGAGACAGGGCACAGGACATGGAAGAGACTCTTCTAGAGCTGGAGCTAGAAGCTGGATGAAATTACCATACAGCATATTCAAGGGCACTCAACAGCTACAGTAAGAGAACTGAAACGAGCCCTTTTAATACTTAAACATATTTACTTTATGCCTTGCTAGTGTACATAACTTTGAAGAGTGCGGTTTATAGTAAGGTAGAAGTCTGTAAGAATGTCTGTAAGAAGACTGGATTCCTCCCCTTAAAACACCCTCAACATGAAATGAAGTACTTCAGGAAGTGCAACTTTTGAAGCTCTCATCAAAACTGCTGACCTTCAAGAGGAACCTTAAGATTATTTTATCCAGAAGAATAATCTTTACTGAGGCTTGTATTAAATTCACTATTATTTGTCTTCACCTGTTCCTTTTTTATTTCTCACTATGTATGGAATTACGAAAATACAGCATAAAAATCTCATCTGGCTCATGCAAAGCTCACATTATACTCCAGAAGCCACTGAAGGCTCTCTGGATTTCTGGAAGAAATTGAAGGCAGCTGAACCACCATGATGTTTGTTCAAGTTTATATACTTTTGTTTACAGTAAACTTTGATAATTATATCCAAACCTGGGTCCCAGCATGACCACGGACTGAAAGCAGCACTAGCACAACATTTCTCACCAATGAACTCCAAATTGTAACTCAATCCTATAACATGTTACCTTTTACTTACAGAAATAACATGAGAAAATGTCAAGGTACACACTAATGTTTTCCTCCTCAGAATTCAGTGTAGTATGTCTGAATACAAACAAACATTTCCACGGCTCCTATTACACCTTTACACTGCCTTAAAGAAATCTCTTTCCATTCTTGTATTCTCATTTCCTTCCTGTGCACACATTAGCAAACCGCTTCAGGAAGAATGTTCCTATTCCTTATATTCTGTTACTGATGAATACATTTAATTTTCTGTTCCCCACACCTCACCACTCCTATCCAGTGCCTGTAACACTCTTTCCCCTCACACATACACTTGTCTTTTCCTCTCCAGTCTGTCTGGTAAAGGGACAGTACCATCAATTATACTCAAAACCACACCCAAATGCCTTTATATCTTTGGGAGACTCTTCTCAATGAGGGAAGCAGCTGCAACAACAGCCTTTACTATTCTCAAACCTACCATCAGAAGAGCCAATGAAGATATAATTTTACATATTTGGGGATTTTTAGGAGAAAGTTCGTCTCCCATTTCCTACCACAACTTTGATTTAGTATCAAAATTAAGTATCCTTTCAATGATCTTTCAATGCTGTCTTCCAGACAGCAGTACACACTAGCTACTCTCCCTCTTCCCTCACTGTACTACTTTATTAATGTGAACTCAAGGTCTTCTGCTCCCTTTCATAATTTCTAATTACCTATAGGTAATACAAGGAATGTCCATTAGCATAAAGATTATTTTTGGCATGATAAGAAACATCAAAAGGCTATCAATCCTTTCCCAGACTGAAAATTATATCTTTTGCCACCTCTGGGTTTTACCTTAAAGCTTTTTAGAAGTAGCATTCCATGTAGAGGTTAGATTCGCTGCATTCTCTTTAAATTTTATTCCCAGCTATTTTTATTCCACTACATTCCAATTTTAAATTGAAGCTTGTTATCACTTATAATGACTGATGGAAATTTTTTAAAGGATAACTTCATCTTTTCTTACATTCAGTAACAGTGTTTAGAGTTTGGTCTGTCATTCTGTGAAACTGGCTTAGATCTGCAATCTGCAAATGTACTTCTAAGTAACAAAAAATGTCTCTGTGAGCATCAGGCAGAAAACAAGTTCACCATTTGATAAGGCTTGTCATTTGAAAATACAAGTAGGACATATGTGGCTCATAAATGCAAGCCTTCCATGTAGGAAGAAATGTCTCATTAGCTGTCTGTTCACGCTCATTTATTCTTCAATATTTAAAGGTAAACCTGCACATGACAAATATGAGAACATTCACAGAGGCACTGTAAAACACACATGCACGTTTATATTACACATTCAGAGGTAAATTGCAAAAACAACAACTCATTTGTTGCTCTATGTGTTTGCAAAACGCCAGTAAACGTTGCTTAATTTGAAAATAAAGGCAGGTATTTTGGTACACGGAAACTGCAGAAGGAAGTCAGAGTTTGCCAGTGTGCTCTCAGCCACACAGAAGAATAAAATGCCTCCTCCTCCAACCTTACTTCTACCAAGATATCGCTCTGGTCTAATGACTCCCTTGGTGACTGCCCAGTGGATTCTTCCTTCTTGCCACTGAGGTGTTGAAGCTATCCATCAAAAGAACAGAGAGGTTAAGTTGGCCTGAGTTGCAGTCTGTGCAGCAGAGCAGGCACAAGGAAGGAAATGAGATGCCCTCTTGGAAGAGCTGTACTAGTTCCCTTGTCTTTCCTGATCTTGCCTGAAAGAACAGGAAGGCAGGAAACGAAACATTTCTTCTCTGGCCTCCTCTAAGAGCAGCAGTTAGCAGCTGATCCTGATGTTGACCTGTGCTGAAAGACTGCTGCTATCCCAATCTATGTGCTGTAGCCTTGGCATAGAGTAAAATCTATTCCATATGAGAGAATGAGAACGCATCAGATTAAAATCTCCTGGATTTCTATCACATTTTTCAGAATTAAAAACTAAGACTACCAAAAACATTTGCTAGAAGTTTTGAAATGGAAAGAAGCAGAATACATCACCAAGTTCTTGCCAATGTATGGAAATACATTGTTTGTAAAACAACTGCTTCTGCTCCCTGAAGGCATTTAACAGTTGTCACAGCTTAACAGCTGCTAAGAAAGTAAAACTATCTACTTGAAAATGCATCTTGGAATTTTTACACACAACTTGTTCATTTTCCACATGAAAGCACTACAAAAAAAAAAATCTATTCCCACCTAGAAATACTTCAGAGGTAATCTCAGGTATCCTGAGGACCCTTTTCTCTGCATGCCCTCAGTCTTAAATCCTTCTTTCCATTGCTGTGTTTGCCATTTCTTCCCAGGTTTATTGCTTCTGATAATCTGATTAGGTCACCTTATTTATTTAAAAAACCCCCAAAACTCTACCAGCACACAAAGACAAACAACAACTGCAGGTATTTCAGGTGGTCCTAAAATTCTTGAATATTGAGCCTAAGGGTATGATTTCATTTGAAACTATATATTGATTCAGAATATATTCACAAGCTTTTATCCCGCTTTTACTGGCAGTTAAGATGACCTTGTTTCTACTTCCAAAAGCCTATATACATATAAAAACATATAAATGCATGCACTTCAAAATCACTTCAGTTACATTTCTGAAAGCCATCAACACTAAATTAGTATAATAAAAATATGTAAACATTTCAGCAACAGAACTTGCAAAACCTAAAAATCATAAATATTGTACAGGACGTAGCACTATTAGGAATACAAGGATGTATGTGCCCTAAACAGAGAACTGTATGACCTTAGTGATTTATATTTGTTCTTTAACAAATGAAAGTGAAAACACAACAAAGCCAATGTATAGGGTTCCACAGAAAATGCTAAGTTTTTAATAGGTCTTTCAGGTCCTACAAAACTTTATAGTAACTGTACAGTAATCTATTCACTTTTAGAGGATAGATAAAAAAACCCTCAACAAACACTTATCTTTCCACATCAAACCCTGGAAAATTTATTTAAAAGGAGCTGGAAAGACTTGGAGTATCTTCTCAACTGGCACCTATTGAAGTGACCTTTTACATGTCAGATAGCCACTGAAAGATGGATATTATGGAAAGTGATATGAACCTACGGAGCAAGAGGCCAGTGACACACAGCAGCAGAAATTTGCTATGAATTAATCACCTCCTGGATGGAGTAAGAAATGAGGAAGATACTGGTATATTGCAAAATTCACAAGACACTTCCAAATGCTTAAAACACAAGTGACATATGCAGATCACGAACAGCATCATCCCTGTTCTCTAAAATTAGGTGTGAAGAGCTTTTTGTCCAACTCCTACTTGGAATGCGATGGCACACTGCAGGTACAGGTGAAACAATCATGAACACACCTTTGCAAACACCTAACTTCTGAAATTGATTTGGCTTAAGAATGTCTTAAGGTTGCATTAAAACATGACAATATTTATCTAGTTACAGGTAAAGACTTATTTTGTAAACAGAATTAGCCTGCACTAACCTATACTCTAATTCTTCTGTGTTGTAATCAATCAAATGACAATAACAACAACAAAGCTTTTTAATTTCCACAGCCAAGGATCTTTTCCTTGCCTAGTCAAAGACAAAACAACTGCAATAGGCAGATGTTAAAACTGATGACTGCACAATTCCCCATTAGTATGCAGAAGAACAGAGTTATAAATCTAGCACTGATCAGAATACATCTGTGCTACACAGAAGCTTCTTCGTGCCTACAAAGGCCCTGTGGGTGAAAACTCTGTCAAGCTGTTGAGATTCCTGGCTCCCAAAATTTAAGCAAGGTCTTCTCTGCTTTTTTTTTCCTGCTTTTGCTTTTTCATCCCCTAGGTGAAGAACCTTTTCCTGATATCCAAACTAAACTACCCATGCCACTGCTTCATGTTGCTCCCTTGGGTCTTGAGACTGATGAGATAAGTACCTGTCCCTCTGCTGCTGCCCCTCATGAGGAAGCTGTAGACCATTATGAGATCTTCCCCCATCAGACTCATCTTCTCCAGGCTGAACAAACCAAGTGACTTCAGCCTATCCTCACATGGCTTCACCTCTAACCCTAAATGCACCTGTAAAATCATACTGTCATCATTTTCTTTATTCTACTGCAACAGAAGTTAACACAATCATCAGCATCTACTATACTACTAAGTCTACTATTCAGTGTTACTGAAATCTAAGGATGTGCTTAAAAAAATTAGTTTCTACATAGATAGAGTCTGTGTAGGATAAAGTCAGTTTCCAGAAATTAGTTCTGGCACCTGCATTTGGCTTTACATACAATAGCAGAAGTGGGAGATTTAGTCCCTAAAAGTGCCCACTGTGCAACACCCCAATTATTTCATGTCAGCTTGGAAGGCTGATCTGGGCTGGACCTTTCTAGATGGTCAGTGCATGAGGAGTGCCTGCGTAGAGGTTCTTTTAAATTCCGGTTGCCAGACTGACTTCATGTGTATCGTGAAGGTCTGTGCATTGTGATGCAACTGAGCTGCTGTGCACTGGAGTCAAGTAGAAAACTGGAATTCAGGCACTCATGGCAAAAACTGTGCTAGTGATTATCTGATTACTTCTGCTGCAAGACCATGACTTGAAGCAAGATCAGCACTTGAAACTGAAAAAACCAGCAGATTTCATATTTGTTGCTTTCAGTCAAAATTAAAGTTGTTGAAATGAGTCCACATAAAAATCAGAAAAATATACAAACTACAGTTTGTGCTTGAGTTTACTCCAAAAAAAACCTAGCTCTTTTTAAATTAATGTCATTATTTTAATTTCAGCTGTAGTTTGCCGATCACGGTATGAAACTAAACAGGGCTTTGGTACGAGTCTCCTTTTTGCTGGTATCCAGGGTGAAATATATCTTCTCTAGCTGCCAGTATTACAAGCGATCAATGCTTTTTGCTGGGTAGAAACCACTCTAAATAAAGCTCTGCCTTAAGCTCTAATATAGGAATACAGAAGTTAAGTCTCACAATCTCACAGCATCCTTCTAAGTCAGAATAAATGCTGTACATTATGCAATTATAAACACTTTTTTCTCTCTCTCCTTTCAAGCCTTCAATTTTTTTTTTTTCCTTCAAAAGCAGCTGAGTGAATTTCTTACCATAGCAGAGATGAGCAAGAAGACCCTGAAAAATGTCATGGGCCAAAGCCACAAGTATTTCATCAGATAGTAAATGAATATTTTATGTTACTGCTCCAAAAGCCATCTAGAATAATGGCTAGCCCAAACCTAAGTCCTCTTGCTTTCCCTTGTGGTTGGAGCTTATAATCTTGCAACAGCAAACTGTATTAACCCCCCCCGCTCCACTAAAAAACAACAAAAAAAACCCTCCCCAAAACAAACTACCTCAACAAACAAACCCCACCACCTTAAGAAAGCTAAAGAGCTCAGCTGCTTGATCTTACTCCTGGAGTTCATGTATACACTTGCTAAAGCATACACACACAAACCACAGAAGAGATAAATGACAAGAAGATCCAGAAACAAAAACTTAAGCATATTTGCTCTTAGAAATAAGGGAGAAAGTGTTAATCTTAGTGAAATAGGATTCTTGCAGTACTGGCAAAGACACTGTCAGGATCAATTACTTGCTTCAGCAAACACCAAATACAGAAGCAGGCCTGCCAGGGTGCCAGACTAGCTCAACCAACCACCCCCATCCAGCAAAAAATTTCTACATTTAGTTCATATTTCACCACTTTTCCCCTATTCCTATTTTTGCATCTGTGCTTCGTTACCTCTCCCTTTTGCAGCTATATTCCAGATAATGGCAGGAATTTGCAATTTAACATTTAAACCAAGATGGAATAAATGAAGGAGGGTTTTTTTGGGTGCACAGAGAATCCTTTCTGACTGAGACACAGGAGTAAAGCTATCACTGCTGGTATAGCATTTCTCCAAAAGATATGAATGAAAAAGTAGTTCAGAGGTATGTAAATTTTTGTCATTCTGACACATTGAAACAGTTC
Source organism: Irena cyanogastra (assembly GCA_013397155.1). Lineage (NCBI taxonomy): Eukaryota > Metazoa > Chordata > Aves > Passeriformes > Irenidae > Irena > Irena cyanogastra. Next base: position 241,288 of record VWZV01005851.1, on the reverse strand, counting down.
CATAAGAACAAGTATTTTCAGTTCCCAGCATGTCCCGAAAAGTTAATTCCTATCTGTATTCCATAAAAAATGGAATGAAGTTCTGCACTGGAACCATGGCACAGACTAAACTAAATGAAATCTTAAAAAAAAAAAATCAGCACAAGAATAATGAGGTCTTGAAGACTCACCATATTTATACACTAATTGTACTACATGAATAAAGTAAGCACAGGCTTTGACATTATAACCATACTACATGTTCCTCCAACTCTGATGGAGACATATTCCCATATTCCATAAGACACTGTATCAAACTACTAAAATCTCAATTTTTTCCAGTAGGCTTCGCAAGACCGCATTGCATTTCATTTATCTGTCCACAGTTCTGATAATCACTTATAAACACTGTGGAGAACACAGCACTATGCAATGACAATATTATAGGACCAAAATTTCATACAAGACTATTTTTTTTTATGATTTACATACTGTCAAGATAGTTAGAAATGCTTCTCTAAGATCCTCTGCAGCATTCAGATACAAATATATAGGGGAAGGAAACTGAATAATGTCAAAATAATGAGAAAAATATTCTGTACTAATTCTAATACTAGTATTGCATTTTATATTAATTCTTACTAATCCTAGCCAATTAAGCCGCACATAATGCAAGTCCTGAAGTGACTAGAATGTGAGAAAATAATTTATCCAAATAATACTATGTAATTGTATTTTTGTAAAAGCTAGGATATAAATAGCAAAAAATATATATATTTTGAGGCAGTAAATCATCCTAATAAATTGTTCAAGAAACTGGAAAAAGATGCCATAAACATAAAATAATCAGAGAGATGTTTAAGTTGTGAAAAAAATAATTATATGAATAAACAAACCAAGAGTCAAATACTATATTGTAGGAGCAAATTAAAGCATATGGTAAAATATGGCCTACAAAATATACTGATGAAGCTTGCATTGTCAAAACATAATAGCATCTTAATAAAGGCAGACACAGCTTAGAATGAGCTTCATCTCAGAAGTCAAAAGAAGTACAGTAGGAGGTCATATTCATTAGAAAAATTAGTTGTGAAAGAACAATGCAATGACAGAATGATGTAGGTTAGGAAAGCTCAGCCTAAGAAATGTATTTTTAAAATACTTTCTATTGGAAATTACATAACCGATTTTTGGTATGGGTTCACTTTCTAACAGGAAATTAAATGTAACCATCAGTGTCACTAGCAAGAGACAGTGGCACATTTTAGGTATATCTGTGAGAACTGTAGAGTTATGTATGTATTACAAAAGCGCATGTATCTTCTTAAGTAATTTACTGTAAAAATGTATAAATACTATACACCTGTATATTCACATTTTCCTCATAGACACACACACAATCACAATGAAAAAAGGTAGCCAGACCCACCAGAATGTGAATTATAATGAGAACCATGTGCAAACAGAACCTGTGAGTGTGAATCCATTTTGATGTCATTGTCATAGTCATGGAGGGAGTCCAGAGCTCACTAACATCAAGGCAGAGCTCTCCACTGCCCCAATGAACTTAAAGAGAGCTTTGCTGAAATAAAAAACTAGACTGCAAAACTTATGATAGTTGACTGGTTTTATGAAAGTCAGTACGATCGGCAGTATTTTTTATCATGGCTTATCTAAAACTCTACCTTGAATGTTCAATCTGACTACTCCAAAAAGGGTAATCTCTGTTTCAATATAAAAGCAATTGACACAAAAGGAATACAAAGTTCTTCTTTCTGATGAGGCAAATCAGAAAAGATCCTACTCATGTAGGAGATTTGCTCACTTATTAAGTGATTATTTTAGTTAAATCTGTTAGCTATAAAACATTCAGATCCACTAAACTGTTTCTCTCTATGTGCACCCTACCAGTCTTAATTTTGAAAGCAATTGTTGTTCCATAGCACTGTGCATGAGGGTAAGAGTACAAGTTCAAGACACCAACTGATCCAAAGCTGCATCACAAAGTGTAGAGGTGGAAAACAAAAAGGGGTCGGGGATTGGTGAGAAAAATGCTCATTTTAAGATCAAAAGGACTGACCCAAATATGTCATCTTTCTCTATGCTACTAGCAGAAGTTCATTAGCAGCAGAGGTCTTACACAGATAAGCAAGGCTGGCATGGCTGTACACTGGAGATTTAAGAAATTATTTCACCACTGATCTAATTTCATACCATAGTTTAAATGAAACATGAAGAACAATCTTTAGAAGAGATTTTTGCATGGGGTGCCAAGTAACGGAAACTGCTCCTCCATTTCCACAGTGGCAGTTTGTAGCTGCGACCAGAGATTTGTTTTCTTCGTGTAATAAAGAAAATAAAAAATTTAAAAACAAAATCACACCCCTCCCCCCAAAGCCCCACCATACTGATATGCCCAGAAAGGACAGGAAAAATAGTGCCACATAAGAGAAATAAAATTCCCAGGGTATAAATGATCATTGGCTAGTCATTCATTCTATTTATCCTGCTAAAAAAAGAGGTATAAGGATAGAGTTTGTCAACTTGCTTAGCTGCTTTATGACATGCTGAATTTCTACTGAGGCAACATCACTTATCTCCGAACATATATTTGTTCCTATTTTGATTATCTTCACAGAGACTTGACTCAAGAGCTGTTGATTAAAAGAAGAATCTTCCTCTTCAGCTTGCAGTTGAGGATATTGCTTTTACCGACAACTTTTCAGTACTTTTTGTTAAATCCAGGAGGGAAAACAGAGGAGAGTTTTCAATTCAAATTTAAAAACAATTCCTAGCCAAGAGTAACTCTGCACATTACATCCATGAACTCTTCATCACATGGATGATTACTGTATCTGCAAAGAGAACTCACCATGAGCACAAACATGTAAGGAGAAAGAAAGATGAGGAGAGCAGCATTCTGACAAGGCACAAAGTATCAGCTGGATTAAATGCCCCTGTGCTATTTCCCACCCAGCTGAGGCGCTGACCAGAGGCAGAGAACTGCTGTATTTGTAATATTAAGATACATAATAGAATGAAATACAGACTATCGGACATATGCAATATTTCTTTAGATACACCAAATGCTCGTGAAAAATACAAGTGCCTACCAACTGGCTCTGGACAACTACATAACCAAGTATAGCATATGTCCCTGATGTGCAATTTCTAAACACCTTTCAAAAAATAGTTTCTTTCTCTGTCATTGGATTTCATCACGTAAGCCTTGAAACAAACCACTTCATCTTCATGAATTCAAGTGGAGCCAGACGGCACAAAATCAGCACTATTATTTTCTGTCAAAACCATAAAATCTTAACAGTCCAACTGCTCTGCAGTGAGCAGAGATGACATCTACTAGATCAGGGTGCTCAGCTGTAAGCATGCTGTATCAGCACTTCTCAGAGCTTTTCTTTCTTCCACTAGAAAAATGATCAGCACTGTTCTGATAACTGTGCTGCAAAGTAAGAGAATGCAGTGTGCAGAGAAAACATTAAACAAATCTGCAGCACAGAGCTACGCCAGGATCCAGCTATGCTACAAACAGAGAGAATTTCTCCTGTGACTACACTAGCACTTGTTTCAGAAATTCTCAATGATCAAGGCATTAGAGGTAACTAAGATATCAAATTTAAATTCTGCAGAATCATCCTTATGGTCATATATGTACACAAATTTTGACATGGGTAACTACATGTACAGCTGGCCCTCCACTGTCTGAGTATTAGACCAACATTTTTATTTGTTACTTTTTATTCTTCTTGAACATCCATTTACAAAAACAGTTGCATATTACCAGTTTTACTGCTTCATCTATAGAACCAGTCATTTTTCAGTGCCAGGAAAACTCTGAAACCTATCACAAGAAAGAAAAAAAATCTTAACGTATAGGGAGAATATAATGTATGACTTCAGAACTTGAGAGACTATTAGAGGAGGACAATTCTTTTTGGTTTTAACCTATTAGACTTGAAAGTAATGGCATCAGCTATAAAACTCATATGAAACACTCTTTGTAAATTACTAAACAGTTCAAGGAGTTCGTATTTTCATAACAATAATAAATTTGCAGGGAAATCAATTATAACGAAGCTTAGGTGCTCTGCACTCATCTTCATCCCACTCCTATTTTCCATCCTTTTTTCCTTAAGAAAACTGGATAACTGGTTAACTTATTGGGAAATTTGTTAGACCTGGCAGCAATATATATCTTTTTATCAGCAATTCTTTCATCTACCTCCTGTCATTTAACTCAAATTACTCATGAGGCCTAATAACTTAGTATAATCAATTCCTTCTATAGATCCTTGCAGAAATCCTGCATTTCCTCAGCCACTTGCTCATTATTTTGCAATGCACTTTATGGTATTTGTAGATTTATTACAAAATGCAATTGGCATGATCAGGTCTATTGGTGGGATTTACCTGACTGGCAGCAACTGATCAAAACCATGAGTACTAAATTATTTCAGTTTTGCAACAGTTATAATTTTATGGTGTTCAGCCACAGGTTAATCACAGCCAATTGCACAGAACTGCTGATGTAGCAACATTACATATCAATAGGGTTACTATTTTTAATGCCTCTCTGCAAGGTGCTGCTAAGACCTGGCTTGTTGAGGAGGCTAGGGCAAAATCTATGCAAATTTGTGCTGACCTGGAGCACACTGCCCTGCCATATGAAAATGTTTCACTCAGACAACCACAGAAGAAATAAGAAAACTCATCACTTGCTTTCTGAATACATGGAGTAGGCACTTTATCACCACCACCTCTACATATGGAAGAAAACTTGTTTCATGGTCAATCTGGCTTCAGTGAGGCTGCAGCACAAAGACACATGTAATCTACAATGATGAAGCCTCTAAACCAGTGGCAGAACAAACAGAAAAGAAACTGAGAAATTTTCTAATCCAGTGTTAAAAATTAAGGGTATTCATTTCAGACTGATAATATCGAAGTGTGGCTCAAAAACATTCTGAACATAGTCCTCAACAGAACTTCGACGTGAGCATGGGCAATGACAAACTGATAACTGAGCTGAACCAATTCAGAAGGTCTTTTTATTGAGCCAGGATCAGCGTGACTCCACAGGGGCCCAGAGCTGTGTGCCAATCCCAACCTGTAAGATCACACTCTAAAGTACTTGAAGAGTGCTAGCAAATGAACACACTGTCCAGGAGCATCTGTCGTAAAGTACAAAGATCCATAAGACAAAAGGAGTCCAGGAAGGCTGCACATTCTTGAAGAAAGAAATCTTAATGGCACAGGAACAGCCCATCCCCATGTCCCAAAAGACAAGGTGGCAGGGAAGATAACCAGCACGGCTGAACAGTGAGCTTTGATCGGAACTTCAGGAAAAAAAAAACCAAAAAACCAATTTGAGATCTTTGCAAGAAGAGGCAGGAAACTCAGGAGGACTAAAAAGACTTCATGATGTTACACTGGGAAAAAATTAGAAGAGACAAAACCGAACAAGAACTTAATTTGGCTACTGCCATATAAAATAACAAAAAAAGTTTCTATAAATACATAAACAACAAAACAAGGGTTAAGGAGACTCTCTATCCTTTACTGGATGTGGAGGGAAACAAAGTGACAAATGATAAGGAATTTAATGCTGTTTTTGCATCCATCTTTAGTAGTAAGATCAGTTGTCCTCAGGGACAACTCAGAGCTGGAAGACAGGGATAGGGAGTAGAATGAAACCACCATAATCCAAGGGGAAATGGCCAGCAACCTGCTAGACATGTACAGATCTATGGGGCCAGACAGGATCTACCCAAGGGTACTGAGGGAACTGAATGGAAGAGCTCACTGAGCCATTTTTCATCATTTACCCCTTGTCCTGGCTCACAAGGAAGGCCCCAGTTGATTGAAGGCAGCAAATGTGATGCCCTTCTACAAGAAGGGCTGGAAGGAGGCTCCCAGAATCTACCAGCCTGTCAGCTTGGTGCCAGATCTGCTTAAGTGCCATCACATGGAATGGACAGAATTGTTCCCATACCTTGAGAATGTATAACTAAATAACTGACATGGGGTTTCTTCATTGTGATTTAATACCTTAAAATGGATAGTCTTAGAATAAAACATCTTCACTGCCAAAGTGAATACCTGATTTTATCCACTTGTTCCCAATATTCTCTACCAGTCTGAGACACACTCCTAGGGAAAAAGAACACTCCAATGGAGTGTTCTGCCTGTCTTTGCAACCAGCTGGGCATGGGTATGCCAATGTATATTTCCAAGTGAAAAAGCCAATTTAACACGATAAATTTAAATTCTATTACTAAATCTAGTACATTTTTTTAGTAGTTATTTAAATTTATGAGTATAGGCAGTGTCAACATACCATGAAATGAAGGAACTAACAACTTCCAGCATGAATTACCTGATAAAAGGAACTGCATCAGATGCAGAGTTGTTGAATAAACCAGTAATGCTACAGTGGTTAATTACGAAGTTACTTAAAGGAAGAAAATCTCCAGTATTTTACAGTGTATTAAACTTGCAATTGGTTCCTAGCGTGGCTAACACAGTATTAGAAAATATAATACATTTCATACAGGACCAAAGGTAATTCTTTAATGTCTCTAAAAACCATAGTTTAAGGCCAATTCCATATTGACCAGCAATCAGCAATTAGCCTTCTCTCAGTACTTTCCATCAGTGGATTCCAAGTGCACTACAAAAGAGGACTCTATAATTATGCTTATTTTACTGATGAGGTGAAAGATGCATGGGGAGAAGTAATGCAGCCAGTGATATCTGACAGACTAATTGCAGCCTGAGTGGTATCACTCTGCCCCACGAATCTCAGGCAACCCTAACGGCCAGTCTCACAGCAATTTTGACATAATTTTCCACATTTCTTTTTTTTTGAGGTTTTTTTTCCAAGTGTAATGTAAAGACACTGTATCAGACACATTAACTTTTAATAACAGCCACAGGCAGCTGCAATTTTCCTCAGTAAAATAAATAATTAGTAAAACACAGTGTGAAATTTACGTTGAAAGTGACTTAGTCATATTGCTAATTGTAGCAATTAGCTAAAGTTCCATAGCCTGCATGGTGGTCTGCACAACTCAAAAAAAAAAAACAAAAACAAAAACAAAAACACAAAAAAACCCCCCAAAAATACACCCATGGCCTGAATAAGTTATATTTCAAATTACACAAACATATAGACAACGTATCTTAATTTTCTAGATTAGCAACCAGTACAGTCACTTCTGATAGACTCTTAAAAATACCTAAAAGTGGAATTATGCAGCTGATAAGCTATATATTTCATAAAGAATACATGGAAAATATGACCTTATTTCTACAAGCTTAAAGATCTTTTTTTTATGGCATTCAGTAAAATTAATCAACAAGCTCGACAACTAAAGCTTGAACAAAACCCCATTATCACTGACTAAATGGATTCCTTCCCAATACCACTGTATTTTTTCCATTATGTTTATTTCAGCATAAAGACTTTCTCTTGCTAGGCACAAAGCCAAAACTATACAAGTTTTGCTCATATGTCTCTGCCTGAAGTGTTTGACCAGAGATTTCAGAAAAGGCAAAGCCCTTAAATGTCCCCTCAATTAGCCGGACTTCAACACTGCCTAAGCTAGCTATAACTCAAGCCATAAAAAAAATTAATGTATGGATGTAATTTCATTCTCATCTGGAAGAGTACAGGAAAGCCAATATACTGCTTGGTTAAGAGGCATTATATGTTCATTATTGCTGATAGCAATGAGTGAGAAAGAAGCTACAGTCAGAAGCTCATTGGCTAAACACAATCAATCAGTTGCCTGAAATGTTATACAACATAGAAAGTATAGAACACCATGTTCTATACTTTACCTCCAAAACAGGGAAAAAATGACAGATTAATTGAAGAAACATTCAGAGCAGAGAGGCCTGTCTCAAGCCCAAAGGTAAAGAATCAATTTTGAGGGGACAAAGCTCCCAATTTCATCCATCCAACTCCTATTTTCTTGTCTTCTCTATTTCAAATGAGAGGAGTTATTACTGACAAAAAGGTCAGTACTATAAAGACTTTGAGAAAATAAAAAAACCAAAAACCAAACAGTTAAAATAAACATCCAAGAGCTGGGGAGAAAAGGGAGACCAAGGAATCATGGACAGGCTGCAAAACAGCTTGCACTGTCTGCTGTGCTGAAGTGGTTTTTATCAAGCTGCCCATGTTGGTAATAGGAGTAATTCTCTGATAGTACTTTTTCAGGAAATTATGCATCCCACAGGTCTTGGTTACACAATCTATAGCAGATTTGTCTGTCAGAAATGGAACATCCATGAGAAAAAGCTGTAGACAAGATTGAAAAAGATATTCTGAAGCACTTGGAAAATCACCGAGTTCCCTCACATTCCAGGGTCCTCCAGACTATCCAGCTTTGCTCAATGAGGTTTCCCAAAGCACTGGGCAACATTCTGCCTTATGAGCCTTGCATGGCCAAACTCATAAGGAATTATTAGTAGACATTTTCAAGGCTTTTTCAATGAAAGTGAAATGGTAATTAATTCTCTTAATTGAACGATCATTCATTAGCCTTTTACTAAATAACATTCTCAATCTTGAAAGTTACTGCCATGTCTTCAATTTCCCTTTTCAAGATAAGACTAATAACAAGCCTGTAAGTCTGCAGCACAGTACAGCATATATTGTGTGCAGTTTTTCCATTTAGATTCTTCAATTACAAGCAACTGCAGGAAAAAAAAAGCATATTTTACTAGCTAGTATTACATTCTGGCAGATCATAATTAAATTACTCCTTAGAAGCAGCACTCAGTGCTTAAGAAGAAGGATTACATTGAATAACAGGGCTAATATTTTAACTCAATTAGCATGTTATTTTTCAATAAAAAGGTATACACTGCTGTAATTCCTTCTTCTATGCGTAATATCAGCCATAAAACAGAAATACTACAACTTTTTTTTTCTGATAACCCATGTAATTTTCCTCATGAAGTTTGTACACTTTGTATATTTTTGAAGTGGATGAAAATGTGACATATTTTTATAAATATATAATCTTATTTTACACTTTTGCAAGCATGGAATATTTCTATTCTAGGAAAGACTGGCAGAGACTATGTTTTACTACATCTAAAAATGCCTGATCATTCCATGGTAAGGAAAGAATTTTTCTTTTCTATCTTTTGTTCTGTACTGTTCTAAGTTTGATTTATAATATTGGTTGGGGCAGAAGTGATTCTTGGATGAAAAAATTACATCTAGTTGCAATTGAAGTAAGGGATCTTCTCCATGGAAACTGTCTGCTAAATATGCTCAGATAACTTATTTATCAGATTCTTCAATACAGTATTCCAATTTTATGGGATTATATTTTCCTGTAACCTTTTACTAATAATTTAAAAGTGACATAAACATATAAATGTCTGAATTTCTGAAGATAATCAAGTTGTATCATTTCAATATAAATTTCTAACATATTTCAGGGTCATGTCCTTGATTATTCAAAGTAGCTACTCAGCTTCTTTCCAGGTAAATTACAGCACATATGGATATCAAAATGTAGGATTAGAAAAAGGCCATTTTGATTTCATAGGGCAAAGCAAAAAGACAACTACAGAGACACACTACATAGCCAGTTGGGGAGATGAAAATTACATACTACAAAGAAACAAATAAGTAAAAGACTGAATGATCAAGATGAAAAGATAAGATCAATGAGTTACATAAGGAGGTATTAGTAACTGGACATGAAATTCCAATGAGTCACATGAAATACCTTATGTTACTGGTTCTGGAAATTGCCTGGTAAATGTTTTTAAAGATGAAGTATTGAAAGGTACAACATATTTCCAAACAGAAAATAACAGTATATTTTTACACAAATTTAATGGAACTCCGTAAATTAAAACTAAAATTCTTATGCTCGCCATCATGGTAACAAAGACCTTTTCTGAGCATTATAGAATTAGTCACACTAGACGCAACAGAGAATGCTGCCAATATTACCACCTGAATGTTAGAACTGCTATGTCATATAATATCATAATCCTTATGTATGTCCAGATAAAATCAAGTTACAAATCCTTTAAATTCACTCAACATTCTCACGTTATATAAAAAAAGCAAATGGAGAGTTAATGATTTCAATTCTGGACTCAGGAACTCAGAAGTGCATTGAGGATCCATATAGCACAAATCAAGCTTCTAGTAAACTGAAGGAAACTGGAAAGCCTGGGGCTCGCCAATGAGCAAATCCATGCTGTTTAGGAGGACTAATTACAAACTACCCTGGCTAAACCTTTGACAAACCTTTTCAGATAGGACAATAGTCAATTGAATTTAGATACAGTTGACCAAGAAGTGAGTAGTAAAAATCCCCCAGTTTATTTTCAGTCTTTATTATATGAAGCTTCAACAGGATAAATTCTGTTTCCATCTTCAAGAAAAAAATTAACAGTGATGTAGTCACATATTGGAACGGTTACCCAGAGATGATGTGGCAACCGCATTAAAGTACCAAAAGTTTAAGTGGACAAGGATCTGAGCAACCTTTTCTGAGTCGGCCTTGCTTTGAATAGAGAAGGTGGACCTCCAGAGAGCCCTCTGAACATAAATTATTCTGTATTTCTATGAACTATATAAATAAAAACAAACAAAGAAAAAAACCTTCTTGTAGATCAAAAGGTAACACAAACTACAGTTCGCTAACAATGAAAATGAAAGTTCACAGCATATAGTTGAGTAAAGGCTCCACAGTTGCAAAGTATCAAAAAAAAAAAATATAATTTTATTTCTCCAAAATTCTAAAGACAAACAGACACAAAAGAAAATTTTCAAAGCAACACCAGCAGTCCATAGGGGAAGCAGGAGAATACAGCAGGACAAGACAAGCCAGGACTCTTGAAATTCTTAGGAATGGCCCAGTGAATGGCCTACAAAATCTGATTTCAGCCATCATTTACAAACTCAACCTGGCAATCTTTTAGTACTATTACTTAAGAGATTTTTTTTCTCTTCATCTCTCCTCTAAATGACTTCATAATGGAGAAAAACTGTAGTAGAAAACCGAAAAGCTCTAAAATACTGGAAGAAAACAATAAAATGCATTTTGACCAGAAGCAGTTGGCCTCTCCTGTCCCCATTTTAGTAAAAGCTCAAAAAACACTTTACACTCTGAACACCAAGATGGCAGGATCATTTAAATTCTGCTGAATTTAAATTTAAATTTCTGACCTTCACATGACTATTTATACTTCTGCATCAATTCCATCTATTCAAGATATATTAAAAGATTTCACGTCCATAAACTTTACTGACCCTTTTCTGCTGCTTAATTCATTAATGCTGAAATACAGTAATCTAACAAATAAGTCGGTGATTACCTCTTGAAGAACCCTCTTCATTTTCAGGAGCAACGTCTTCACAGCTGTGCAGTCTTGGAGCATCAATCTGAAGGGCAGAGACTCAATGCCTCCTCCTTCTTCCAGACCAGTGAAAGGGCACTCCACAGATGGGCTGCCAGCCAGCTGGCTGACACGAGGGTACCTGGCTTCTCCTTGCTCCACCTCCTTCGACAGCTTCAAGGACAGATTCCTTGTGAGAGAAAACAGAAAGGTCAACACTAAAATATGAAAAAGAACTAATAATTTGGGGGGTGGTAATTTCTCTGAGCTTAAAGACACTTACACATTTGCCTTTAGGGCCTGCTAGCATGAACTGCCTTTATAACATACATGTAGCCATATCGTGTTAGCAATAAAATACACATTCATAAAAAGACCATGTTCTACAGGAATTAAAGCCATGTTCTAGCTCACGCCCTACAAAAGAAAGTCATTTTCTTAAAACAAAATATCCTATGGGCAAAACTTCTACAGGCGTATTTTATTTCAGTTGAGCTTTACAAAAAAAATGAATGCCATGCACTTTCAGAAGCTAAATCAAATCACAGTCTTCCATGCACTTTGACTTAAAACTCAGAAAGAAAAGAAAGCTGAAAAAAAAAATACTCCCTTCTGGGCTGGCCCAGTGACATAAGATGAACCTGCTATTATATAAAATGGAATACGGAATTTAAATTAATGTGCACTCACTCTTAGGTTTAATTACTACTAAAGCTATATAAGCAGAACATGAAACAAAGCAACAGTAAGTTGTGGTTGAGAATCCATTAAAGACATAGAAAAATTGTGATGGACTTTAAAGATAATGAAAGACCATTATTTGCTGCATACACACTACCTTCCTCAAATATCAGAATAAGTAATCTAACCATTTTTCCCATGATGAAGGAAGTCATACTAAATTAACTCAGTACAATTAAAGATGCTAGCATAAGCAGTGAAGAAAATCACAACTATTACTCACTTTAAATATTGTTCCAATTTTCTGTTCCATTTAAATTTTTGTGCAACACAAAACTGATTCTGCCATAGTTTAGAAGGACAAAGAATATTTTGCTACATAAAATTGTCCTTAGCTTTGGTTTCATAAGATCCAGAGACAAAACCAGATTAATGTGATTTCTTAAGACAAACAACTCCCACCACCATACTAAAAAAGCTGGAAATTAGGATATTATAGCTATCTTTTACAGATGGTTCATTTTTATATTTTGAAAGCTATGTAATATGCAGTAAATAAAACATGTTAGATCAAGCAATATACCACAGAGACCACACACATGGACACATCCTTGTGATGGCCAATGGAACTAAAATTTCAGGCTCTTCAAGACTCATAAAACAACAAAGATTAGGCTATTTTAATTTTAAAACGCATTGAAACATCTTTAAAGGATGCAAAATATTCTACTCAAAATAAAATACGAGGTGGATGGTAAAGTTGCTTTTGATTGAAGGATATTAAACAACTGCTGTTTTGTAGCCTTTAAACAAGACCCAGGTACAAATCACGCAAAGAAAAAAGAACTTATGAAACTGTAGTATGATAACATAGACCATTTTTAAAGGTTTATAAAAGAAGCCATATTCAAACTATTGGAATCTACACTTGAGTAAGATTTATGTATCCAGAAAAGCACATTATTTAAATTACGACAAAATAACAATGTTCTCTTTATTCCCCACCCAGCCCCTGCAGACTAGATGATGTGTTATTCCTTAGAACATTCTGGACATTCACTTCATAAGTCTCACTCAAGTTTTATCTTCCTCGTACTCCTCTACAGGCACTCTATGTGGGTGTTATCCTAGGCCTGAGAAAGGACCAATTTAAGATGTACTGTCCCCCCAGTCTTTTACTGCCTATTATCAGGGAGAAGAACCAGGTATCACCAGCCATGCCCTGCTCCCCAATGACAAAGAAATAAGTGGTATTCTAGGAGAACTGTCCTCCACTCTGGAAGAGATACATTGTTCATGATTAAGCTATAGGTGTACTGGAAAGATAGTAATTCTCAATTTCAAATAAAGAAAATATTTTCAGTTACTTCAGTGGGCTTTATGTTGATATCACACTGCTCAACACACAAAATTACCATCTTTTCAAACATGGAATCTTGTACTAAAGTATTGTTATAAATGCGAGGAGCCAATTTCCAAATTAAAATAAAATCAATTTATTAAATGAAAATTTTGGCATAGATTCTGGACAATGAGCCACAATAAAGAGAAACAGCTCTGAGCCCGGGTGTCGGCAGCTGGGTGACAGGCTAACTGACAGAGTGTCTGGATAGCACTGTTCACCCCACTGTCCAGGAGCAGTGCGTTTTTATACAGTTTAATTAGCTGGGGGCAACTCAGTATTCAAAGTCCAAAAGTCCAAAGTTATTCAAGTGAGTCTTTTGGTTGTCCCAGCCAAAAACAATGTCCTTCCGAGGTTTGGATGAATTATAGATGAAGATCTTGTCAGTGTCCAGGAAAGTGGTGATGAGCTGCATATCTTCATCTTGATAGCTTATCTGGGTGAACTACCGATGAATCTTCCAGGATGGATGACATCCTCCCAGCTGCGGCTTTAGACTTGTAAATCCTTTCCTGGAAATCTAATCAAAGCCGAGAGACCACACATTCCTCTGCCTTACGGGAACCAGCCTTTGCAGGGGTGTATGGCCTCGACATGTTTTAGTCTTATACAGGAAAACAGTGTGGCACAAAATATACAAAAAGTATACCTTCTACTTAAACATATGTCTCCCTCTAAGGAGATACATCTGTGTGTCTATAGAAGTATTCTTATACTACCCAAACGTGTATCCCTATCATGTCTTGCATTTGTGTTTCTTAGGACACATGAGTTTTCAAGGTATTTCTGTGTTCATACAGGTATCTTTTATATCTAATGCTTATAACTTTTATAGGCATGAATTAAGGCACAGTCTCATAACAAGTATGAAAAGCACCATAATAACATATTACCACTCACAGCCTTAAGAGTTTAAAATCTAACTCAACTGCTTCTTGAAAATGGTGACTCATATTTAGATGGTATACAGAGAGCATTCAGATAATACAGTCCTTCCTGAAAGTTCAGAGGTACTTTAACTGATCTGCGACAGAAAAACTCTGCACTCTCTGATTCAACTCATCATACTTGCCACAGAAAAAAAAGAAGCTCATTTAAAATTCATTCCAGAAATGGTATTTCATCAAGTTCATTATTAACAGCATCTAGGTGGTCTGTTTCATTATTATTACAGTAATCCACTGCAATTCATCTCAAAGCAGCAATAGACACTTAGAATGGGAAAAAAACCCAACCCATTCTTCCAAAATTAGAAGTTTCACTTTATTAGTAAAACATCTCAGCCTCTGAAATTGAAGTAGGGCTGGTTCCCTGACTGGTAGTGCAGGAGCTCCTTACAGATGGCCAGACCCCTTCACCTTCCTAACAGGAATTCATCAACAGGCAAATATTATCTTTGACAAACTTCTTAAGTCCTTGGAAAAAAATCCTCAAAAGGTCTATTTTAACGACTAAAAGCGATGTATTTACTGTAAGTGACAACATTAACTACGTAATATTATACAGTATTTCAGAAGGGCAATTTGGGCACTTTTAAATACATGGCTACAGCCTGACCTCTAAATTCACCTGCCATATGCTCAGGCTAAGTTCCCACTTTAACAAACCATACCTGAAAATGTTCTGAGCACTGGAAGTCAGTCTGAAAATGCTTCTGAAACAGCTTGACCCAACGCCGCTACCACTCTTTCCAGTGATTCCCTGGCATGGTCTGGTTGTCACTACAGGTAAACTGGATGGCACCACTCCATTCTGGAGGATGCCAGTGGTGCAGATGCACACTGAAGTACCATCCCATATAGAGGTTACCTCAAATCCCTCAGCATGGCAAAGGAGCCATGAAGGGTAATAGAGAAAAGGACACAATGTTAGTAGAATTATTGCCATCATAAGGTCAGAAAACCCACAGAAACGTTGTTACAAGTCTGTAAATATTAAATAGGGTGAAAAACTTGTGCAACTCAATGGTATTTCAGGCCTGCTGGCTTGTTTTTTATGTATCTGGACATATCCACTGAGCACCACAAATCTATTCCCTCGTTTCTAATTGAGACAAAGAATCAGAAGGTACAATATCCACAGTCAATAAAAAGGTAGTGCCATTAAGGGTAGATTTCTATTTCAAAAGCAGTCTTTATTGAAATAGTATGCCATCATTAAAAAAATCAATCAGTGGCTTTCAGTATTTAATAGCCTCCATCAATCCAATGCAGCCACATGTTAAGTGAATAACAGGCACAGTTGTGCTAGTCCTTTGAAAGCTCCTTTTCCCCAGGAAGGTAGAACAAAAGCAATTTTCTTACACTAAAGAATTCTTCAAGGGTTTTATTAAAAAAATACGGAAAAAAGGGAAAAGGAAAAAAAAAAGGAAAAACAAAATTAAAAAAAAAAAAAAGAGGACCCAAAGACATGGATTTGCAGCTTGAGCTTGTTTAAGCTATTCTTCCCTTCTTACTGATCCTCAGATCAATGATTTGAAGAGCTTATGGTAATCTGAACTTCACTTACATAAAGATCCCCAGATTATGTGGACTTTAATCTTCTTAGTTTTCATCAGCAGTGCTCAAGATGTTGCTAAAGCAGAATTAGCCTAAACTAATACAATTGGTTCCCCTGAGTCTGCTTCTCTTGATAGCAGCTGAACAGAGGAGAACTCATGTAACACTGCTGGAATCAGGAAGGCTCTGAAAGCCGAGCAAAAGGCCCCAGACTCTATGAGAAGAGCTGAATACACCTTCTTTCCTCCCTGAAGGCTTATCTTCTAAAGCAGTGTCTTAGAAAAAGCCTTAAATCTCTAATTTGCAGTGTTTAAGTGTGCAGCTGTGCGTGTACATATTCATAAATAAAGATACCATGTATATACACACATGTATTTTTATAGTTGTGTATATATATATATATATACATATGCTTAGTTGCAGAAGTCATACATATACTTTTATATAAACACATAAAAATTGGGTCTTGATATGTTTTTCAGAAAAACAAGTAGTTCTTATTTGTCCATAGCTTGGCCCATCTTTTTTACATAAGAAGAAAGATGTTTTTAAGTTTCATGCAGAGGTTATGTCCTGAAATCCTATTTCATATTAATCTAGAAAGCCTTCGATCCATATTTTTTTCTCCCATCCAGAATTTTCTTTTTCCTGACTAACAGTAAATAGGTTTTCCTCCTTCATAGAATTAACTAACTACTATTTTGGTAAAGGTCCCTCAGCTGGACCACATAAGACATATAAGAGCAATTGCTTCTGATTTTTAGAGGAAAAGTTAGAGGAAAAGCTGCCTACCTCAGTAGTACTTTCAAAATTCTGTTTGAAGCACTCTGTGACTCTCCTAAAATGAAGTACATGACCTGTGAAACCCTACTATCATCCCATTCTGAATCTTAATCCCCAAGTGATCTCCTACTAATCTCATCCTGTAAAGAGACGTTCTATCCCAAATAGTTCGCAACTGAAATATAGGGACATATTCTGGGAAAAAAAAAAGAAAGGCCCCTCACCACATTTAGCAGAATTAAGGCACAGACTTCAAAAAGTACGTTCCTAAATATTGATCATATAATGAATATAATGATCAAATAAAATAATGTCCTGCTAGGTGCCTAAATGCTCTCAAAACCTAGTCAATGAGGATAAAAAAATTGGCAAACTCCTCACTCAGTTCTGAAAACACAGGATCTGCAATACTAAGATAAAAAGCTAACTAGAACTTAAACACTTGGCCAATTACCCATATTAGCATTCTTTGGCATCAAAATTTCTACCTCTGTCTACACAATTTCTCAACATTGCTTCTGTTCTAACAGAAACTGCTACAGAAGTTGTAGGGATAAGATGTCAGAATCTTGTACATCAGTGTGTCATAAAGTACATGTTGTCTGACATTTTACAGCTTTTAGAGCTGTGTACCCTGTATTGATGCTATGATTTTTCAAGATCAGCCTTTTAGAGAAATGATGTCTAGTATCTGTCACTATCAAACTCTCCACCTACACACAAGTGGGCACACAAACTCTAATAGTCAGTGCTGTCCTGAGTTAAGAGAGTGTTAAACTTTTCCATTAAAACTACTTTTCTTTCCAAGGTTTATACCACAATCATAAAGACATCCTTTGGGCTAGAACATGGTGATCAAAAAATACAGAATCAATTTTTTAAAAAAAATTTTAAAAAAATTTTAAAAGACCTCCATCTTCCAACTGCTGGTAAAGTACAGCTGTTAAGAGCCTGTCAAGCATTTCTTTCCTTTCTCTAAACCCCAAAGGAGTTAAGAGTTCTGTTATGATCCCCTGATCTAGCACACAACAATATGTCAAATTTCAGCTCTTTCCTTCCTTTGAAACCTATTAGGAAAATTTAAATGTGATAAAATAAGATAATGTAATGAAAAATCAGGCAATGATTTTTTTTTAATCAGATAAAAAAATAGCTACTTGGAAAAGACCAGTGGGGCTTTTTCACTTTCAAATATAACAGTGCATAGTAAGTACAGCATTAAAGACAAACCAGCAAAAGTAAATGAGGCTGGCTTGGCACTGAGACTTCAGTCTTTTTAAAGTCTTTTTTCTTATCTTCTTATCAGTCTTTTTAAATTCCCCCCATCACCCCAAAAAACCAAGTCAGCAGGAGATCATTCTTGAAACTATTTTACAACTATTAATTAACAGTATGTCTGTGTTCAAGATATTAAAGGAAAAAAAAAAAGAAATTTTTCCTGTTCCTGTCCACAGCAGGGGAGCTGGAACTAGATGATCTTTTAAGCTCTCTTCCAACACTGTGATTCTTTTATTTGGACAAAGGATACATCTCCCTGCTGACATTGCAGTGTTTGTAAAAACTACACACTTCTGACTGGATGCTGCCTCAGTACAGACTAAAGCTAAAGACACTTGGTGCTCTCTCCAAGCCTCACTACAAATGCACTCCACAGAATGGATCAACTCAGCTGACCTGGGACTAGAACCACAACATTTTGATCTAATCTATTAACGACAGGCAATGAAACATGTCATGAAAACTTGATATTATTGGGGGAAATGGGAAAAAATGAGGGGGAAATCCATTTTGTCACTGTCACCTTCTAGATCAGAATAACATTTCTTTTCACCTTTGCTCTAAATGCTTCAGTCTTTCCTTTAGAAAACGTGCAGATGCAACATAAAATATTCATGCTTTTACTAGGTTAAAAAAACTCCTATAAAATCACAATGGATATTGGATTTAATGACTGCCTTCCAAGAAGCACAAGTAGTACACTCCTTTCAATCAGTTTCACTAGGTTTCACTACTTAAAAACAAATTGTCAAATACTTCCTACTACAGATAGTATTCTTTGCTATCAAAACTTCATGAAATTCTGATCAAAATTATGTGTACTTTAGATGAAAGAAGAAAAAGGCAAATAATTTTCTGTGCTCAATAAGAAGGTACTGAACTGTTAGTAGAGGTGTTAGTGGGAAGATAAGTATGCTAACAGGAAAGGATATATTTGCTTAGTGCCAAGCAGAATTCACAGACATGGGTAAGACAGACAAAGATAGACTTCTAGTGAGACCAGAAAATTAAGTGGAAAATTCATATGCTTTATAAAGGAGACAAGCCACTCACTTCAAGACCCGTCTGAATTGGTTTTTAAATACCTGGGAAGCACCTAATCATGATACTACCGCCTAACCCAAGATATTATCTTTTGATGAGCTATTAAGCATTAAAAACACTTCTGTGGAGCAAGCAAGCAATTCATTATAGCTTGTGCTGGCCAAGAGATTCATCTGAAATGCGTAACAGATTTTAAAAAGGTCCAATTAATATTTACTAAAATACCTTCAGCATTCTGCTGTCTTTCCCTATATCCCAAACCCTGACTGTCTTCCCCTCAGGTGACTCAGGCAACTCTTCCTGGATTGGGTTCACTTATAGAAATGTCCAGATTTCTGACCCTGCCAGGGCTTAAGACCAGATACAGACATCTAAATAATCATCCTACAGGTTATCATGCTACAGCCACATAGACTCTTTCATTACCAAAAATGCACATGCCAACAGGATTAGATGGCAAAGATTCAGAAAGAATAAAATGTCAGAGGAGCTGAGCAGTTAAGAAATGCCCTGTACAATAATTAGGTAGTTAAAACTGTGTGGGTGTTCAGCAAAGTCCAACTAGTAACCCTAAAATGTTGCACTAACTACATTTTCATATAGTGGAATATAAAGTCAGTAATAAAACATTATCTCCAAAATACTCACTAATTAATTACAAACACAGCTGAGTGATGACACCTTCCAATACTCTCCACTGGAATCAACAAAATGGACTTTTATTTTTGTGAAAATGTATGATGAAACCAACGTATCCGTTCTCGCTTTCCTCTAGCAGTTTTAGAATAAGAAGTACAAAACTGTTGCATCTAAATTTAGAAGATACCTACCATCCACGTACAGTATGCAGCAAACTTTATAAACATGTCAGGAGGAAACCGCTGCTTTAAAACCTGTCCTTTTTCATTATCATATACAACAGTTGGAACCTAATGTTAACATTAAAAGAGCTTTTATGTTAAATCCTCTTTTATGACCAATAAACAAAAGCATGTAATGGATTCAGAACATAATTTATAAAAAAATCCACACCATGTATGTAACTACATATCCATTCTTGAAGATCCATCCAAAGCATTTTTTTCAATGTGTTCTTTTTAGAAGTTTTTGGGGACATTATGGAAGCATGATCTACACAAAACTAACAAAACAACACAAGAATTCCAGCACCAGTGCTAGTTTATTGCTTCAGTGAAAACAGCTCACACTCCATCATCTTGAAATAAAAGAGTCTGAGAGCTTCACAAGCACAAAGATTTCTCAGGAGCCACTCACCTTCCAAAGGCTCAAAATCTCTCCTCTCCTGAACACTGCACAGCTCCAGACTTACAAAACTGCCCCTAGCACAAACAAAGGCCAAGAACTTAAGAAAAATTCCCAGCTACATACAGGGATGAAGGCTATACGTTATGGAATCCCCTGCGTTGTTTCCTTGGGAGTGTCCTCTCAAGCAACCAGAGGGCTTAAACTAACTCAGAATGGTTTCACTTACAAGGCAGGTGTTTGCAATGTCTGCACTTAGAGCCTAATTAGTGAAACTAAAGCCTTGCAACGGCACATGCTCGATTGTTCAAACAAAGGCATTAGAGACCTAACAAAAAGAAAGCAATAAACTAATTAATGTGTAAATTAACCTAATTGCTTTGTTCTCACATGACATTATCAATCATTAAGTGCCACAGCAGAAACGTGGTTATTTATCATACGGTGAAATTAGCCCGCCTACAGGAGATTTCTTTGACTTTGCCAGTATGGTCTTCAGTGGTTTTATTTTTGATTGTAAATAACTCATTAAAAATAATCAGAATATTTAATTTCATTTGATTACAGCACTGTAGTAGTGCTTCCATACTGTTTTTTTACAGAAGAAAACATTTCTTGTCCCTTCTCTTGCCTATAATGTGGCCTGCTGTGAAAAAGGAAATCTAATGAATTGTCAAACTGAGGCCAGGGACAGATGAAAAAGACAATGTTTTTTTGTTTGGTTGACTATGAAGGACCCAAGCTCAGATCTCTGAATCACACTGAAACACCTCTTAATATTTATTTGTACACCAGCACAGAGGAGGAAATAAGCATGCTAAAACTTCAACACTAGCTCAGTTCTTCATTCTTACAATATTTTTGTTCTGATGCAACACTGCTTGACAGGGAAGTGCCTACAAACCATGTCCCGTCAGAAGCTTCATTCTCTCTGCAATGCCTCCTGCCACCCTTCAGTTTTAGGGCATCAGGTCTACTGGCTTCTGACACCGTCATATTAAAATTCAATGTTTATTTCAGCTGCTTACTCTCTGGTTACTACATTCTCTGGTTTGGGGACTCTGCTTGAATTACCTGAATATTTGGGATTACTGCAGCAGCTTCTAGTTTACAGCACCAGTTTGCAGTTTAAGGCTGAGAATGACATGAACAGCAATATTGAGCAAAACTATGCAAGTTTAGAAAAGCTGCATCTCACTGAAAACATACAGCCCATGATTTGAGTTTGATGTCTTATGTCTGAATCCTTCTACACTTCACATTTTCAAATTTTAAGTAAATGACACTTATATTTGGAACACAATTTCTCTTAATTTAACATTACCGCAATAACTTGGGCCATTAATTTATTAAAGCTTGCAACCAATATGATAATGAAAAAACACACTTGTAAAAGTTGCTGTAAGGGAGTTATTAAAAATTTAGTATAATTATTAATTTATAATAGAATTTGTAGCATTTCTTCTGTGAAACACTAAATGTACATTTCATAATAGCATAATTAATACTTTTAGCTACTTTTGCAAACTGTTTGTCAGGACAGCAGCCCTAATAATTGTTGGAGCATATGTTAAAACTTGCTGTCTGTAGCTCCATCTAGACTGAGATTAACTCTGGAGTTGCCAACTCATTTATTTTCAAGGCATCTCGCAGTACAACTCCAGCTTTTGGAATAAATTCCATTTTTAAAAATAAAATGCACAAAATGTCAATTTCTCGCCCACACTGTTGCCAGACACAGCATGACATTTTGATCTAAGCTCACCCTATAGACTTTGGACGCAGAAGACAAAGCACTCAAAAGACACACCTGTGCACATACAGACATGGTACAATCTTTGAGGTTGGATACTGCTTGACTTATGAGTCTGAACCTTTACCAGCAAGACCATTCTCCTGCCTTTGCTTTCAGGGATCAGAGATCCACCAGCCACTTGGATTGGCATGCATATTACCAGCCAGGCGGCTGTTCCCTAAATCTGACACAGCAAACCTGAGGAACACTCTAGGATGTGAGTGTATTAATAGGGAATATGTTGTAAAACTACACATTGGACATGGACAGACAAGAGAAGAGCCACAACTCATGGTCAAGTGGTAAACAAAGGATGAACAAGAAAGTTACCTGCATGCTGCAGTTTTTTTCTTTTTTTACTTGAGTCACTTTTTCTTTTTTTGTGGGTGTTTCTTTTTGTTGTTGTTTTTTTTTTTTTAATTTTGAGTTTGTTTTAAGAAAAAAAACACATCAACTTTGAACACACAATGAAACATTTTGAGAGCAACTGTCAAATCATAGATAGATTTGGGCTGTAAGGAACAATTAGAAGCCATCTACTCCAATCCCCCTGCAATGTGCGGGAACATTTTCAACTAGATCAGGTTGCTCAGAGCCCCACCCAGCCTGATCTTGAATGTTTCCATTCAAGGGATGGGACATCCACCACCTCTCTGGGCAACTGTTCCAGTGCCTCACCACTCTCATTCTAAAACACTTCTTCCTTCTATCTAACATTATACCTTGTCCTATCACAACAGATCCTGCTAGTAAGTCTGTCCCACCTTTCTTACTGGCACTCTTGATGTTACAAAAAATAGATAAATCAGTAGCATTCACTTAAAGACACAGTTCTTAGGCCTCAAAATCCAAATGTCATGTCTTTTAGTCTGCATCAAGCCAGTTATGAAGATTTTCACCACGTAACCTGAAGTTCTTCTTAACTGGTTATAACAGCAAGCTGATGGAAAGCGTGATCAAATCTTTAGACAGGAAAGAAGACACTGAAGCCCTATGGAATGCAGAATGCATATTTTTAGTCACTTCTTTGAGTGGCCAGGAATTATTCATATTTCTCTGAGGTAATATCAAAGAATGTGGATAGCTGTCCTTGAAATTTTTTATTCCGTCTCACTTGGTTGGTCTGCTAGTGTACCTACAGCCTGTGTACCTGCATCTCCCAAACTTTACATCTGGCAGCAACCTCTCAAAACTGCTAAGAAGCTGTTTCCACAAAGGAAGGAGATTCTCTCCCTACACACATCCCCAACAAGCCTCCAGCTTTCCCCTGAAATGTTCCATGCAGGCAGCATAACAAACTGACATAATTAAACACGGTCAAACTACACTGACAAGAGGGTGATTGACCATCAGTAGTATGAGGGTTTCAACAGAACTCCAAGCATAATCCCTAAGTTTTTCTTCATCCTAACAGAACTACTGTCCATCTTTTGGTGAAATACATTTTCAGCTTGGCTAGGGTCACACAGCAAAACACAAAGTTTGCTGGCAAAACCTAGCAGCAGAGAATTAAATAAATAAGTTTTCCCTTACAGACATTTTTATTAGTTCTAGAAGCAGCATTTTGAAATTTCAGTGTCATTTTTCAGACTAAATGAACCCTGATGGGCTGAAGCTGGCATTTCTTTTACACAACATCATTTATCAAGTTTTTTGTTTCATTTTCGAGAACAAATGCAATATTGGAAAAAGGCAAAAACAGAAATGCTTAGATCAGAGCACAGATGAGGCAAAAATCTCTTCTAAATTACTAAGTCCTGTAATATTACTAATTACTTTTAGAAACAGAAAACAGAGTAAGAAATAAATAACCTAATGCAGATTATTCTTTCCTGAATAAAGGCTGTCACAAGAATAACTAAGAGATGAGTGAAGCAAGTCATTTAAATGCAGGCAAAAGCCGTAAGATAGATGACCAACACTTTTATCCATGTGCCAGAAAACAGAGATAAAATAGTCCCAGCCTACTGGACCTCTGATTTGTAAAACTTTCAGTGAAAGACAGGAGATTTTTACTTTTCCTCCTCAGGATAAGCTAGTGGAGTTTTTGACATGCAAAACTTGCACGGTACAAGCCATGTTCTCTTGCAATAATGAAGAGGGGAGGAAACATGGAAATGTAAAGCTGATGTAACAGGAATTTTAACTTCATTTTTAGAACAAATGAAGTGAGGTTAACTAAAGAAATAATTGCAATTCTCACGCCTTTAAGTGAAAGAGTAGACTTTGCATTTTCCAAACTGTGATCAGCTCACTACCAACAGGGAGGAACCCTGTGGATCCTACAAGGACAATTAAGTTACGCAAGAATAAATGATCATCCCTTCAGAACGCGAGCCAGAGAATTCACTCACATATTTACTGCAGACACTGCAATATCAATATAAGAGTTGAGACAGCCACTGAAACACATAAAAGCTGTAAGGAAGAGAGTTTTAGGTGGTGTATCTTTATTAGCCTCTACCATTCTTTGTTTTCATCCTGCTTGGCTGACTGAGACAACTGGTAATGTTATTTGTGTAGACAACATTTTTCCCCACAGCATCATCTTAAAAAACAGGCTGAGCATTCTGTTCTTAATTACTTTATTTTCAATTCTTTGTGTGCTACAAGTTTTTTAGAAAAAAAGAAATTCTGGCATTTTAATTGGCTTTAAACTCCAGTACATCAAGACTCAGTGGGTAACTACAGTTGTAAATGGCAAGGAATAACAGAAGTGATAAAATAGCAATTCTACACCTTGAGTGAATTCCAACCTGTCTCTTTATATCTATCTTCATCTCTGAAAACAGTGAAAACTGTGGAAGTTTGGAAAATACACACATGCTCTTTATTCACAAAATTCACAAAATTTAAGCAACTAAACCAAACCACAAGTGGTTTTGTTTATAGGTCCATAAGATTATCAACAGAAACAGGTGCAAAATGACTATTAGAGATGTCTGGTAGCTGGACGTTCTGTCATTTTGTGAATATCTGTATATGCTCCCTCAGTTATTCTTGATATGGACAGCAAAAACAATGAAAACCCTGGATAAGTGCACTACTTATTTCAGACACTTAAGTTAAAAGACATAAACCTATTTGCCACTGAAATACAAATTTCTCTTTCTAAACTAGGAAAAATCTCTTCAAGTTTTTGAACAGCACACTGTCCAGTTTAAAAGCAGAAATTTAGAAGCACCAAATACAAATAACACCTGGGGCTACTGCTCTTATATGAGAAATATTTGGAATCTTAATAACATAACACAGGCAAAAATTCTACTTTACATTACTGCTTAACTTGGCACATGATGATAAATCACACTACACTATCCCTTAAATATGAAAAGAAAGCACTGAGCCTCTCATTAGCACTACTGGCTACAGAGGCAGTAATTTTAAGGCAGTCCTAAATCCAAATGCTGGTAATAACACATATTTCTTTAGAAGTTTTTAGAGGAAGAAAAATAATGTAGAGTGAACATATAAGGAGGTACTGTTGAAGGACATCCTCTTCCTAGCCTGGGGGACACTATTTCACCTGTGTTCCTGCAGTCTATCTCTGTGCACGTTCCAGCTAAGAATGAGATTAAAAGCAATTTCATATTCTGCTGAGGCATTTCAGAGCTTATCACACTATTTGTGCAACTTCTGCTGTGGTTTCTCCTGACTTTCTCCACTGAATTTCAAATTTTAACATCTAAGGGGGAAAAAAGCTCTATTTTCAGGTAACTTGCTCTCAGTATTTCAGTGACAAAACAGAGTTTAAAAGCGGAACTTTTGAGAAAAGTCTTCTGCTAAAAAAACCTGAAGAGTAGGGGCAGCTTTTGCACTGGGATCTGTAGGGCTCATCACTACCAGGCCAGGTCAGCTTGGTCAAGTGTTGCTCAGTTATTTACCTTGGACACGGCAATGCCAAACCCAACAATGCAGAACATCATGACCAGAAGTGTATTTTGCCTCCCTCTATTTCATGGTTGTAGAAACCAGGATGAAGTTTTAGTACATAAAAGACAGAGCTCCATGTAGCAGAATGCTGGTCTCTACCTGCTGTGACAAAGGCTACTGCTGTTGAAGAGAACATTTTAGATGCAAAAACAACCTTCACTTACATGAAGGTGTGAATGTTATCCAAACCATCTCAACAGATTTACATGGATTTACTGCATGAGGTAATTAATGCTGTTTCTTGACTGATCCAAGATTCCTGGCATAGGCGTACAAACTGCACTTAGATAGGGGAGAGCAGGAGGAAGCTGTCAACCACAGAATCGATGCAGGGGCTCAGGTGAAAACAGGCAGAACAACTGAAAAAGGACATATAATCAAAAATATTCCCTTCTTCAAGAACTTGTGTGTGAAAGCAGAGGGTATAAAAGAAAAATTATCACCTTATTTCGTGCTACTAATTCCCCCAACTATCCTTCCAAATATATTCCAGTAATGCCAGAGAGATGGCAAAGAGATTTCAGTGGTTCCAGGTGAAGACACCTGGCTAAAAGCCTTCTTATTCTTTTCTTTGATTCTACCAAAGACATTGAAGAATAATTTTCCTTGCTAGTGTTTTCTAACATTTCTTTATACTTCCCCCATTGTACTTGCTTGCAAGAGACAACACCTGGCAAATGGGCAAAGAGGTTTCTGCATTGGAACTCATTCAGGCAATACAGTCATAAGAAAATATAAATACTGTTTGAAGATCTAAATGACATTTTTTCCTGCTCTTTAGGGAGAGCTACTTGGAAGCAAAGAAGGGGGAAAAAGAGTATTTTTTGCTGCCTGAATGCAAAAACCAGGAAATCCTACTTCTGTTCTGGATATTCTTTCCAAACTCTTATCGCTTTGTTTTGAAAATCCTACCAAGTATCAAATCCCAAGAGCAACACCAGATTACCAATCCACTACTCATCACTGTTTCCTAATAGCAGTAATGATTGGAAAGACAAATAAACATCAAGATAGGCATTTCATAAGGAAGTGAAGCTGAAATGAAATGCTCACTGAAGCACTAATAAATAGATAAATACAATATGAACCAGTCCTAGAAGAGAATAACAATAACTGAGTATGAAATTTACAGTAAGAGCAATTTGACACAGAGAATGACAGCCTGAAGAGCAACAGAAAGAAAGTGTAAGCACATACAGTATCTGGAGTTCCCAGTGATGATAGGCAACTGGTATAACACTCACATCTGTGCCTTACTTTATCACTCAGGACAATCCAAAATCCAGAAAGAGAGAATGAGAACCCTGTTTTACAAACTACGTACCCTAGTCCTGCAGTCGAAGCCCATGTAAGTGACAGGACAAAGGAGACTAAACATAAGTATTTTAAGCTCCGCTTCAGTTTAGCATCACCTGTGATATTTATATAGTTCCAAGCAGACTGACTAAGAACTACAAGGTAAGCATACAGCTGCAGGCAAGTCCTGACTGACAGCCAAGAATCATTGTCACCCAAACACAGATGAAAAATTCAGGCATAGATTACGTTTTTCATCAAAACTGACTTAAGCAGGGCCATATTTGAGCCCCAGCTGGCACCTAAGCACCATGCTTACCCCCCACTAGTGGGGCAGGAGAGATAATCAAAGAGTCCAAGTGAAAAAAAATTTGTGAGTTGAACTAAAGGCAGTTTAATAGGTAAAGCAAGAACTGTGCACACAAGCAAAGCAAAACAAAGCAAGGAATTCATTCAGTGCTTCCCATGGGCAGGCAGGTGTTCAGCCATTCCCAGGAAAGCAGGGCTCCATCACATGTCATAGTGACTTGGGAAGCCAAACACCATCAGTCCAAACATCTCCACTTCCTCCTTCTTCCCCTAGCTGTATATGCTGAGCAGATGCCATATGGTCTGGGACATCCCCTTGGTCAGTTGGGGTCACCTGTCTGGGCTATGTCCCCTCCCAGCTCCTTATGCACCCTCATCCTCTCACCCTTTCCAGCACAAACTAAAACATAGCCTCAAACCAGCAACTAAGAAAAAAAAAACCAACAACTCTACCCTAGCCAAAACCAGCACAAGAACTTCTATTTCAGATCTCAAAACAAAAAAACCCAAAGCATTTCAGTGAGAAACAAGTTAATCTGTAAAAACTCTTTATGCTCATTTTTATTTGGGCATAAACAGAAACAAGAGGAGAGTTTAACTGGAATTTTAATACCTTTTCATTAACAAAAAGAAAAGAAAAGAAATCCTGATGAGATCATAAAATTCAGCACTAATTTATCCAGATTTATTACTTTTATGAAACCATCACTCTCAGATTTATCTGATTTTACCACACATTCTAGACAGGTTACAAAACAGATTTAGTCTAGAAAACAAAATTAAAAACAGACTTAAAATTTGGCATGACTGGTTCCTTCTCTAATGTTCCTTTGCTGTAATTTTTTCAAGCTACAGCCATCACATTAATCTTCTAAGTATAATATTTTTAGTTCATATCTAGAAATATTCAGTCTTTCTTTTAAATTTATTTTATTTAAATACCCTCCTACATAGTAGAAATAAAATGATGGAATACATCTTAGACATCATCTTTGCACATGCGGCAAAATGGGCAGAAGTAGCTGCTCAGCTGAGGAAGATTTTTTTATATAGAAGTAATATGGGGAAAGAAAAGAAGAAATAGATATAGAACACAAAATATGCTGAGTAGAAAGGGACTCACAAGAATCATCCAGTCCAATGCCTGGCTCTGCATAGGACCATCCCCAATAATAATCTTAGAAATTTCACATATTACCTAATTGCTGCTGCAATTCTAATTGTATGATCAGTAAAATATTTTAATCAGATGAAGAAGTTAAAGGAAGATTCTCTGCCACACAGTGTTCCTTTTCAGACCTGATATTTACACCTATCTGTTTACATCCTTATAAGAATAGTGCATAAAAGCAAGAGGTAAATCAAGTCACTCTATACATTCTCATTCAGAATAAAATCCAACTATTTATTTCACTTAATGTGACAATCCTTTCTAATCATTAATGTTTTCATAAAGAGTTCAGTCTCCTGTGTCAGAAAAACATAAAGCCCAGAGGGAACTTCTGAAGCATAAACAGGATTAAGATTTCTTGTTGCCTTTTACATAACACATTTCATACCCCAGGATGAAAAATCTTCAGGTATGAACATTCCCATAAGCCTTTCCATGCCGATGCTTTTCTTTTTTATCTCAAAGCACAAATACAGTTTAAATAGCAATGACAAGAGTTTCGGTCTTCATGATGTTAGCTTATAAAATAAATATTAAAGATCGCATAAAGGGATAATTCCCATTATAATAATGTACAGCAGACAGCAGGCTTTGGTTCACTCCCTATGGAAAATGTGCCAAACATGCTCTTCTGTATAAAGTACATAGCTGAAAAATTCAAATTGTGAAACCTTTGTTCTCCTGCATTTAAATTGCCTTCTCAGTATTGTGTGCCAGAAGGGCTTGTTATGCCAACAGGAAAGCAATCGGGGGAAAAGGAAACAACAAGAAGTCAGATGTGAATTTGGTGTTATTCTAAGATGCATAGAATACATTAAAATATGAAGATCAGAGAAACAAAGAATGAGGTAAGCTACTGCTGCAGATACGAGATGTGGCAGGTATCTCTGAAACTGAGGCAAGCTTGGCAAAGCTGCTGCAATTCTCCACAAGTGAGGTTGATGGGGCAATGGCCAGGCTGACCTGCTGGCAAAACGCAAGAAATTGCTTCCTCATGGTGATCTCCTTTCCTCCTTCAGTAATACCCCATGAACAGACACCTTTATATCAGTGATTTTCAACAGAAAACATTCTGAGAGACCTCAGTCCTCCAAAAATCTACCACGCTGGCTGCACTCAAAACACTGATATAAAGGAGTCATCTTTCAACGTAGTTCAGCTCTGTGTCAATTTTATCAGTCAGGACAATATTATCTTTGTATGCTTTCTGGATGACAGGTGAACCACTGTTAAATAGAGAACACCTGAAATAGAAAAATTAAACTCTAGATTTTCTTTTATTGCTCAGTTATTACAGCAGCTATTTAATTCTATTTGAATGAACTCATTTTTCACTGTAAAAGCAAGCGTTTTCCAGTTTGTGTTGCAAACAAACAGTTGGTGCTAACTTTTTAAAGCCTCTTTTTCATTCATGTTAAAAAAAAGTTTCCAATATTGTATCAGAAAAAACATACATTGAAAAGTTCAAAGCAAACCATGAATGGAGTCTGCTATGTCCTGTTACCATCACTGCTCTGGCGATATGGAAACAGCAACTTAAATGTGTGATCTAACTTTCTGCTTTGGATGAGAGCAAAGCCATTACTCCAAAGCCAAAGTAAGGAACCCACTTCCAAGCTTGAAATTCTTTGCAGAGCTTTTTTTTTTGCTTGTTGCAGAAAGTGAGATTGTGTTTTCTTTCCTCAAAAAAACTGTTTGTATATTCTACACAGAAAGCTCTCTCTCTGATAGTATATTTTTAGAGGCTGTTTGCACTTACAGTCTAAATTTTAGTCAATGGCATGGGCTATACTTTTATAGCATCTAAATCCTATCAGAAACACACAGTTGGACAAGAGTTTAGCTCAAGCAGTGTCCATTTTGCTGCTCTTGGTTTCTCAAGAGAGTTCAAAATTAATGTGTTTTACCCCTTGATCGGTGACATGCCAGCCCATGGCTTATCACTACCAACACTGGTTTTCTCCCCTTCCCCCTTCAAATCTAGTTTCAGTCTATTTCAGTAAGCCCTGTTAACTCTTACATGAAGATCCTTTTGCCCCTTTCTTTGAGACTGGTGGACCCTGTCTCTTGCCAGCAGGCCTGGTATCATGAAGACCAACCCACGAGTAAAGAACCCAAAATTCTCCTGGTGACAGCAGTCACTGAGCCTGTTACTGGTCAGTGGGGTCTGCCTGCTCCTTCCAACATCACTCTCTGCAGCTAGTAGGACAGAAACTTTACTGCTTGTGCTCCTTACCTCTTAATCAGTCATCCCAAGGCCCTGGCATCTCTTTTGATTGCCCTTGGACTTCTTACTGCAATTTCATCACTATGTGTGATGCTCCAAGAAAAAAAGTAATAAGAATCCATTTATATCACATATCAGGAAGGGTAATTTTCTCAGACTTGTAACAATGGAAAATTAAGAAATTGAACATTTACTCAAACACAGACAAAATTACATAATACAACAATAAATCAAAGAGAAAAGAGATAGAAATTACTTTTTATGACTGCAGGTGTTTGAACTATTTTTTCCCTATACAGGACTTTATGTAAATGGAAGAGCACAGTGCATGTAAACTCTGCAGTCCAAAAGCTTTTTTTGATGGGTGAGAATTTGAAAAGTTTGATTCATAATATATTGAAAGAAAATCAGAAAAGAAGGGCTAATCTGTGAAGTCCTTGCCATATTTATAGCAGCTCCCTTCAGGACTATGGTATTAGTTTGTGGCAGAAAAAGAATTGTCTTTAAAAAAAAAATAAATTTCTACATGGGTGAATGTGCACCTGAAAACATTACAATGGAGTTTGTGTGCTTTTAACAAACAAACAACAACAACAGTTCCAAAATGATTACTTTTTTTTTCCCTGTCAAGTAAATTTTGTTTTTTTTCTTTACAGGAGATATTAGACAGTGGTTTGAAAGAGAACATGGCAGAATGTAGCTGAACAATGCTCAGTGAGAGGCAGCAAATCAGTTGCATCCTGTTTACCATTCTGAGCCTTCTGAAGAAGAAATTAATAAGATGAACTTGTACCAGGGAAAAGGTTAATCCTTAGCCTTATCTTTCCAAGTTTCAAATCCATTTCTAGGCTTAGTTCCTTAGTCTTGGATTAATCACCTCTGCTTTAAAGTATTTTTGTGGTTTTATTTATTTTACCTGTGGTTCCTTTCTCTTTACTTCTACTAAATCTACATTGTCTACTTTCATCAATATCCTTTTGATTTCTTCCTTCATTTTCTTTCCTCATCTCCACCTCACAAAACATAGCATTTTCTCTTACATTGCCAATCTTTTGCTATCTGGTATCTTTCAAGAAAAACACACCACCATAGAAATTTGTTAACTTGCTATCAGGTCTCTGACATTTTCCTAGGCCTGACTGAATCTGTAACACTTAGTGATTTTGCAACCTTTAATTTCACCTTCTTCTGCTGTTCTTGTCATACCTAAAGTTTTCACCTTTAAAGTCTACAGATACCTTTCAATTCAAACTTGAACCCTCTTCTTTTATCACTGCATCCATTCCAGACTATCAAAATCTCCTGCTTTGCATCTAATATGCCTTGGTGGCATACCCATTCCTTTTAATTTAGTTTCCTTGATTCAGCTTCTGCACACCTTTCGCTACTCCAAAATTTACCAGAGATCTACATTATTTAAATATAACTTGATGACTTTGTATGCCATTTGCTACTCTGCCATTTTCCTCCTAGTATACTTGTATGCAATTATCAGTGTAGGGGGGAAAAGCCTCCCCTATACCTGATAAGACCCAAAATGTGGCAGTGGAATAACTGACCAACACCTTCCTCCTATCTCCTAATCACCTGCAGAGATAACCTGTACCTTTCCTTCTACCAAATTGCCCTTACAAAAGGCTCCTCTAAAGACCTTTGTTTTCCAATATGACAGCCTTGCAATTCAGCTCTGTTAGTCAGATGGAAGCACCTCAGGCAATACAAGAGAACTGAATAGATTTTCTGGATGCATTCTGCAAGCTGGCAACAAATCAATCCCATAACTTCAAATTGTCTGGGGACAACAAGTACCAGCAGGATCTTGTCACAGCACCATAAGAGGTTGAGGGAATGATGCCGTATCGTATAGTGTTTGGCAAAGCAGCTCTGCTGAGACACCTCCTGTCTCAAAACTTCTTGAACAGAGAAGGGGACAGCAGAAACCGTGGCAAAGAAAACCTGCAGCTCCTTTAAGATCCAAATGCTATACTTCTCTCTGATGACATCTTTAATGTTACCAGACCACTGGTCTGCAGTGCAATTAACATCTTGCTGTGCTGGGTTCCACAGTTACTGTACCAGGTTCTATAATTACTGACATGGCATGCTGCATTATCTTAACCTTATGTTTTGTGCATGGGTTAAGAGGTACAGCTCAAAATGTATGTGCAGGAAACTCACTCATTATGGATTATCAGCACAATCTGTTCCCTATCTGTCACCAGTCAAGAGACAGCGGTGTCAGGCAATTAGTTTTGTCTATGTAAAGTGGCTTATCAAAGTCTAGGCCCTAGGATGTAAGCCATATATTTATTTTCTGTGAAGCATTCACCTCAGCTAAAATGGTTGCATACCCTTGTGAAGCTGGAAAATGCTTCCAAGAGCAAATTAAGCATGGTATGAATTGCCATTCAATTAGCACACCTAGGTAAGGTATGTAATTTTACAAAGTTTTAGAAGAGGTTGTTTATTTATTTATTTTTAATAACGGTGATGGCAAGGAGGAGTTGCTTTCTTTTGTTTTCTATGAACAGGAAAAAAAGTAGGTTCAAACATTGATTGTCTACTTATTAACCTATTTATAGAAAATACAAAAGGTTTACTAGCCACTAGCACTGAGAATAGAATTCAGCTACAGAAAATTCACCATACTACATCTCACAGGGAAAATCAATTAACCCAGGAAGGATCTCATACTCATCAGTTTTGATGTGAAGTGCCTCACGGCACAGCTACTGCTTTTTTCTTTTGTTTTTGGCAGATCTCTCTGCTAGTTTCTTAAATGTGCCCTTCTACAATGAAAAGAAATTAAACAGCAAGACGCATAAAGTGAGTTATATCAGTAATTTCTGAGAAAATAGCACCGGAAAGTTACTTGAGAATCAATATTACAGAAGCAGTTTTCAGTTATTCAGCTGCTTATCAGGAAGTAAAAAAATTTGTATTACATTGCCCAATACTATTTTGGGCTCATGTCTGTGTGACAACAAAAACCCTTTAAAAAGCAATCTTAGTGCCCATCTAATATAGAGTGATTTTTATTTCATAGTCTTAGTCAAACAATATGAATTAAACCAAATGGCAGAAGCATGGCTCACTACTGTTTTAAAAAAAATCTTCACACAAAAAATGATATAAAGCCAAATGTTTCACAGTTAGAAATTTAGGGCCGTGTATCATTTTATTGGCACACTAAAAGGCTACAGCTATATTAACATCTCTGTGTATAAAGTGTCAATTTGCCTTTTAATGTCCATCCTCCTCTACTGAGAATCATGAAAACTAGTCTTTTTCTGGCTTTTGAACAACTGCTAACTTCCTTTGGCTCAAAAACTTTGATATACTTCCTTTCTCACCCACATCTGGGGCCAGCCGTAAAACATATAGCAGAAGTTACAGTGGAGCACTTGAAGGGTTATGGAGACGATTTATTTCCCCGTCTCTGCTCACTTCTGTTGCTTCGCACTTCATTTGTGTGCCATTACTGAGGTATGATGAGGGCCAAAAGATGGTTTAGTAAAACTGAACAGCATAATAACAACTGTCTCATGTGTCTGCAGCACAAAGAAGGGGAGAGAAGAGTACATATTGCTCCAGTGCTTTGAAGCTTAGCTCTTGATATCCAGAGCCAATGCTCTCTTCTTTTGTTGTGCAAGTGAGAAGGGTGAGGACACCATCAGCTCCAAGAAGTGCCCTATAGCCCCAAGGTCCACTCCTGGCAGGTAAGTACTCACCAGAAGTCAATCTATACTCCCCTTCATCTGCCAAGAGCGATTTCTGTTAGACCTCTGGTAAAGCCCTGTCTTTCTGCTCCCAGCCCAACGTTATGGATGAAAGAGGTTTCACCTGATCCCAAGGTACAGGCTGTATGGAGCAGCTTTTGAACTCGGCACTTCAGGAAAGCCTCCAGAGCTACTGGGGAATATCTCAGCACCCTACCACTTCCAACAGTAACTGAGCCCCTTGTAGAGCTGACAAGCCATGGGGTAAATGAGACTCAGATAGCAATGATCCTAAGAGGAATAGTATTGGAAGAAACCAATATCACAGGCAGTAATGCGATAATCTACTGCACAGAAGGCACTGTACTACAATTCATGGGTGATCAGCTAGAAAGGTCAGAAAAAGTAATGCTAAAATTATACAGTAATTTTCAGTTGCTATTAGTAAAATTATTGCTTTAGGAGAGTACCTAAGAAACAACCATTCAAAGAAATGATAAAAAATGATGACTTTGCAAAGCTGGAATCATTCTGCTCCATCTGTCCTGGGGTGAATTAAAAGAGAACACATTTCACATTCCAAGTTTGAAGTATTAACAGCCTGGAAAGCACCATATGGATTTTGGCGTTCCCCAGTTAAAAAAAAAATTAAAATATTGACTATGAATCATTAAAAAGACAGACGGAGGGGGTTTTTTCTTATTGTGAAAATGTAGGTCTACATGACTGAAAATGTTTAAAAATAACAGAAGTTGTCACATGCCACAATTACTCTGAAACAATCTTCCAAAACCTCTCAAATTTTTCTGTTGTCTTTTGTTAAATTTCTGCAAGAATTAGAGTATTTGAACAAAAAAAGGCAATTGCAAAGTAAAATCTACTTGGTTTTGGTATTTGCTGTGTAAGTAATCTTGTCAATAAAAGTTAATTAGATTCATTTTTCCTTAGAATTCCACTTTGAGCTTCAATATATGAAATGCACCAATATGATGCAGATAGAGACTGAATACTAAGAGCTGAAACCCTCAAGAACAAAATCAAAACTTATAATTAAGACAGTGTAATAAAAAAGAAGCAAAAATTTACGTTTGTGAATTAAATTCTCTTAAGTAACAAGAAAAATGCAAAACTTATTCCAGGCAGCAATATTCAAATGGATACTTCTACTTTTTACTTTTCCCAAAAAAAAAAAAAAATTAGCCTAAAGCTAATAGCTTTTTTGTTCCTTAAAACATCTCTTAAAACAATGAAATACAGTATACAGTATTTGAATCAATTCCTGTAATATATTGTAAAGCATGCTGTTGTATGCTATAATCAGAGTACAGGATGGAAAAGACACATTGCTTCACTATCATTGTTTATTATTAATGCAAAAGAAAATGAAATTTGTAAGAAAACCAGGATCAAACATGTTGGACATGACAAATATACATAAAAAAGAGTGCAAATAGGAGCAAAATCTTCATTCTCCAAGCAGTAACAACATTCACGATGAAAATGGTAAAGTCTGGTGTCATTTGCACGTTTTTGTTTTGGTGTACTGCATTAAATGACACTTCTTCAGACATAAACTGCCTTTTAAAAATAAAACAGAGGAGAATTTTAAATGCAAATTTTTTACATCTCAGCACAAAAACATCCTTCATTAGAGATGATACTGGCATCAGAAATTATAATTACGCCATTGCTTGTTTCTGCAGCTTAAGGAGTTCAGAATTTCTTGGAGTTGTTTAGCACTTCACAGCGCTCATGTCAGGCTGCCTAACTTTTCATAAAAGGAGGTTAAGCACTAGGCACAATGTCTCATTCTCAGGATTATCACAGAATATCAGAGAACGGTTTGTGTTGGAAGGGAATCTTAAAGAGCATTTAGTTCCAAACTTCAGCCATATGCAGGAACACCTTCCACTAGACCAGGCTGCTCAGAGCCTCATCCAACCTGGCCCTGAATAATTCCAGGGATGGAGCACTCACACCTTCTCTGGGCAACCTGCTACCTCACCACCCTCATAGTAAAAATTTTCTTTCTGATATCTAACCTAAACTTACCCTGTCAGTTAAAGGAATTCCCCCTTGAATCCCTACACGCCCTTGTGAAATCCCTCTCTGGCTGTCTGTAGGCCTCTGTTAGGTAGTGAAAGGCTGCTCCAAGGTCTCCTTGCAGCCTTCTCCCAGCTCACTCAGCCTGTCTACAGGGGAGACTCTAATAGGTATTAATATGAAACAATTTATAAATATAGAATTAAAAACATAGACTGACCCATTCATTCCCATTCATAACAGATTAAATTACTGGCATCCTGATGCCTTTCCAACAGTATGCGTTCTCTACTGCTAATTTTGCTTCCCAACAATTCTGCTAATCTAGAGGAAGCATGTTCAAATATAGTTTTGTAAATGAAATATGGTATATATGCCACCTATGATAGCTAACTAGACCGTAAAAAATGAGCTGAAAATAAGTAAAAGGGAAAAAAGCTAAAGTCTATATTTTTCTTTCTTAAAATGAAATTAAATAAGCTTTTAGAGCTAGATATTAAAATGGCAACATAACACCAAAATATCTCATGTTGAATTCAAATCTGGAAGTCCCCATTTCTAATATAAAACACCAGTATTACTACGTCTCAAAAAGTGCACACTTTAATAAAGTAAGCTGATACATTGTTTTTTCATCTTGTTCTTTTTTTTTCTAAGGGCAAAAAAACGGACTGGAGATAAGACAATGTCCTAGTTTGACAGGCAGGTAAAGAAGCCACTAAGAAATTAGACACGCCTCTGTGAAAAACACATGTTAAACGACAAAAACCCGGGAAGAGCCTTCTTTCATTTCCGGCCAGCAGAGAGGTAACTTGGCCCGGCCGGTGTCCAGGGCCCGGCCAGCCCTGCCGCGGCCTGGGCATCCCCCCGCTCCCTCCCCTTCTCCCCTCATTGGTTCCCAGGGGGCAGGGAGGGAATTGCCGGGGGCCGGATGGAGCCAGCTCTGTTAACATCGAGCTGCTTGTTACAGCCCGGCTCAGGGCCCAGCCGAGCCCCCCCGGCCCCCACGGGACTTTGCTCCGTGGGAGTCGCCTCAAGCATCAGGCAGGGGGAGGGAGAAGGCCCCATTGCAGTGTGCCGCTGCTGAATCCAGGCCGGCTGATCCTGACACAGCCCCAGCCGCAGCCACAAGTTACCGGCGGGTCAGGTGACCATTGGAAGGGCCCAGGCGACATGTTAACTCTTTCAGTGCTTCAGTCCTCTGCGAGAGAGAGAGAGATGCGAGCAATGTAAAGCAACAGAGAGACTCTATTAGACAGTTGAAGAAAGAAGTTAAGTCTCAGAGGAGAGGGATGACAAGATGCTGTTGAGGAGCTGAAATCCTCTTATAAAGCTATGGAGAAAGACTCTTTTTTTCCCTTATAACACATGAGATTATGGGGAGATGAAAGTGTTTCAAGGTTGATGTCAAGCAAAAGCCTCCATGTTGAAGCAACCAGATCTGAAAGTAGCTGTGATCCCATGAGAAGTTAGAACAGAGAGGGAGAGAGGAGGAGTCCTCTACTGCCACTGGAGAAAAGGCAGATCTCTGTTCCCAGAGATGAAGACAATTTTAGAGATAGAGAACGGAGACTTTTGCCTTTGAACTGTTCATTTTTAAAATAATACCCCATAAGTCAACATGGCCCATCGACAAGCTGTGGGAAGGCTTGTTGAGATGGGAAGGACTTCACGATAGCAGATTTTCCTTCAGGCGGCTGGTAGTCGTGAGAAAACCACGAGAAAACTGTGTTTTCCCTCCCGTGGAGAAACCTCCAGAACCTTAACAAGAGGGCCTCTCCCTGAGTGAAATGTATTAAGAATATGTCAGAAGTAGTAAACTGGCTGAGAGTTTGAGTTTGGTTCTTTACATTGTCAGTGTTCAAGAGAAGAGAGGTGGGGGAGGGGAAGTGGTCTGAAGAGTTTGTTTTGATTCTTACTACTTTTTCTTTTCCTTTTTAGTTACTGTCAATAAATTTTCTTTATATGCTTTTGAAGTTGAGCCTGCTTTGCCTTTCTCCTAATCCTATCTCACAGCAAGAAGTAAGTCCATTGGCTGAGAAGTCTCAAAATTAGTGAAAAATTCTGAGTTGGCAAACTGAAACCACAACAGACAACTACTAGGTCTCATAAACAACCTGCTGTTCATAGTTACTGAAGTCGACTGCTTTGTTCAGAGACATATCTTTTGTTTGGAAG
This sequence comes from Irena cyanogastra, assembly GCA_013397155.1. Classification (NCBI taxonomy): domain Eukaryota; kingdom Metazoa; phylum Chordata; class Aves; order Passeriformes; family Irenidae; genus Irena; species Irena cyanogastra. The sequence goes on along the minus strand of VWZV01005851.1, from coordinate 202,292 downwards.
TGACATAAAGAAAAACTGGATTCTTTTCTTCATAATGGCTGTGGAGTCAACCTTTATTTAGTGAGATATATCAGAGAGATTAAGAAATTGAGAAAAATGCTTTATTTATAATTTGAGCTATTATTATATGTACCATGCAATGTGTGGAATTTCAGATAACACTGTCATAAAGATGCAGAAGACAAAGACAGGAAATACTATTTAGTAGGAATAGTCTGAATCTCTTATTTTGCTTTGTTGACTTCTACCTGCACTACTGTGGCTATTATCTGCTAGTTTTATTCATTTTAGACAATTGAAAACCAAAGCATTATGCACCCAAATAAAGTAAGGACAGTTAGTCAAAGAAACACTGTTGGAACCCAGGACACAGGGAATATTTCCCTGCCTGGCCTGACAAGCCCTGATCCTCAGGAAAACACTGCTTTTAACCTTTGTCCATGGAGAGGACTTCCAAGACTTCCGTGATGAAGTGGAACCTGCGAGACTGTAAAATAGATAGTAGCATAGTTTATCACAAGGTGAAAAATTTAGACTTTTGGTTTTTAGTATGGAGGACAAAATAGAAGATTTTGGGTGTTGTCCTTTCTCGTCCTTCTTCTTCATCCACTCCATTTTCTGCAGTGTTGGTGGCACTGGGTGATTGGCTGGGGAAAGTCACAATGCAGATGTTGTGTGTTAGACAAGTAGTTAGGTATTGGTAGAAAAGTAGAAATAAAGTACTGTTTTAAGAGTCAATCGGGCAAAACAGCTTTAAAAGACCTTGAAACTGTACATCTTGTGGCCTTTTTGCTGCCTTTTTCTTGTGTGCTATGTCTGGTGTAGACAGTGCGCAGGACTTTGGATAAGATAAAAAATAAAGAGCAACCTGAAGACTGAAAAAAGTCCCATTTGTCTCTCTATCCTGGCAGAGAACTCTCATTAGGGGTCTCCCAGGCAGGGGGCCCCCAAGGAGGCCTCCCACAAATTACAGGCAACAAGCTACTCATATTATCCCCATCAAAGCTTTTAATCCGTGGAAGGTATCAACGTATGTACTAAAACTACATCAGGTACTTCCTATTGTATTAAAATGACTTCTTATTTCTCTAGGAAATATACTTCAGGTATATTACAAAAGCTCCTTTAAGGAGCTAAGAGCACATAAAATGTGAAAACTAAAGCAACAGCTAAGTTTTAAATGCAGCCACTCTCACCACAAAGACAGAACCAATTCTTTCCACCAAAATACAATTTTGATGACATGAAATCCAGGTTTCACCTACAGACTATAGAACAGAAATTGGACTTGGTCTGACACCATTTTTTAAAGGATTATTCTGCTTTCATACGCATGTGACTGAATGCATCTTCAATGACAACCTTTCTACAGATCTCTGAGGTTCAACTGTCAAAGCTATGGTAATGTTTTCAGCTTTTTCATAAATACAGGCTGAAGCACTCTTCTCTTGTGACCTGACAATTCAAATTGCAGATCTTCACATTATCATTTGTACCAAAAGATTTCCCAAAGTGAATGAAATTTGATATAAAGAGGGAAATCTTTCTTCAAATACAGATGTTCTTTATATTCTTCCTTCTCAGAATAGCAGATGCAGAAACAAAATAGCATAAATTATGATTGACCTCAGCAGGAATAATTTATGCTCCTCAGCCACTTTATGTGCTTAGCCAGGAGGGAGCTGTCTGACTGTATGAATTTTTACACATCTTTCAGCTGATTTACAGATCTGGTGTAGAACTCAAGGACGTCATAAATATTTGTGGAATCCTCTAAACTTCTGGTTCATAAAGCAATTAATCTATTACAATGATCCACAAATTATCCCCTTCATCTCCAACAGAAACAATCTTCATTTTATTGAAAAAAAACATAGGAAAGGGCAGATCAAGGAGTTTTTTCATGGTATGAAATGTGTGTCTCTTTGCAGCAGGAGGAAAGCCACATGATGACCTTTTCTAAGACGTAACAAAGAATTTGTAACCACTAGTGTCAAATACTGGAAACTAGAGTGGGGGCGTGTATTACTTGTGATTTACTGCAATTATCAGAAAGTTGTATCTACTTAGAGGTCTCCATCTGTTAATGGTACCAGAGCTTACATTTTCAACTTCTCACCTTCCAGAAACTCATTTAATTTTAACAATACTAACATGTCCTTTTTAACTATTACAAGTGTGTCATTTTATAAGCAATAGGGGACATCTTGAAAAACAGGGCAGACCTCACATGGCTTAATTACCTAAACTTGATTAATTTTCATTTGAAGAGGCTGGTCTGCAGTACTAGAAAATTTGGACATTAACTTCAAAACACAGCATGATGGTAAACAACCACTCTTGCTACAGGTATGCTGCCACAAAAAAAATTTGCCCACAGATGGCAAACTGCATTTACTGCCATCTCCTTGCAGAGAGTCCCATAATCTGCCAATTACATGAATATTCTCGAAAGGAGCCAAACTCAGCACTAAATGATGACAAAAAGAATTTAAATGCACACAGTGAATATATTGTCTAGTTTTAGAGCCTCAGCCTCTCTCCCCCTTACATTTTTAAATTATTTATGCTCTATTTATTTTACTTAGAAGCTTAGAAAGAAAAATTGCATTGATAAGAATACAACAAGTAATACATAACTAAAAATAAAATAAACATATTTATTTTCTTTTGCAGTGTTGACAAGTATTATTTGTAATTGTTTCAGGTTAAAACATTTCAGAAAAAAAAATTTTTAAGCTTCCCCATTAAAACCACTGAAAAAAACCCCAAAAACAGTTTAAGTTTTGTGGAGTCTGCTGCTAGCAGTGATCCTCCAAAACATGGAAATCAGTGTTATTTCCATCAATTTTAGCAATTCAGTTTTAGCGGTTTGACAGACATTTCCTTACTCTTTCACTGGCTGAACTGTGGAGCAGAATCCACCAGTGTTGCAGAAAAAGGAAACGGTTAATTTCAGTCAGAATATTATCAGATGAGACAAGGGGGAAAGTATCATACAAACAACACCTCTATCACCATATTAGATTAGTAGGGTAATGGAATGACAGTCTACATTCATTCGGTAGTCACAACATAATTACACAGCACACTTGCACAATCCCACAAAGGGCCACATTACTGAAGCCAAGGTTATTATAAGAAATAGCAGCATGTGGTTGTGGGAATGTAAGGTGAAACAAGTTAATAACTTCCTGTTATCTACTGGTAAAGTTGCTACCTCTGTATGTGAAAATAAATGACACAAGAGAAAAGCTAAATTAAACAACCAGTAATTTATGTGAAGTAGAAATGCGTGCAGATAGCCTAAGTTGCACGTATCACAGCAACAGTAAAAATCACCTCCTTCTATTGGGAAAACACTCATTTCAATGGCTTCCTTAGCGAAAAGCATGCTAAGGTAGAAAGCCCTTAAAAGCATCAGAGAAACATTAGGGTAACTACTTTTACACATTAGCAGAAAAAGAAATCCATGAGCTGCTAAGCCTCTCTATTCCACAACCTGATAACAACAATCTGGTAGAACATTGAGATATCCTAGACTCAAATCCCTCATCTGCCCCAGGGACTTTTGACCTGCATGTTTCTACTCCTCCTCATGATTCAATCACAAAACTAAAGGAGTTTTTCAGAAAGTGTTGAATGCTTCACTGATTTTCTGACCAATTTAAACAGAAGAGCTCCAGCAAAACTGATGGAAATATCCTCAGAATACTAACTTAATTCAGGAGCTCTCCTTGGTTCTAGGGCTTCATGTCCTCCATGCCAGAAAGACTGAAATGGAGGCTTCCCAAATAGAGTCCTTTTTTCAAGACATTGACCCACTGGATAAAGCACAAGTCTGTGATTCTGTTCCAAACCTGTTCCAAAATTTCCTATCACACCAGTTAGGTCCTCCTTTTCCAGCAGAAAAACTATGTTCAAGTGGAGAAATACAATGAGAATCAAATCACTGAGAAACTGGTAGAAATATTTCTGTCAAGTTGAAAGAGGTTTTATGCAAGAGAGTTGATAAAACCTGAAACTGCTCCTTCATGTGTTTTCAGTGGCTTTTTGAAAGAACACTGTTAGCATCCTCCTAACATCTGGTTCCACAGGTGAAGAAGTCAGGGCAATGCCTATTCTGTGAATCCCAAAGGAGATGAAAAAAGGGGCCAGATGTCAAAATTAACTATGAGCATACCTAGAGGCATAAACTTGGGAACCACAAATTACATAATGATTTTGTGAATAGTGGAAGTGTCTGGAAGCTCTTATTCACATTTTTAAAGCTATTCAGTTACCTACATTTCCCTAGTCACTGTCTCAAGTGGATTTCTTTCTACACAGTTTTTTCTGACTCTAATATTCCAAAAAACATTATTTAGTTGTATGGGTGTTTTTTGAATTCTGTAGAAAAGTCATAGTTCTTGTCTGAATTCCACAGAATTATGCACCTAAATAAACAACATTAAACATTCTTTAAAGCCTGAAAAATATTATCAGTAGATTTGTAACAGACTTTGCAATATTTTTACTAAATTATTCATGCAATATTGTCCAAATACCTACAAGCTTCTCAGTTCAAAGCCTGAAAAGACTGCAATGCACATTGCCTCCATTGTCATTTAGGCCAGTTTGGAAGCATTTCAATCCTTTGGCACTATGTTCAAAAAATCACTTGTCTTAGAAGCAGCATAGCATGAATATATCACATATACCTGTTCAACTAACCTAAGTGTTTCAATGGGAAATTACATAAACACATAATGAAATAGCTGTGCAGAATCATATAATCACTGAACATCCAAAGTTGGAAGGAACCAGAAAGGATCACTCAAGTCCAACTCCTGGCTGTTCACACATAAGAGTCACACCATGTGTGGTGTCCAAAAGCTTCTTGAACACTGGCAGGCTTGGTGCCATGACCACTTCCCTGGGCAGACTGTTCCAGTGCCCAGCCACCTTCTGGGTGAAGAACCTTTTCCTGATATCCAGCCTCCCCAGTACAACTTCAGACCTTTCCCTCGAGTCCTGTCACTGTTACCACAGAGAAAAGATCAGTGCCTGCCTCTCCTCTTCCCCTTATGAGGAATTTGTAACTGCAGTGAGATGTAGCCTCAGTCTCATCTCCAGGTTGAACAAACCAAGTCACATCAGCCTCTTCTTGTAAGGCTTCCCCTTCAAGAACTGGCACCACCTTCATATCTCTCCTTTGGATACTTTCTAATAGCTTAATATCTAACATTGTGGCACCCAGAACTGCCCCCAGCACTCGAGGTGAGGCCACTCCAGTGCAGAGCAGAGGAGAATAATCCCCTCCCTTGCCCAGCTGGTGATGCTGTGCCTGATTCCCCAAGGACGCCTCTTACCACAAGACTCCAGGTGTGGTGGCTACACAGATAACAGCCACCAAAAGGAGCAGTCTGCAGGTATCCCAGCAACAGAATACAGACACATACATACACCCACTGCAAACTCTTTAGGTGATGTGCCCTGTCTTTATCTTGTATGCTTGTGTCATGCCAGCACATCTGGGTCCTAATCTCTGATAAGGAGTTCTCCATGTGACCTCTTACAATATAAAGACAACAAAAATTGTCCTCAGACAGACCAGAAGAATTATAAATCACAATTTAGAAGTGAGAGCAGCAGCAGAGATCTTGTATCTTCTTTCCAGGAGCTTAGAAAGAGTCAAAAAGTCAAACTTTAAATGCAATAATTTATGTCCTACACAAAAAATAGGGCTTCCATTTCATAATATTACATGATATTATAGATAGCAGCACTGAGACAAATGGTCTGTCAGCATATAAAGAACATTGGAAATCAGCAGGAAAAGTTAAGAAAAACCATACACATTTCCATGTAAACAACTATCAGGTATTTTCATTCTCTAACATTTAATAAGATGATATATACAGAATAATTAACTGCCCCAGAGAGATCCAGATTAAGAACAAGGCACATAATATTTGCTTTCTATCCCATTAATGGCTGGAACACTCCATGAGAATAACCAGACAAATTGAATATTTTTATCTCTGTCTGAAAATTATCACTGATTTAATGACATACACACAGTCGTTTCCACACAGCTTTCACTTCACAAAAAGGAAAAAAAAAAAAAAGAAGTTATCTGCTAAAAATCAATAGAGCTCTATATTCTCCTCAAGAAAACAGCCCAGATTGCTATTGCACGAGTGGGTTCATGCTGTATCTGCTCTAACTTAGCTGCTTTTGTCAAGATTTACATACCTCTTTATGTGAACTTGATGCCTCCTTTATTAACTTGCCCTAATGCCAAGTAACTATGGAACAGTGTCTACAAATTAATCTAGCACTAAGACAACTGTGTTAAAACCCCATCACCTATACTGTGAAAGTTTTCTGTGATGCTGCTGGGAGCATCTGCCAGGAAAGCTGCTCTAGATTTTCCATTCCAAGCTGAATTTTATTTGCCAAGCTTTTTGAACCTTGAAGCTGACATCTACCAAAGGAGTTGTCAAGTTCCAAAAGATATTTTCAAAGACATTCAGAAAATACTGTGCTTGTAAAAGAGTTGTTTCCAGCATTCTGAAAACCCTTAGCAACGATTAATTCATTCTATTGCAAATGTATTCCATCTCACTTTTGATTTAACTGCGAAGTACTTCTCCCTCTTATCTTATTCAAGCTTTTTGTGCTTTTAGAAACTAAGTTCTTCTTCTCAAAGATGAAACTGTATGTCTTCCCCAGCCACCTACTAATAACATGGGCCTTTAAAAATACTTCTACAATATTAACAGCCATAAATAACAAGTGATATCCTGATGTGAACTTCCACCATTGATTTCTGTGTTTTCCTGGACACATACAAATTATGAAGTTCATATTATCTTTATTCCCTATCTACTCTTCTGTTTCTATGTTCTTTGTCTCCTGAAAATAGTAACAGAGAAATTAAACCTCCAGTAGCATTTCCTTTTATGCAGTATGACCCTACATACAATATCAATACAGGTTCTTCTAGAAGAATTAAAATTCTAAACTGTTTTAGGGAAATCACTGTACCACAATATTCACTTAAAAATAACAATCAACTAATTAATACTGTCTAGAGAACCACAAATTGAGCTAATTTCTTTCACAGTTCTATGCAAGACGGTGATTCTAGTATGGTTGAGTCTAGTAGGGTTGAGTAGCAAAATCCGATTTTGCTACAGGGATTTTTCCACTTAAGCATTGTCTCCTTTCAGGGCTTGAACAAGTAACTTTATACTTCCAATAGCACTTACAGAGCAAAGAGGTGCTGCAGAGTGGCCTCAAATACCTAGAATTCTGCTTTAATATCACTCACTTTACGATATGGAAATACCACAGAAAAAAAATAAATGCAATGCAAAGGAAAATATATAGTAAGACTCAAATTCCCAAACTATATTCCATTCTTTCTTCTTTAAAAGTAGCATTACACTGCTGTGATGGCTTCTCTTTTTCCTGGATTAATGATCCTGTAGTACTCTGTCCTTAAAGCTCACATTGCTGGGATGCAGACAATAGAAGTATCATGACAATTCTGATTTGTATAACTGATTGAAATGTCAGCATTATCCTTTTATATTCTTTCTTCACTTGCTCCCAGATTTTCATCAGCCTTTTCAAATGAATAATGTACAGCGTAAGGCCTTTAAAAGAAAAATCCCAACAATCCATGTGGTGGCAGGTGCCAGCTGAAGGCAAGTGTAGACTTGCTGACACAGAGCACTTAGGCTACGTTCAGATCTATGTTCCACAGTCACACTTTTCAACAGCTGACAGGAGTATAGGACTACACAATAAAAACGTTTTACTGGTAAAAATGATTACTAGTTATGAACAAAACTACTCTATAACACCTTGTGACTGGTGTCTTGACATTTCCCAAATCACTACCCTCCATAAACCCTGAATGATTCATAAAAATCAATGGCTACTGGCAGAACAATATTTTACAAAGGTGACAGGCAACAGGCAGTGCACTATTATCCTTCCAACCTGTGTGGCAGTACAGACAGCATTATTGCTATATTTTTAGGTATACATGGCTCTTAATACATATAAATGTAGCTGGAACAATACAAGTAAATAAAGAATACTTGTTGAATCAATGGGATTAGGGACTCAATACATGTACATCACAGAGGAATAACAATGAGGAAAATAAGGTTGAGGGTAGAGAGAATAAAGACTAAAATATATAAATGCATCACTGCTATCTTATGTATTCTAGCTTTCCACAGGCAAAACTCACAAAAAATAGGTTTCGCATACACAGGGAATATTTGCTTACACATCAGAAAATTGGTTATCTACACCTGTTCAGGTAATGATAGCCCAAGATGAAATATAACATCCATCAAAAAAAGGGATGACTACTTCAGACATTATTTCTGGTACAAAAAGACTTAGCCCCTGTTCTACGAGATCAATAAGTACATTGTCTTAAACCCTACGTCCACAGTAATGAAAATCAAATGTCTTTGTTGAAAATATAGGCCAGAAGACGTAGGAATTAACTGTAGCTTAAAAAAAAAAAGGAAATACAGAATATTGAAGAATAGCAGTGAGACATTAAAATAATAAATGATTGATAATGAAAAATGATTGAAGAAAAATTGGTAAGAGGAAGGATAGGACAAAGTTAAAAGACTTCTTGACAATATCAACTCAAAACTGAGTAACCAACAATTCACGCAAGCCCTAATTTTCTAGAATTCTGCATCCAGCTTGTAGTGTTATCCATTGGAGTCAGATGCCTGGTCCCCTTATTGCCTCCAAAAATATGAATCATTGATGATACAGAGGGAAAAAATTTCCAAATTTGAATGGAAGCATACCAGAACTAAGGATCTAAATAGTTCTTGCTACTTCCCTTATCTCTAGAGCATCTGTCAGCACAGTAAATAAGTTTTAGCTGGTAGCAGAATTTTGAACAATATGAGGATGAAAGACCTGTGCTTCAAAATTAAATCACTTACACGAGGGAATGAATTGGTGCTGTGAAGCCCTTACCGTTGGATCTGTACAGAAAAGAGAGTTACTGAGAGTAGTCAAGGATATTCTAAATGGCACTGACACAGAGAGGCAACTCAAACTAGGTCACCGGGACTTCGAGTAATTCAGTAATTCATGGAGTAATTCAGTCTGGGAAGTAAATATAGAAACAGAAGTTGCAGAAGCACTTTTTATATGAGGGTTTCTTCACATTATCTCCTTCGTTTACTTTTTGTTTTCCACAGGACGGAAGTTTTCTTCAGATTTAATCACCTATGGAAAGATAACTTTGTTGGCTTTTAATATCCTTAACCTCCAAACGTTCCTTCTTGTCAAAAAAGTTTGAAAATCCTATACCTCGTTCATTAATGTTAACAGAGGAATCAAGCCATCAAGCCATTTTGCCCTCAGACTCCAAAAGGTGTTTCTCCAGCCTTCCTTTGGGATAGGCAGAAAGAGGGATGAATGGAGGCACGAGTCAAACAGGATGAAAATACTGCATTAGGGCATATTTACTAAACTCAAAGGGACAAGCCAGTAAAGAATTAATAACTGAGGCTGTGCTATTCACAGTATTAAAAAAACACTACTTCAGACTTCCTTTTCCCTTGTAGTTTATACAAATGAAGGCCAGAAATACAGAACAGCACTTTGCCCACGAAATGGTGAAGAAGTGTTGGGGGCTGAGAAAGGGAATGCTCTGTGCCAGAACCACTACAATAAAATTCAAGAACACTTTTATTATCTATCCTTTTCATTTCAACAACCAAAGGAGCTGATGACTTACAATGTTCAAGATTCCCAGAGCAGAGGCTGTAAGAAACCATGGGAAAAATTTAGAAGCTATTTGAAGTAAACAATTTTCCTATGTTCTATAATTTAAGACTATTAGATGCTTATCCTAAACTTCATTAATGACTGCTTCTAAAACATGAATAATTTCTTCTAAATATATAAAATACACAAGCCACATCTGAAATCAGGATTTTTAATTCCAAGTTTCAGAAATTATGACCCTTGATGCTGTTACTACCTATCTGTGACCTCCACCAACCCTTTGTGGCCCAACCAGGGTACTGCTCATTTTCTTGCCTTCCTCGGGCCTTCTATAGTGTATATTTTACCTCACTTACAGTTCAAAGTTTCATGATGGTTGAAATAAACTCCTACCTGTCTCACATGCAACTTCCTTACATAAGGAAAAGTGACTAGATCCACTTTGACTCGAGTAGCAAATACATTAAACTTAGTTATAATTATATCTCACTATAATATTCTTAGTAGAAGAGTACTTGAATGAAATTCTTGTGTTTATTTTAAGGAAGAGGTCAGACATGAGGACCTACTGATCCCAACTAGCTTGGAGAATCTATGAATTATTTAGTATCTTTAGTGTATTATCAGAATTCCTATTTTTCCCAAGTTCTACTGTTGACCTTGTATTTATGCCAAATACATAAGAATGAAACTCAAGGTATCAGGGGTTTATACTGGCATGAGCAGTAACAGAATGAAACTAAAATCTGCACACTGGAAGGCAAGCAGGTCAGATGCCAGGTTTCTAAACAGGAATTAAATTCTGCTGTAATTTGAGGTCATAAACCCATAACTTAAAACCTCATCAGTATTCATTAATCTTGTGTATGCACATCGAGAGTGAGGAGCATGTGTGAGAAATCTCCAAAGAGGCTTCATCTAGTCAAGAGTTTTCTATTTGTGTTTTTCTGAAAAAGCAGAGACAGGATAGCATAAAAAACAAATAGAACAGCTTCCTCTTGACCTACAAGATCTAACCAAGACTTTTGACTGAAAATTACGTGATTTGACTTATTCATACAATTAAATCCCTATCATGCTTCATAAAACTAACTTCTTAATTCTAGAAAAGATGCAGAAAACAGGAAGTGTACCCTCCAATTGATATTCAGTTAGTTTTATGAGAATCAAATTGTAATGGAAGTTCATTCTTCTCACAATTTCCTTCACCCTAAGACATATTTATTAAGATATTTTGATTGAATCCCAGTACATTCAGTGCTTACAGCCATCACTGACATCTGCAAAAAGCTACAGATCTTTTCAACAGGAAATACTTCATTTCTAGCAGATCTTACTTGCAATTTTGCCAAATTCCCCTCAAGCCAATGACTCACATTCATATTTGGCCTCACTCTAATGCATTGGGAATTTTACCTTCTAGTCTGTACTCATAACCTGTCTTTCACTATTTAGATAAAAGAAAGCAAACTGACAGCACCACAACATAAGTATAAACTTTAATTTTTTGCAGTGCAACTAAAGTCCCAGGGGTTTACTCTTCAGCAAAGAGAACAGGAAGGTGAAAATTAATCTGGATGAAAGTTCCTAATATTACAGTAGTAGGGGATCATTAAACTCTCAGCAGTGTAGGTTACAAACAGCCTTTTGTAAACTGTGACAATCAAACATGAACCTAGAAGATCTCATACGACTGCTGGAGTACAATACTGTGTGTGTGCCTTCGTCTCCCAGGTATGGGTCTCAGATGCCTACAAATCCATGGCAAGAACATACAGGTGTGCAACCACACCAGAGAGAACTCTGGCTTCTCTGCAGTATGGATACACATGTGCACAGTTCTACTCCAGCATAACCTATTAACCACCAATTTAACAGTGACCAGCAACCTGACCCCAAAAACCAAGTTCGATACCAAATTTTTGAGAAGAGTACTGTAAGTATCGATACTGGACTCCAAAATATTAAAGAAATTCAGCATTACAGGAGAGTAAAGGTAAAGGGAAGATGACTGGTCAGAAAGCAGAAATGGATAACATCAATTCTTCTCGTGATAGCTTTTAAAAGAAAACTAGTTTGTCAAAAGTAACTCTGATGAGGTAATCAGTCTCACTTTATTAATATACAACAATTATTTCCTCCATCCTTGCATTTATAAAAGAGCTTGTTATATAAGGACTAAAGTACCAATGCCATTATGTACACTGCTAAAAATAAATATGGAGGTATAAATTTTACAGTTCCATTGCACCTCAGTTGATATAAGAACAATCCACAGAACTATCTCACCTCAAGAGCCACCATATTTAGCAAACAAAGAAGAATTACTTCGCAAACTTGTCTTTTTGCAAAGAAAATCAATGCCATTTTTTGATTGTTAGGCCGATTTAGTCCCCCTCTATATTCAAATCCTCTCTGTTTCTTTATTTATATAATCCATTACAGCATTGACTTTTTCCCATTTCAAACAGCATACTGCCTATATAAACATCCCACCATTCCTGACTATTTCAGGCATGCCTATTATTATTTCATAAAGCATAGGTGATGTATCATCTCTAGTTTAGGCAAAGCACCATGGTATGTCAGAATAAGTTCTATTCTGCATGCCATTACTTTCAAATAATTTCCCCCATCTCTTTTAATAGTCAGTCATAATGGGTTTTCCTGCTTGTGTCTGACTTTATTAATTTTTACTTTTTTTTTCTGTGTGGGTAACTTCAATATTCCAAGAGAATTATTTCTTCCCACCTATATAGTGGTACTGAAATCATACTCATTCTCTTGTGGTTTATCATCCAGATATCATCTTTTTGTTCAACATTAACCTGTGAACCATCATGCCCAAAAAAGCCTCTAAGTAAAATAAAAAGTAAGGCATTATTTTGCTTTATGTTGCTGTAGCCTAATGCATCTTACCTCTCACAACTCTTATTTCTCTCATAGGATCTTCTTCAGATGAATGAACAGTGAAAAGACCTTGCAACTAATTTAACTGAACTTTTGCCCTTCACATAAATTTAATAAATAATTCACTTATGAAATAAGTTAGTCTATGTCTATCAGTTGACAAAGACAAATACTGCCATTTTTAAGCAAACTGCAACGTCTTTAAATCTAAATTTAACAAACGCTAACTGAAGGCTCAGGGCAAAGGCCAGAGGGAGATACAGAATCACATTTACCAACTAATCCTCTCCAAGAGATACTACATCTAAATTTTTACTGAAATACTGTCTCAGGGATGCTGTTTAAATTTCTTCTAGATTTAAACTTCATAGAACATTAATGTGTTCCCTTTTTCCCCCCCTCAAATTTACTTCTTAATAAATGCGGACAGTAAGGTACATGTGTACACTGAAGAGCAAAAACACTGCATTGAACATATGAATAAATAATTACTTAATTAAGTAATAATTACTGCTACTGCTGGTGGTGTGCCAACTAAAAGACTGCTGTGGCTGATCTCAGCACAGGAGGACAAGCTCTGCTTCAAGAAATTACAGAATCTTCTGTAATAATAAATTAACAATAATAACAATTACAGAAGCCTTAGGGGGGAAAAAAAAGGTTTCTAACTTCATCTTTTTTTTGTACCTTTGCTTTCTTTATACCCCAACAAAAGAAAAAACAGATGAAGGGATTTTCTGACAGTGGGCTGTGTCTGGTGGATTAAGCAACAGCAGCTCTTCTGTGAAAATAATTCTCCCAAGACATTTTTCCTGGCAGGCTGATGGCCTGGTACTATGACTTGGCTCCAAGAACAGGGACGAACTCCATAAAACAGATTCATAAAAAGGATAAAAATGCATTTCCGTGGTATCACTAACAGTATACTATCAAGGAAATTCATATGTACTTAGCCTTTGTAATTCAGTTTTAAACTCTATTTTAAGTATATGAAGTATATATTTTAAACTCTATTTTAAGTACATGAACTCAAGCGTATATACAATAAATCAATTTCTTTGAATTCAAGCCAAAAATTCCATTTAGAAGTTTTTATAAAGTGTTTAGAAGTCTGTCTCTACTGAATACAGTAAGATTTTGGCACTATTTCTACTGAATTAAAGATTTACTTGACAGCTGTTTTATAAATTTCAGAATACTTCTCTCTATTTAAGACTTTAATCATATCTTTTCAAGGATTTTCTCTTTCTCTTTACAAAAAATTCTGTATAACTTGTGCTGGCTTCTCTGGGAATAAGTAACAGGAGAGTGCGAAAACCCCTCAGCAAGCAGGGGTTTTTGTTCTGTTTCCCATCTTATACATCAATCCACCTTGACCAAATGCACATAACCACTTCCTACTGATAATTCAATTTCTGAGTGGCAGAGGTGTTTGGGTGAAAAAGGTAACATGGCCAGGATTCCTGGACCATTGACCAAAATAAATCAGTCTGTGTGGATTTCCAAGACATTCAGAGCACAGAAAACCCACAGCCACAGTACTTAAGCAGGTCAGACGATGCCCTCCAATGTCAGTCAACAGAATTTAGGGGCAGTCAAGGTGTGCTTTTGGAAAGTGAGTTTTGGCAGTTGCAGTCTTCAAGCAGAGCTGTGAAATCTTCCATGTCAAATGCAAAAGTGAAGTAACAACAAGTGAAGTTCTTGTATGCAAAACTATGATTCAGTACAACTAGGTTTTTAATTCTATAAACTAATTTAAAAAATTATCTCCTTATAGCATGAAATTCTGTAAGCTTATCACTCTGAACTTTAAGTACTAAGTAGAAATAAAAAAACCAAAACATTCAATATTTTTCTTCTGCAAAGAAAATGAAAAATTTTAAATGTAACCAGTGTGTCAAACCCATGTTTAGGTGAAGTCTATTCATCAGCAGTTCCACTGCTAATAAGCACCACAAGATCTTTAAAACTAGTCTGTCTGAGAAAAATTATACTGGTAGAAAAGACACAGCAGTAAACAAGTGAGAGTGCTGAGTAGTAATATATTTAAAATTTTAAAAAAACCCAAAACATCTTAAGAAGAAAAAAAGGTCTCTTGCTCTTGACTAGAGCTGATATGCTCTCATAGAATGCTGAATTCGTCAAAAGAAGCCTCATACTTTCACTGCTGTAAAGAATGTTACATTCAATATTTTATTTTCTCCAGCAGTTGAAACACCACATGATGTGATTTAGAGCCAGTCACAAACTTAGTATTAACCCAAAGCCATTGATTACCACTGGGTCTGGTCTCAGCCCAGAGTTATTAATGGGCTTCACAAATTAGTCCAGTATAGATGTTTGTCTTATGAAGATTTGTTCTCTTGATAGGATAATATAGAATAAAATGTTCAAGCACTGGACTTTGAGTCATCCAGAAAGAGGGAATGGAAGAAGCTTTTACTTTGTTGAGTCAAGGAGTTATTAACAGGTATTGCAACTTCACAAGATGACACCTGATGATGAAAAAAACAGGTATTTGTGTCTCCAGTGAGACATGCCAGTTCCTTCTTTAGAAACTTGAAATTTGTCTAGAAATACATCATGGGATTCATCCTAGAAGGTCCCTCCCAAGTTACTGTTAATCACTGCTCAGATTCACAAGTCAAGGGGAAGTCCAGTGAATTAAATACGTGCAAAATTTAAAATTTCTCCATTTCTCTAAGAGCTGTCCACAAGTTCCTCAAACAAAAAAAATATGTAATAAGCATGGGAGCTGCTGCAGCTCCAACAGCACCGCAGGAGCATGCAGTGATTACTTCCATTGCTACTGCAGGTAACCACAAATAACTGAGCAGGTTGATGCAAGGAGAGAAAGGGGATTGCTCTGGGGCCAGGAACTCAAGGAAAACCTCCTGCAGCCAGTACAATGCCCAGAAAGGGACAATGTAACCAGTAAATTACAGAGACAGATAAACCTACATACACATGCATTCCAAGGTGGAGCATGAAATCTAGGCATTCTAAACATACAGAGGAGCCAAAATTTTGGCTCTTTGCTGCAGACTGTAAAGTGACTGCAAAGAAAACATTCTTTGCCTACTCAATTTACCTCCTCAGGCTTCATTAAAAAGAAAAAATTAAAGGGAAAAGAAACTGCTCTAGTTTTACATGAATGCAGAATGGATTCTATCAAATGGAAAAAGAATTACAGCTCCAAGCAAATTTTATTGCAAAATCTTTGAAAAAATAGATATAGCTAGTCCTTTTAATTTAAAAAAAAATGCAATTTTCATTTGGAAGGAAATCTTGTTACTAAAATTGCATTTTTTTTTTCATGAAGGCCAAGAGAAACCATTAAAAGTTTGAAACAGAAGCAAAATACTTTGAGGATATCCAGCTTATACTTAGTTCCACATCTGCCAAAAAGGCTTTAATTCCAAATTGGAAGAAAATAGTTTTAAACTGCCAAGTAACCAAAGCACAATAATGCAATTGAATTATACTCAGGCTTGCTGAACTGTTTATTCAAACGCTACAAGTTGAACTATGAAGAACACTGCATGTTGTAGAAATCAATGAGATTTAGGTAATTTGAGTATTTAAACTGGAGCTCTTAAAGGGAAAATAAATTTGAGATAGCTGTACAAATTAAGCTACATATCAGCTCATCATTTGGAAGTTACAAAATTGCATTAAGTTACAGGAAAAGATCACTTATGAGTTCTTAGTCTAAGTATATGCAATGAAGGCAAATAAAGGCAAATTTAAATTTATACTAACTTTTAATGCAGAACAGAACTAGAAAAAGAATGTGCCAGGTTAATTGATTAATTAGTTAATTAATTTATTAATACTGAGCACTCTCTAGTATTTTATTAATACTAGAGAGTGCTCAGTATTAATAAAATGTTAGCCTCTTCTGATCTCTCTTCACCAGACTGCTGTCCACACTGCTGTTCTGCTTTTAAAACTGACAGACACGCAGTAACAGCAAGTGATAACATTTTTGTCAGGAAGAATGCAAAGTACTAAGATTCTGGATTTAAACAGGGACAAAGATACGAGGCAAAGTGATTTCTCCACCTTCAGAACCTAACAAAGCCTTTGGCTAGGAAAGAGGTCTGAGTGTTAGGGCAGCCAATGCCTTTTCCAACACCATCTTCACTGAAATTTCTCCAGATACAGAGGCCAAATCTGAACACCACTCGCACACACAGAAACAACTTCTTCCATGCTCAACAGACAAATGCATCTAGTGATGTGAAGGTCAATCACATTGCTGACACAGACTTTAACACTGTGTGATTGGCAATATAAAATGGCAGAGCCTATTTACTCTGTGATTCTCAGACTCTTTCTTCAACCTAATTAAAAAATACCACCCCCTAAGAACTTGATAAGTTTCTTTTCACTGATAACTGGATATTCTATATCTTTTCTCTAGCTGAAACTCACAATACTAAGAAGTCAGCCATCAATTCAGCATTAAGTACTGCTGACCCACATACATAAGAGTTAACATTTGTATTCTTCAAAAATGCAGAATGACATGCCTGAGCCCATTACAGTCTCCTGGGCAGAAATGAGACATTTCACAAACAGAACTATGAACAATGAAAGCTTAGCTTTAAATGAGTGTGAAGTTGGAGAAGAAACCACTGGAAGCTCTTTGTTAGAACTGCACCAAGCATTGGTGGTTATTTTCCAGAATACATTGAAGTTTCCTGTCTTTCTACATGTTGTTAAAACCATCTTAGACAGAAAGTGTAATCCCACAAGCACATAAAAATTACTGTAACAAGTCAGATTTAATTTGTAAAAGATTTGATGGTGCCAGCTAGCAGCTCTTTTCCCCACTTTCTCAGAGTCTGCCCCTGTGGCCCCACCGCTCTGTTTGCTGAAACCACAATTTGGTATCTGTCTTCTCTCTGCAGTGACAGAAACTGTGCTGTTGAGACAAATGCTTTTAGGGAACATGCAAATCTCTCAAGCAAGCAGAGAGATGCAAATGAATGCACCCCCCAGCTGAACAAATGCAATGTTGCAAATTCATCAAGGGTAACTCTGAGGGCACTGCTTGGCTTCAAAGAAAATACACAGGAGCAGCTGTGGGGGGACTCTGTCCAAATGCCTGTGCTTCAGTCAAAGCATGCCAGTATAGACAGTGATCCTAAAGCATTTCAGATTTCATTTAAACTACAGTTACAAAATTATGTTATTCTAAACTTAATCAATGCCCTTTAAATTGAAAAAAAAATCCCCAATGCCATTATTCAAAAAGGAACTCTGTTTTTATAACTTGCTTTACCCACTTGCTTTCCAGTGTCAATTTATCAGGTTTCCTACTAAAAATTCTCTCAAATGAGAAACTAAAGCAACCGAACCACATTTGCATAAAAACAACTTCACTGGGGTGCATGAAGCTTAACTTGATAGCTCTCCTATGATTGATGCAATTGTTACCAGCAATGGAGAGAGAAAAGGGGAAGAAAATTTGTGAGAGAAAGAACAATGTCTATAAACTTGAGTGGCACAAATGCTCTTCTCGCTTTCTTCTGTGTGAAAACTTGTTTTCATCTACAGAATATTTCAGAGAACTGAATGTGATCTGACAGCTAATCTTAAATTGTGTCACTATATAAAAAAGGGGAACAAAAAAAAGTCCACAGACACTGTATTATCTATCTGTCTATACTTTGAGAAAGTTGTATAGGTCTGGAGCAACTCTCCCACAGAGACGGGCTGAAAGAGCTGGGGTTATTCAGTATGGAGAAGAGAAAACTACAGGAAGACTTAATTGCAGCTTTCCAGTAGTTAAAGGGAGCCTAAAAGAAACAGAGAGAGAGATTTTCTAGAAGGGCAGGTAGTGACAGGGCAAGGGACAATGATGTCAAACTCAAAGAGTAGGTTCAGGTTAGATATTAGGAAGAAAATCTTCACTGAGACTGGTGGGACACAGGAGCAGACAGCCCAGAGAAGCTGTCCTATCTCTGGAAGTGTTCAAGGCCAGGTTGGATGGGGCCCTGGTCTTGTGGAAGGTGTCCCTGCACACAACAGGAAAGTTGGAACTAGATGGTCCCTTCCAACCCAAACCATTGTTTTCTAATCTAGCATATAATGTAAGCATTCACTGAAAAGACTGCTTGGTATATCCTGAAGTCTTTCTTGAGATCCATCCTCCCCTAATGAATTGGTATTTCTGATGCAATGGGAAATCATAAGGCCCATTTCTCATGCTCGGAGTACATTTACAGACAGGAGTCTTGATGCCTCAGGTTTCAGCTTTTATACTTTTATATTTTTCAGATTCTGTACTGCTTTAGTGTGTAGTCTGAGCTTCATATTAGGGAATAGTGAGCTCTCTTCACAGAGTAGGTAGACAAAACAATTCCTTCTCTAGCTTTGGACCAAGGATAAATGATCCAAATTTCAGGCCCAAGAGCATAAACAATGGCGGAATGAAGAGAGAAAAATGAGAAGGATGTGACTTCATAACCTAAAGCTATAATTGGACAATTAACTCCAATATGCTAATGGACCAGAACTTATAGAAGTGTGAGACCTCGTGACTGATTGTCCATTTTGTGACCATTTTGGGTTCATCTTGGGTGTAGTCCTGGCTGGGCTCTTGTACTGCCCAAGGTGTATCCATTGAAGCCTTTGAATAAATACCTGCTTTATTATTTAGCTCCATCTAGCCTCTGCTTTAGGTCAGCCATCACAAGGCATCAGTTGCACTGTCACACGAAGAGATCGTTGAGCAAGATGCCACATAAATGCCTCTAAACACTGTGCCCCATGTCATGCTAAAGTCACTTCCCCCTCAACCACCTGGGGCATGAATAAACTCATAAACCAAAAATTTCCACTGAACCTGTCCTGCCTTCAATTGCATGGGCTTTTGTTTTCAGAATTGAGACAAAAGCCCTTCAAGGAGTGTGGAGCACAGTGACAGACATTGCTCCATTTGAACACTGTAGCCAGAAACATGAACAGTTCAGGAGCAAAGGTCAAGTGGATGAGACACAAAGTCTCCTCTGGCTTAGGACAACCTTATATGTATTTTGGTGCCTAAAAGAGAGATCCCAGGTAAAAATCTAACAATTATTCTAACTCTTTGTCCACAATAAAACCAGCAAAAGACATTTTTTAAAGCACTTTAAAAATCCTATACTTTCTTTGGAAGTTTGCCTTTTTATCAACCAAAATTCCACAAAGTTTCAATAAGACTGACTGGACAAACTTCAAAAACTTTGAAAATGGATCTTCTGTTTCCAAAAGTACTCAAGTAGGGTAGTAAACATAACGTCCATATACCTAGAAGCTTGGATTCTTTGTAACCTCCCATTCAGCCACAGCACGCATTCAGCTTAGTATGCACCCTAATCACACATACCCAAAAATTTCTTACTTGAAGAATTACAGTCAGCTGTCACCTAGGCTCTGTGTCCACTGTACACTTCACTGGCTGCAGTGAAACCTAAGAGCTCAAGTATTTGAAGCAGAAACATTTGTTGCGCTTTGTACTTCCAGGCACTTTGGAAAACACTTCCTCTAGCAAGTGTAATATACATTTTATCCTTTTATTTCAACATCTGATTTTAATAGGATTTTAGAAAATTAGAGGGATTTTTACATCAACTTTTTGGAAGAGATTTTTACATCAAACCTTACTGCAATTGATTTTGCAATCATAGCAACTGTCTTCTGGGGAAAGTGCTAGTAATATAGAAGATGCAAAACAGGCTGATACAAATAACAAGGAGTTTGCACATAATACCTGCATGTAACGTGTAATCTAAAGGCCAGACTATGAAGACTAGGACAAGATCTACAAATTAAACATCATTTTCAATAATATCATATAACAAGTAACTTTACTACCATAATCAGTCTTTCTTACCTAGGTTACCTGTTCATCAAAATATTTTTCTGTCGTTAACAGTTTTGAACACCCGTGTTCCAAAGATGTGTTTCAATTAATGCCAACACTGCTAGGATCTGTCACAACAAACGATACCAACTTCATGAATTCTGTTGTTCCTAAAAGACGTGATAGACAGCATTATGAAACAGCATTACTCTGTTTTCTAGAAAAGCTATGGCACAAAATACAGGGTGATTTTTGTATCGAGCAAACTCTTCTGAATGTCTCCACTATAACATAAGACATTTTGCCTGTTGCCAGCTTAATATTTTACCTGCAGCAGACCTTCAGATCTGCTAGATTACTTTCTTTTAAACATTTTATTTTCAGATTTTTCACAGTGATACATTTAATCTGCAACCAAAGATGGAAATAAATCATAAAAATAGACCAAATGCATTCTGGAGTGGACATATGAACTATATCCTAACCGGTGACCATTCAGGTTTGCTCTGAGATGCACAGGTTACATGTAAATAGCAGCCCAGAGACCATTTGCAGTCAGTCCTGGACCACTCCAACATTTGTGCTTACATTTGATTTCCACAAAAACCACAGCATATTCAGGAGGACAGGGATGATGTGTACACAGCTGCCACCTCCACAAAGAGACGGGACACAGCTGGAGAGCAGCCTTCCCAGGAATGCACCTTCTTTTAAGCATAACCTTCTTCTCTCCACAAGCTAAACCCACACCCCATTCACCTTTGACTCTCCCTTGGGAGTCGACTCTGACATTTTGAGAAGCCTGGACAGCCTATTACACTGAAAACAGGGACTGTTTAGATAACGCCACTCCTCTTGGCAATTGTTGCTGAAAGGCTCTTCATTCCCTCAGGGCTTTATCTAGTTTAGGTTGTGCTCTAGAGGACAAGAGAGCCAGTAACTGTTCATGTATTTTTTTCATTACTTCTTTAAGAAACGCAATCTTTACACTCCTCTCAAGCTTCCATTTCTCTTTATACAAAATATTGTTTCTGGTTATCTCTCTACTCCCTAACCCAAATGAATCTTAGACATCCTCTTATACTTCAGCCCACTCTAGGATTAGAAAATGAGGGCAATTAACAGCTCCTGTTTTGGATCTATTTTTACACCTTGCTTATATTCAAAAGTAAAAATAAAAAAAGTGAAGAGTCCTGACAAAAAAAAATCTGAAAGTCAAGATTTTAAAATGCAAAGCACAACACCTCAGTATGCCCAGCAACAGAAGGGTCTAACAAGGTGCCTACAAAATCTGTTTTCTATTATCACTTTTTAACTATAACTTTGGCACTTACACAGCTTATGAGACACCATAACTCTAAACAGGAAACAAACAAAAATAAAATAATTAAAAAGAAAAATTAAAAAAAAAAAAAAAACCAAACCCAAAAAAAAACAAACCAAAAAAAACCATATCAACTGAAAACCTGACCTAAGGTAGTCAAAGTTTACTCACATAGATAGCGATCCAATATAACCGGTCAGTATCTAAAAAGCACAATAATTCTTGTCACATCAATTTATTAGTCTGCCAGTCAGCTTTGTCTTATTTTCCAGTAGCAATGGCAACAACTGGATTTTAAATATATTTATTTTCCTTTGATAGCTCTACATATGCACTTGCATATTGACATAATTATAAAGAACAAAAAGTATCCAGCTATATGTGCAAACAAATAGGTGACATCTTTTTTGTGAGGAACAATGGGCACTAACTTGTCCTGCTAGAAAGAGAAAGAATCATTCATTCTCGTTAAGAGTCAGTCAAACCTCACAGGAAAATACATGATGCTAGATTGTTATCTTCAGCTTGCTATGATGGGAAGTACTTCAAAGCAGGAAAAGGAATACAAGCCATGACAAAAGGAGTAAGATCAGCTTGATGATGTAGCACACATTTTGAATCTGAGGTATGAATTCCACGCAATTAAGACTGTGATTTGAAAAATACTTGACAAAGCCATTCTTTGGGGCTATTCAGATAACTCATTTAACATGTACTCTCATCAAAAGCATTAAACCAGAAAAAAACAAGCTAAATATGTCAAGTAAATTATGCACAGTGACCCAGTCACTTGTGGCAAGATACAAGACACTGAACAAGGCAATAGATGCTGAGAACCCAGCTCCTTGGAGCAGAAAGCACAGCCCTAACTTGGGCACTTAAAGTTACTGTAAAGTGGGTAAAAAAGTTGCCTAAAAGTAGAACAGGCTCAGAACAGAAACAGTTAAACAAGAAACATTCACGGGAGAAGACCTTCTTAAATATCTTCCATTTACGATGACTAAATTGGATGTCAGAGACACCCCAAACTAGAAAATGATAACCTGCATTGTCTAACACCTGCTCTGTTACAGATTACAATTGTCAAACTGACAGTCACATTTTGTTTATTGTGTTTAGGCATCTAAGCCATGAGCACATGCTCCACCCTTATTTTAACAAATGAATACAAGCCAGAGGGAGGAAGCAAGAATAGAGCTGTTCTCCTGTCCCAAAAATTACATCAGGCACCAATTCAGCACATTAGGAAAAAACTAACTGCCAGATAAATACTGGATGTGTTTAAGAGAGATACAGTGTAGTAGTGTTTTCTCCAATGTGAAAAAACTGAATTATTTATCTACAGTCTTGTTTGTTTCATAATCTTGATAAAACACTAAATTAATGAAATAAAATGCTTAGGCTTTTGGAGAAGTAAGTTTAATATATCATCCCAAAGAACAGATAAATAATCAAGCTACAGCTTTTGAAAAAAAAAATTGCAAGTGAATCTGTAGTTCTCAAAACAGTAGTAAAAAATGAACAGTATGAAAGAAAAATATATGTGACAAGTCTTAGACCTGAAATATTTGGATATATAAATTTTATTTTAACATGGCCAGTGTGTGTTGGCAAATCCTGCAACGAGTTGACTAATGCTCCAGCTGGTATAAATGACAGAGTCTCATTGATTCCAAGTAACTGCTCCCATTCAGAGAAGCAAGATGCTTCCCCAGCCCAGAGGAATATCTTAAATTATCTTTCTCAAACATACACAAAAACAGAAAAAAACCAAACAGAAAATAAAGCCATAACTCCCTTCGCTTTTCTCTGCATACTTCATGCAGTCATTTCCCCCAAATCTCCTTGCAAGTGAGTTTAATGATAAGAAAACTCAGCAAAACCAATAACTATTTAGTGAAGTTCAGAGAAAGCAAAATTACACTGTGTCAACACAGCCAAATATAGCAGAACAACAACTCTGGAACACATCACATAAACCCCACAAACCAAAAAATGAACATCTCTTGCCATTCTCCAACAGGTACTGAAAACCCTACCTAGCTCACAAAAGCATTCCAGAGACACAAACTTAGATTCTTCCTAGCACCTATAAATCCTGTAATTTATTAGCTTAGCTCCTTCCACCATGACTTTTGATCAGAGAAAAGGAAACCAGAAATTGCAGCCATTAGAATCTTCGAAAGCAATCATGCTATTATTATCATGATAATTTACTTACGCTCATGTGAGAATGGTAAAATACTGATGAATTAAGTAAATCATGATATTGGAAGTGGGGGGGAGGGGAAGACAGAAAAGCCAATCAACATGTCATAAAAGCCAGCTGAGTCTACAAAGTGATTTATTTCAGTTTTCCTTGCAAGGAATGCTTTCTTTTGACATCTTTATGTTTTCAAACTGATGAGTCAAAGACCTTCTCCACCACTAACTGCTGTCAGCTGAGACTCAATAATTTAGCACTGGTTTGTCACATGGCTCTGACAAGTAATGTTTGATCATCATCGCATCACAGGATGCCATGAGACGAGATGAGCATGCAATAATATGCTAAGAAGTTAAGAAATGACAAACATTTCTCTCTGACTCAAGTCCAAAGGAACTCTATCATGATCTTGCACAAGATGTAATCTATTGATATGGAAAATAGAATATAGCTACAGAGTCAGCTCATACTGATGACAAAAACAGGGGCATTGCCTCCAGCACGGGGCTGTGCACCACATGGAAGTACAACTTTGCACTGGGATCTATGGGAAGTACAAGTCTGCACTTATATGAAAGTTCTGCAGTTTTGATCCAATGGGATGAGTTTGTTCCACCAGTCCAGATTGTTTTGTTTTCTGAGCTACGGCTGCTAAAGGCAAAATGTGAAACTGAACCATTAGAGGAAAAAATATCTAGAAAAATCTTGAGAAATTCATTCTCAGAAAAGCCATGTATCTGAGAGGTAGGAAACATATTGTGACAGGTGTGCAGAGTAAGAGGAACAATTTTTTTTCCCCTCATTATTTTTAAATGTATTAACATCTTCTGCACTGCCAGGGACAAAGCATTTAGAACTTTGCTACCTTATTACCTAGTTGCTAGATCTCTTTAACCCTCTACTTAAAATACCACACATTTCAGAAGGAATTAATCTCCATTATCAAAACTACAGTGCTTTTTATATATTTCTAAAATGCTTATTTCCATAGCTGATGAACCCCAGGATACTAGAAAAGCGCCTCTATTTCACTAAGTTAAATTTTATGCTATTGTGGCTTTGCAAGATAACAGTCTTTTCAAGACTTACAAGAGGCAATGATAAACCTTTTCTTAAATTATTGTGGCAGATTATGATTTCCACTTGCATATTTCTATTTCATAGTCCACATTCAGTGCCTCTATCTAGTTATTCAAACAACTGAGGCATATTGTGTAACAGAGACATACACCTCCATGAATCATTAGTTACATATATACACCTTAACACATAGTGAGCTCAAAATTAATTTTTAAAAAATTGATAAAAGATATGCTATTTTATGTGTGATGGCAGAATCATAGTAAACCACATTAATCTAGTATTCAAATGGATGAATTAAAAACAGTTCAATATGCAGAATTGCCTGACTGGATGCTTATGGTGCTTCTGCAGAGGTAATCCTGCCAAGGAAGAAAATGATTATTCATTTCATCTGAGCAGGTAAGCATAAGGTAATGAGAAAGCTCAGCTAGCAGACTACTTAACTTTTCTTCCTTGAAGCACTACAACCCCTATTAAATTTCTGTACTGAGACTTAAGGAAAAAATCTAAGCACCTTATGATTAACTGGTGCTTGCTAGGGAAAGCACTGTAAAATCATCAACTGCAACAGCACAGCAGAGGAAGGCTTTAACAAACAGATAAAATAAACCTGCAATGAGAGCAACTTTGCATGCAGATCTTGACAAAAAGGCAAAGGTCAAATACAATTTTCTTCTGTACCCTTAATGCAACAATAACAATTGGTTTTTAGGATGCTATTGTTTTCTTGTAGGGCAAAATAAAGCTGACCTAAGGCCTCAAGCAAAGGCTGTCTTCTTCAATGAGCCTTTGTGGGCAACATTAATTCACCACTACTTTACAAGGCACTGCTCACAGAGAAAAGCAGTTGGTGGAGGGTGCAAACTCACAGGAAAAAATGGAAAACAGGTTTGTTGACAGAAAAAATAACTCCTAATGAGTCATCTTTGGCTATGATTACTGAATGATTAATTTTTGTTTTCAACTTTCATCAAGTCTCTCCTTGGGATTTAATCCTGGTCAGGACAGCTCCTCCTAACAAATTAGCTTGATATCATCTCTTTGACTTGTGTGTATTCACACCATCGTGAGATTTGAAACTATATTCTATCAATACTGAAACATTTTCCCCCTTAAAGAATTCCCTAGAAATGTGTTGGCTGTAATCCTGGGCTAACTCTTCAGCTCTCCAGAAACCCAGAGATTTGCCTGGTCCACCCACTTTTGAATGGATACCTGCAAAATGAAGCAGTTTTGTTCAACAGCTGGAAAAGCACGGCATAAGCAAAATACTCGTTTTGTACAGTCACCTTCAAACTGAGAGTAACTAAAGAGAGCTGAGGTGTTCCCAAAGCATCACAGCTTCTTCAGCTGAATCTCAAAACATGTAGCTGCTTATTCCTATCCTTCCAAAACCATACAGTTATATCATATGATGAATTTCTAGTCAAGATTCACACTGGTATTTTCTGCCTCAGTATTTGGTAGGAACATCAACGAAAAGAAAATACAGCCTCATCACATTTTGGCTTTTGCAGTTGTCATCCTGTCCTAGAAAGCAATGTAGCAGAGCAGTTTTACAGTTTTCAAATAATCAGTTTCACCAATGTTTCTCAGTAACGTATGACAGAGATAGGGGACTCATCCCTCCACCCTAAACACCAGCTAAGCATCTAGTGACATGACAAAAATTTCTCCTCTGGAACAGCAGAAACACAAAAAAGATGGAAAAGAGAGTGAAGTTAATAGCACTGGTCTGCCTCTACCAGGCAAATCCTCAATGGCTGTGCCAAGCTCCCATTTATTGTAGCAGACTAATGCAGGCACAGTTGGGCCACTGTGTGCACTTCAAAAAAAAAAAAACCAGCCAAAAGGTTTAAATACCAGCTTCAGTTTATAAAGGAATTATTATTTCTAAGCAGGACAAGAATCTGTAAACGCATTATCTGCTACACAACAGTATCCAGTTTGCATTTATCTTGTTCCTTCTGAAGCGAGCAGGCAGACTTCCATGTTCCAGGCTCATAAAAAGTGCCTGGTGGACTGCAGAAGGTATTTCTACTGTCCTGGAAAATTACATAAATAAAATGTTCAGTGATTGTCATTTTTCAGCTAAATGCTATTATAAATAACTGTTTATATGGACTTAACATTTTTTTCCTACCTGTTAGCTACTGATAAAGATTCACTCCCTAAATCACAATAATTTCCTTTTAGCTGTCAAAAATATGGCGAAAAAGAAGAACATAAAAACAAGTGGGATTTACTTTTTAGAACAGTTACATAATTTTGTGTAGCTGTTTCAAAAGCATTGTGCTCTCACTTTTTAGTTCACATCCCAACAATGACACCAATTTATTGTAATATATGTTTGATAATCTCTTTGCAAACTTTGATACAAATAACTTCATAAAGCCTCTTCTCCCCACTCATACTTACCACAAAAAATAGTTTGGAAATAATATCTATTATCAGAATGTTTTCAAATCTTTTCAAGTAGAATCAAAAAATCAGTCTCTTATAATTTTATTGGAATTAGCATTCAAAGCTGAATATCCTTCCTCACCATTTGAAGTATCACAGATCAACCTAATGTGTTTTACTCTGAGTACCTGAAAACAAAATTTCTGTCAGAGCCACAAGAATTCCTGAATTCACATCTAATATTAACTGTAAAGACTATTGTGTGAATGGCAAATTTGAGGGGTAAAAATTAGACATAGACTACATAAGACTGTATTAGACTACAAAAGATTTGAATGTAAGAAATTAAGTCTTGCTCAGTTGTCTACAGTTCCACTCCTACATTCTCCCATGACATCATGAAGGACGGCAGGAACTGCAAGTGTAGAACTTGATATTTTTTTAATCTCCCTAAATAATACAATTTTTAAATTTAAAAATATTTTTCCAAGTAAAACTCTGAAAAACTAATTATGGTATGAACTGCAAATTACATACCGAAAGAGGAAACCCTTCAAACTGTGGTTACGAAACACAAATATACAAAAATATTTTGTTGATAGAAATTTTAAACAGAAGAAATTATATAGTTCTACAGGTAAACAACACCTTTGAGTTGGGATCACCCTTTGGCAGCATTGAAATGGCATATGTAATTGCTAAAATCAACAGGTTTTCTTCAAGAGCTTTGCTGCTTATGTTTTCTATCCAATTTTACAGATATTAGTTTCACAAAACCAGAATTTTTATATTGCAATATCCCCAGGGGTGTGCAGTCACCAGTTTGCATAATTATATTTTAGAAGATAGAATAGCTGTAAGAATCTTACAAAGAAATAGAGTTCATCCTTTTAAAAATGCAGACAGAAGAAAACAAAAAAATTAATCCAGAATGTATTAATCTTCATTTCCTCTCTTTTCTGAGGGCTGAAAATATAAATTTTCAACCATAAACATTACTTTCAATTTTTCAACAAATAAAATGGTCTGCTGTGGAGAACGAAAATATCCATCTTTCCAAAATACGAATTTTTGTGTCTGGCTTCATACTTAGAAATGAAAATAGTTCAATGCTACTATGGCAGACACACATCCCAGTGATGCCCTGTGCTGCTCCAGGTGGGAGTTCTGGGGTGGTTAAAGTGGGTATTATATATTAGCTTATTTTCAAATATCATTTCCCAAATCTCACACACGACATACAAAACACTGTCACCACCGGATTTTTACAACTGCATTTGGAAATGACAGACAACTGGTTTTTGGCATAAACCTTCACTGTCAGTAACACCATAAACCTGATGCAGGTTTATAAACCAGCTTTTCTTGCAATGTCTTCCATCACTTCAGATAAACTCTCCCTTCTTACAGCTCGGAGGTGATGTATGGGAGAGGGCCAGGCAGACTCTGGGTTTATGAGGACATTTTCACTACTAACTTCCCAGGTGAACCATTTCATGAAAGTAGAACATTAAATAAACTGACGGACAGATCCCAACAGGCAGAGGTAAGGGCAACATATGTCTTTCCAACCTTTACTTGCTCAAACTGCTTTTTGTCCTTCCAGCATGCCTCACCCTTACAGGCTAGAAAGTTCTTAGTGAACTTCTTCCTTTGACATATTTTCTTCCTTCCTGATATAGGGTCAGTGTTCCTGTTGGCCATATGATGCTGAAAAAGATATATTGACCTGACTTCTGGATAGGTTTTCATCACAAAGGAGTCACCAGTCATCAGTTTAACCAAGGACATACCACTGACCATATCTGAAAAGGTAATCTTTTGTTGTTGAATTTACTGGTGTTTTTAATTGATGGCACCAATATAAATTTGAGCTAGGTCATGAAAACAAAAATAAAGCATTACGACAGCTCTTGGTTTTGATTGTCCTTGTAAATCCTATCGGATTTAGTATTTAGGCATTTGTGGTAACGAGTACAATTCCCATTGGGCTTATCTGACTTCACAGACCTGAACAGCAAGTGAACAACAGAGTACGTGTGGATATAATGCACATTTACCAAAGATTCTCCTGGCACTCTGAGGAAAAGTACTTTTAATTCTGTTCTAGACTCTGTAAGTAAAGTCTACTATTTCTAGTTACTTCTATCTAGGAGTCACAACAAACATTTTTCTAAGCAGATTTAAATTTCCTCTGAGAACAAAGGAGACAAGGAAAAGAGCCAAAAGTGGACAGATGTTGATACTGTTTGTTGCTTTTGTTCTTTAAGTTTTCTGGATATTTACTAGATTCCTGAGAATTACAAGAAAGAAATGTGCCCCGTTACTTTTCCATACTAGAATCAGTGAAGAGTCTCACATCAAACTAGCTGCATTTCAGAACAATAACCAGTTTTTCCTCATTTTGCCATGTTTCCTTTTCACTGCTTCCCTCCTAATGCTAGAAAGGATTTAAATATTTCTGAATTTGATGCTATAGCCATTTTCTGCATTTTAACATTTCAGCACGGGGTCCATTTAAAGAAGCAGAGTCTACATAATTTTCTCTAACTCCAACTTTTTTAGAAAAAAACCCTAAAACTCATTCTCAGAAAAGCGTAAAGGTTTCTCATGCCATTAAAGGACTGCAGAAATTAGTAAAATAATCCCTTAAACAACTACATTGGTCTGGGTTCTTTTTCAGTAGTTCAAGGATAATCTGATGTTTGGAGCAATCCCTTTGAAATGGATGACACTGTTTTTGCATTTCCTGCCCTTCAAACCATTCTGTGTGTAACCATGCCATAATCTGTTGGGAAAGGTCATTTTGAGACATTCTCTTAAGGAACATTAAATTGCCACACTCTTACAGCACTCTGTGATTGCTAGTGCTATGATGAGGCTTACTTCTCTCTCCAAGTTGAAGCATACAAAGTTGATTAAAATAAAATCTACCATAATGCCAGATTGGTTAAGGGAAGAAGAACGATAAAAACAGGTTTAAAAGTACAAACTTTAAAAAGCTACATAGTCCTCAAGTTCACTGTACCCATCTGTCATTATTCAGGCATAGGTACAGAGGGCTAATTAAATGTTAATGAAATATAAATAATCTGCTGGTCACAGAGCATTAGCTAAGGAGCAGTAACTGCACAACAGCTGCTGTAGCTCACTGAAAGTGCTTACGTCAGCACCTCAAACAGCATCTAAAATCTGGCTTCTAAACATCTGAATGAAATAATAATGACTTCTTCATGTAACTCATTTCAGAAGACCTGCAATTATTTTTGCTTAAGACAGAGGTGAAATGTCCATGTGACAGCAAAAAAGAGCTGAATAGTTCCACAAAACAATTAAATGTGAGATTTTTCATCTGCTGTTAAAATCTTTTTAAGTAAAGCACAATGTCTTTAAAAGCAGAGCTGTATTGAGATGCTAATGAAACCAATAAAAGAACCTCAAGCCAGAAATACTGCTAGAGACACAAAGCCTTTGCTCCTCTTCTATAGCATGATGGTCAAAGATAAGTGCATTGGGCAAAGATAAGATTTAAGCTCACTTCTCATTTAAAGCCTGATTTTTTTTTTATGCACAGACTTCCTCCTAGCCAGAAAGATGGCCTCCATCTTATTGGGGTCCAGCTGAAGGCTGTGAGGAAGACAGAAAGGACTGGGCTGGCCAGTGAAATGTCATACACCCAACATGCAGGAAACTCAGCTGGAGCCTGAGGCAGATCACAGGACATAAAGAGAACACAGCACACTACACCTTATCCATCACAGGCAATTTAAATGCCAGCCCCAAAAACCTCATGTTTAAAGTGCATCCCTAAAATGGAAATCTCTCTCAGGGCACATTCCCTCAGCTCAGGCTGCACTCTTACAGCCTCCTCCTGCAAGCCAGAGACTCGGAGCTGAGCAACTCATCTGTCTGGGGGATCTCATATCGGCACAGTTCAGATGGTCCAAGACAGATGCCTGTGCTCCCTATCTTGTCATAAACAAAGAGATGCCATTTACAAGGAGGGGATTCTGAACATCTTGTTTCAAGTCCTAAGGTGTCTTAGGGACAACCCTTCAATTCTCCAAAGTCGCCAGTTCACAATAAGACAAACTTTTCCTTCCAGTGCTGGGTCAACCATCTGACTTAACCCTAAGTAAGATGAAGACAGTGTTTCCAAGTTAGTGAATTACTTCTCCCCATCTTTAAACCCACCTGTGCGACAAAAGAAGGCTAAAGAACATTTTTTTCCTCTGAGACACGAGTGACACGTATTTATTAAAACCTTTGGTGTGAGTGTTGTGTGACAGAGTTTATATCTGCCATCTATCCCATGCATCTGCTGTATCCAGGTCTCCATGGAAAGCAAATTCACAGTGCCTGTACTGGTGTTGAAATTATAATCTCTACCTAGCAAAAGCATTTTTTTTCCAAATGAATCCAGAAACTTCTTACCTAACTAGCAAACGGTTCTGAGCTGAACAGCACTCTCCTTCAGGCTGAAACCTATGGGCTAAGCAATATCAAAGCAACTCATAGCAGGGATTCCAAATGGGAAGCAAGGAATGCCACATCTAACAAAAACTGCAGGGAGAATGAAGTAATCACCATGAAACTAACAGAAATTGAATTTGCCCAGGACATGAGGGTATATCCCCAAAAATACCATGGGATCTTTAACGACCACAAATGGTCAGAATCAAGTTTTTACACGTCATTCATAAACAGGACCTCATGACTTTGAGCCCTTAAGACCGGAGTTTACAACCAAGATGTAGAACAACACCTGATAAATCACCAGCATCAATCTCCTTTTTTCTTTAGGAATGCCTCGCCCAAGTATGCATCCAACCAGAATTATTTAAAATCACACAGCATAATATCTTTAGTTATGGTGGCAAAAAGTAGAAGAAAATCTTACTTATATTGTGCTTTATACTACAACTTATGTAGTCCTAAAAAACATTATTAGGTGATATATTTTGAAATCTAGAATGAATGTGTTATTATGAAAAAGATGAAACACAATGAAAAATTACTGTCATCTTCAAAGTTTTCCTACCTAACTTGGGGAAACACAAAGATTTCAAACTTTCCTCCTCTTTTTTTTTAACATTTAGCTCATATCTTTCATCTTTTGAAGATGTCATTATGCTCTTTTAATCTTTTGTATTTTGCTTCTCTTTAAGCTCTTGTCCATATCCAGGGAGCCAATTAAGGACTGGTTTTTGTGTGCAACTGCAAATAGACAGGCTTAATGAGTCTCTCACTTGCACCACGAAGGCATATTCAAGAATGCATTAGCCTTTACACTGAGCAATATCTAAGGACTATTAAAAAAATACCCACCACACTTATTTCTGTGGAGAAAATGCAAGATGAGAGGTAATATCAGTGTTTTATTTTCATTCTGTATGAATTCTCAGAGAACCCCAAAAGCTTTCCTAACCTCTCCTATCAAAGGATACAATAAGAAAAGCCATCACAGGCACGACAGGCCTGAAGCTTCCATTATTTCCCCTACGTATGGCAAAAACATATGTCATTCAGGGAACTGATAGCCAGAAACTGACTTAGTTTTTTACCTCTCGACCTGCAATCTGACTACTCACTTTGACTCTTCTCTAAGCAATTAAGTGAATGTAGCATATTGGTCTAAAAAATTAGCCATCTGACTAAAACATAAATAATCATGAAAACAGAATCCTCTCCATTGTAATTGTGTGGGAGTTTTTTTCCTCCCTCCCTCTCTGAAATATAGTAAGATTCTTTGACAGGCCATCATTGAAGAGTCAATCTTGGATGCACATCATGAAGCTCCAATGCCTGTTCTGAAAAGATGGCATCAGGCAATTTCCCAGGAGACAGATTCCTAAATCTTAATTTGCTGTCTCATCATTAATAAAGACAAAACACTTTCTGCATGATCACGGTATACTCCAGAAGCAGGGCTTTCAAAAGCAGAACAAGTAGACAAGTAGAGTAGACAAGAACCCCCTTTTTGCAGAATTTCAGTATCACATTCATCCTGACAAGACAGCTGAAGGCACATTAAATGATAAACTGGCATTCCAAACTCCATCTATACTCAGCAGAAAGTTTCTGTGCCATACTTGGCACAGGAATTTGAAAGTGAACACCAAATAGTTTAAAACAATATATACAAATACACTTGAGAATACATTAAGAAGTGTCAATACTTTCTGTAGAACCTCAGTTGGTCTAGTCACTGCTCATTAATTCATGCAGAAAACAAAGTTAGCTAGTCTACACTCTCATTCCCCAAGATGCATAGTTTTAAAAAACTCTGTATTAACAAAAGTTTTCCCTTTTTTTGACCATGTTCTAGTTTGCAAGAAAAAATGTAACTATATTGCTGATATAAAGCCAGTGCCATGAATGACACGGGGATAGGAACAAGAATAACCACAGCCAGCAACTCAGATACAAAACTGGTGATTCACCACACAAAGTGCTGAATAAAACATTATATAGTATCATGTGAAGAGATAGGACACAGGTATTTAAAAAGCTACACTAAGCAGATTTCACTCCAGATTTGCCCCTCCAGTTGTTGATTGACTGCGCATAACTTACAAAAGTTCAAAGTTAATCAGTTCAAGTGAATAACAATGATGAAAGCAGTGCTGAACTGTGTGCCTTCCCCAGCTTTTGAGGTAATTTTTGTTACTCCTTCCTTTTGTCAGGCTCATGTAACTGAAGAGTGTGCTTAAAAAAACACAACAGAGGCCTTCAATATTCTTTTCTTTTTCAGCATAAAAGACTGTTGCTTTCTTCCCTACTATTAAGAACTACAGGGCAACACGAAGGAGAGAGCCATAAGAAAATTGTGGCTCACGTG
Organism: Irena cyanogastra; assembly: GCA_013397155.1. Lineage (NCBI taxonomy): Eukaryota > Metazoa > Chordata > Aves > Passeriformes > Irenidae > Irena > Irena cyanogastra. Next base: position 167,899 of record VWZV01005851.1, on the reverse strand, counting down.
CTCTATTGATGTTTCGTCCGGCCCGCCCACTCTCGTGGTGAGCGGGGCCAGAGAGCCACGGAGCGTGGGTTGGGCTCTTGAAGGAGTAACCCCACAAGGACCCCAGAGTAAGGAGCCAGGGAGAGGGCCAGAGGCTTGCGTGTCCAGGGAAGCTTTTATTTCCTCCCCGAACGGGGGCAAGGACAAACGGCCAAAACTCAAAGGTAACAACAACTTATAAATGGGGGTGGGTACAATGAATACAACCAATGAGAAGTAACAAGGGGAGGAACATAGGCAGTGACTGACAATACATAAACCAATAGGGGATAACATAGGCGGGGAATAACTTAAGTAAACCAATGGGGTTTAAGGGATACATAAATGACAAGGAAGGTTGTGGAAAAAGGGGCAGGCTAGGGAAGGGATTGACATATAGGGAGAAGGAACTAGGGACAAGGGAAGGCAAAGGGAAGGATCCATTTTCCATAGGGGGGGGGTCCAAACAATAACATATAAAATTCAATCAAAAATGCAAAAATATCAAAAAGCAGAATGCTACAGAAAACCGTTTAAATTCCAGCCTACTGTGAGATTAATAAACCATGGAGATCTGACATCACTGCAGATGCAGAGCATTAATTCCTTCTGGTAAAGCCTACAAAAACATATTCCATAAAGGTATAGACAAAATATTTCATTTTATATGGGAGAAAGGGATGGCAACAATGTTTGACTTCAAAAGTACCTGCTGTCTCCTGAAATGCTACCCCACCTGCACAGTGCAAGTTTTTTTCTATTTTAAAATAATTACAACAGAAATGATCATTTAAAAAAACAACCCAGTAGGTTCAAGTCAACAGATCTAAGATTTCCAGGGTATTGAGACCACTCCCCCAGGGGTGCCCTTGTGCCTATCGTGCCACCACGCACCCCCCACAATCAGCAATTGCAACTGCTCTCATCTACTTGTCCACAGGAGCCACCCTTCACCATTTGCTACACACTTAGCTTCCATGCACCGTACGGATGGTTGCTGCCCAGTATAATTAATTTCCTGGGCTTCTCTGGGAAACCATCCTGTCACTTGGCAAGGAATGCAGCTCTCCATTTGACTTCTAGCATGACTCAGGATTACACTGCAGGGAATAGAGTTCATGCTTTCAATAATTTGAAATACAAAAGCCAGTATGTTCATCCTCAAGCAAAACACCATTGGTGGTATTTTTTCAGAGTTGGGAAAACATACATCTGTAAATAAGGATTAAATTGAATTGCCATTACAAATCATAAATATCAGTGCAAAAGAAATATCAAATAAATATCAATGGTAAAAATTCTATCGTCATAATCCTTTTAGAAACCAGGGTACTCAGTGCAAACATAACAACAGCTGGTGCAATTTCACAGCATCAATTTCCTTCAGGCATCTACCAGGGCAGAAACTCTGGCAAGGTGATGCTGTCCCAAGGGAGATCCTGTTAGAACAAAAGCACAGGTTCTATGTGTGTATTTCACTTCCACCCTTCACACTCCAACACACACCGTAATGCCTTTTATGCCCAGTGAAATGAAGATGACCTGTACGAGCGAAGTCTTCCTCCTTCCCTTCTGGGAATAACTTAATTTCTCAGAGTCTTAAATTGCAGAAATATGACCTCACCACATAGGGAGGAGCTGAGAGGCAGGGCTGGGACAGGGAAGCGGGGCACAGGCAGTACTCAATTGTCCAAGTACTCAACTGTATAAGGTTTCTTGGCACCTGAGACTGCCAGGCTTCCAAACCTGGGGTTAAAATGCAGAGTTGGTGCATGGCAGCAATGGTTTTGGTTACTCTGAATGTGAGTAGGTGTTGTGGTTTCAGTTCAAAACCGGGCAGAAACACCGTTTCATGTCGTGGTTTCAGTTCGCCAATTCAGAATTTTTCACTAATTTTGAGACTTCTCAGCCAATGGACTTACTTCTTGCTGTGAGATAGGATTAGGAGAAAGGCAAAGCAGGCTCAAACTTCAAAAACATATAAAGAAAATTTATTGACAGTAACTGAGACAGAAACTGAGGCCAAAGTAGTCATGAGAAACAAGAAAAACTATTCAGCAGGAAATCAGGATGATTCTCATCTTCAGTACCCTTACCATCTGGAGGTTAAGATACAGCTATGTATTTGCAGTGAGAAGACAGCTTGTAATTAGCCATGTTAGGGATGGATATCAAGTACTCAGTGATATATTTTATGATAAAGCTTGGGACTTTTCATTCATTTTAGCTTGTCTATAGCAAGTATTATCAATTGCATGTGGCAATTTGCACTATAATCCATTGAAGTAATGAGAAATTGCCTGGCAATCTCATATGTTTTTATTTACAGAACTTTGCAGTACTGTTGAAATACTGAGGCAACACGAGAATGCAGCATAATGTATAATACAAATACAAATTTAACAGCAATAAAATGTTTTGGTAACAAAATATAACTTCTTGACAATCACAGATTTGACAGCAAAAACAATAATGGTTTATTTATCTTGTCTGATGTTAATCTTTGTGGATATTCCCTAAGGTCAAATATACCCAAACAAGTTTATGTTTTTATATAAAACTATAGTATTGCACAGGAGATTATCTTTTCCATTACATTCATAAGGAGGAAAAAAAGAGGCCCATTTCAAACTCTCAAGCGAATCTTCAAGAGTTTACAAGGCATTGTATATATCCAAACAAAGGGAAAATTTACACTAAGGAGTGTTATCTGTGTAGGTATCTGTGCATGCCTGACAAAAGACAGAGGCCATTCTTCACATGAGGTATCTTCTCATCATACACCCACAACTTCTAAATTCAAGATATACAAACTTGAAGATTTTATTCTTGCATGAGATGTTAGTTGCAAATCAGAACACAAGATTTTGTGTTTTCCAGAGATTCCATCTGCTTACATTGTTCGTCACTGTATTGGCTTTGAACATCCTAAATATACTCTGCCTTGCTCAGAACAAAAACAAAGAATTCCTGCAAAGGACAAGATTTTTCTCTGGAGCTAGATTAGATTATACAGCTGAGCATTTCAGCATTACCAAACTGTACATCAAATGCACAAAATCCTCACAGGCAAGCAAGCTAAAGGCAGTGCTTTCTGAGAACCAACTTCCAATGCAGGGACAGAGGGCACAAAAAGTATCTGAAAGAAGTTTTTTCCAATACATCATTTTTATATGTATCACACATCATCTAAGAATCTTGTTCAAAACTAATGAAGTTTTTATATTTTACTACATTTGGCAAATGACTTCTCTGATGCTCAGATCTTGCACAGTACTAACAACACTAAAAATCTTTCAAAGGAGCATTTTAACATCTTTTCTTGCATGCTGATATAATTCAAGTAAGATTCTTTTTCTTCAATGTGTTTATAATAAAATGCTTGCAACGGTGAGAAGATTGAGATTTAAAGCAATATTGTTGGGCTTCAAACAGCATGAGTTCACCAGAACAAGCAGAAAAAATATCTTAACCTAATCACTATGGTTCAGCGAGCACCTCATGAATTCTGGATTAAAAAACAAACAAAAACAAACAAACCCTAAACCCCACATTCATTTTAGCTGGCAATCACAATGAGTATATTAAAAAAATAAACAACCCATGCAATCAATGTTCTTGTATTTTTCTTTTTCCCAACCACATTTCAATTCTATAAATAGAACCATACATTTCTACTTCCTTGTGCAGTGATATTTCAGGAAATTCTACTTGTTCAGTTACTGCCAGGAACACTGGACAACACCAGGAGCATCGACCAGGTTGTCACAAATGAACCGATACAGAAGAAATATTACTAAGAGTGATAGTTCTACCCTTCACCAAGCAAAGATAAGGTAACAGCTACGGCTCCTGTAACCAGTGGTAATTTAGAAGTGGAAATGCAGAGTGGCGTGAAATATGTTCCACAGGAGGCTGAGAGAAAAGGCAGCCATATCTTATCCTTGCAAAATCCCAAGATTCTATTACACTGATTTCTCAGCGTAAGAGTTATTTGTATGAATCAGAGCAGTTATTTGTATAAATTAAATATACTACAGAGTTCAATAAATGGAAGTAACCAATGGCCTAACACCTAAGGGGGGCAGGGGGTATGTCTCTCCCCTAATAACAAACCATTTCTTCTGGGATTGCTTTCTGCTTTTATCTGTGTCTTGCCAAACATACCACAGAGAGATGAAGAGTTATGACTTTTGAAACTACAGAATGTAGCTTTTCAGCAACTTTTTTTTTAAAACATATTTAATAATGCCAAAATAGTTTTGACTGATAAAACTTGGTATTTTATTATCTGCCTAATAGAATTCCATAGAAGAGTCTCAGGAGGAAATGCAGAAGGATTGTCCTTAACATTAAGGGTACAGATTCCATATCCTCTGAGCTCAATAGGAATAAACACTCCCTCAGGTTCTGTTCTTAGGCCATGCTAAAAACAGACCATGAGATTTCAGAATAAAATCTGGATTTTATTCTGGAGTAAAAAAAAAATCAGCCTTGAACCACCTGAAAAAGACTGCACTATTTGGGTTAAAAAGTACCACTATGATTTTTAGAAAAAAAGATGGCATTACATTCCTTGTAGGATCTCTTCGAAAGAGTCCACATATCATGCTTTTCTAAGTGTGCTCACAATCAGTGAGTTTCCAAGAAAATCTCACAACAAAGTCTGATAAATATTTAAAAGGAAGATATCAAGCTTTGAAAACTTTAGAAATATTTGGCATAGCTTTAAATGGTTATCTAAAAGCTGAGTGCATGCTGTCTTTGGCTCACACTTTTTGAACAGGGCAGTTCTTTTCTACAATAGTGTTCTATTAATTTTAGAAATTCATTAGTACAAGAAACTACAAGTCAGCATTAATTAAAGTCTTCTATACAATCTATTTCAGGTGTAGATGAAGAGCCAGTGTTAGACCTCTAACAATGCCTCCAGCCCCTGAGATCCAACAGAGTGCTGCTATTCTTTTGCTTAACTACCTTTGCTCATTCTTGCATTGCAACAAACAGATTAGATCTGGCTTGCACTCAGACCGCTACATTTAATTAAACATAAATGGTTCATAATCAGACCTCAGGTATGCATGGCTAACTCCTATTCAGCTGAGCCACTAATTTCAACTCCCGTTGATCAATTTCCTTTAATTTGAAGGATAAAACAATGACTAAAGTTGAAGTCCATATCAGGCAGAGGTGAAGAAATACAACATGCAGTAAGTAAGAATAGTATTTCAGAGAAGATTTTGATCCAGAGTGACTAAAAGACACTTCAGGATTTTGATGTAATAGAATTTTTTTAAGTGAAGAATTCTCTGTTACAGAAGATGTACCTCTAAATTGTCAGCATTAGTATCTTTTTTTAATAGAAAAGACAAACATTTCCACTGTAATAGCAAAACACACATGCAACTGTTAAGGTTTCCACTGTACAGACCTGCAGCCACACACCAAGATTTTCGTATGACTTCACACTTCTCAGCTCTCTTTCAAACAGCATCACGGAAAATCAGCTAAGGCACACTGCCATGGACAGCTGCAGTGTCGTACTTGAGATGGCCACGATGCACAGAGTATCCCTGCACAATTTCAGAAGGCTTTAAGCTCTTACCCATACAGAGTAACACCATACCACATCAGAAGGATTCAGGCATCTGCTCATACACAGTAACACCATGTCGCCTCAGAAGGCCACAAATATCTGCCCTTTCTTGTCCAAAGCCCAACCTTTTACACCCTCATGGTTCATGCATTGCACCTGTGTGCCTCTGTTCCCTTTGGTGGTTGGTCAGCACACCTGGGCACTCCAGGGCTCATTGCTTTCAATGCTGCTCACCTGCTTCTCACAGTTGCACCCATTGGAGATGAGGCTCGGCCACAGCCCCACTCCCAGTTACCACAAACTGTGTGCCTACACTGTGGTATCAGCAATTCCTGCAGGACTGTCGTGGCTTAAACCCAGCTGTCAAGTAAGCACCACACAGCTGCTCGCTCACTACCCTGCTAGCAGGACAAGCAACAGAATCAGAACAGCAAAAACTACAAAACTTGTGGGTTCAAGTAAAGACACTACAATGAGTAAAGCAAAAGCTGCACATGCAAGCAAAGCAAGGAATTCATTCAGTGCTTCCCATGGGCAGGCAGGTGTTCAGCCATTCCCAGGAGAGCAGGGCTCCATCATATGCAACTGTTGCTTGGGAAAATAAATGCCATCACAATCCAAACATCCCTCATTCTTTCCCCAGCTGTACAGACTGAGCAGATGCCATATGGTTTGAGATATCCCCTTGGTCACCTGTCCTGGCTGTGTCCTCTCACAGCTCCTTGTGCACCCCCAGTCTCCTCAATGCTGAGAAAGTCAGAGAACAGAAAAGGCCTTGATGCCTGATTTTTCTTTTAAAAAATGATCTCATCTTCTGTTTTCAACCTGTATACTAAAAATCCTAATGAGCTGAGACCTATTTTAATGAGCATTGAGATTTGTTCATAGTTAAGATTTATTTTAATGGTTGTTCCTAATGAGTTGGTATTTGTTTTAATGATTGTCACAGAAGGATTAGTTTAACATTGCAAGTATAAAGAAAATATGTGAAGAGCACTGGATATTCTATTTTGTTATTCAAGGGCACTAACTTTGACTGGGATGGGCTTTTACAGAAGTCACACTCCTGCTAATATCTACTGCAGCATACTAAATTTTCTCCACACATTCACTCCTCTCCCTCAGTTGTCTGTTTTAGGTTTCTGCTTCCAAGTGATGCTGAAGCAAGCAAACAGATGCTCATCCCAGCCCCACATAATTTCCAACTGGGCCTGGGATGAGGGATATGCTGCAATAAGGCAGACATGAACCTTACTTTTTATGATCCAATGCTGCATGGACTCAAAACACTGCTGACAGTTTTCAAATTCCAGTTCAAGCAAACTGGGAAACTATGTAGAAACCTCTCCCTAAATGCTTAGGTAAGATGCTTTAAGACTGCAGGTTAAACCTCCTCCCAGTGCTGGAAGGCTTCAGCGCAGTGCCAATCATCATGAACAACGTTTGGAGCCCACAGAAGGTGACACTTGCCTGGGAAAGCTTCTGTGCAAGGTGTAGAGCTACCATCTGATTCAATTGGAATATGGGAATAACCTCTTTACTTTTTCAGAACGTGATCTGGAATCTTTATCCATCAAAAATGTGTAAGATCTAGATTAAGCATCGCCATCTGGAAAAAGTAAGATCTTAAGTATCTAATAACTAATACTTAGTTAAAACTCCATTACCCTGAAAGATTTGAGTCTTCCCTAGTGAGACCACTATGGGTAGCAAATTGAATTCTAAGTATGATTAATATCAAAAGTGAATTTTAAATGTACATGTAATGAAGGACAGAAAAGGTAAGATATCACCAAATTTCTTTTTAATGGTCAAAATGGTACAAGAGATTTTATTGCTCTACAATGTTCACCTCAAAAGAAAGAAATAGTTTAAATTAGTCACAATGAAAAGACTCCACTCTCTGCAAGGACACAACCTTCATCTGTTTGAATTACAGCTGTGTCCTTTTTATTTTCCCACAGCTGAAAATTTCTGACTAGTTCTGTTGGAAATAAGAATGCTTTTATCTTTAATTTCTGTGTTTCAGTACTTATTTTCCTACAGTTCCTTAAATATTGCCATGCTGATGTACTTATATTTACATTTCACAGACGTATATCATCCCAGCTACTTTGCTGAATGAAAGAACACTGGATAAAACAGCACAAGCTTTCCACAAAGACTCAGGCACAGGCTTAAATTTCAATGGACCAGTCATTTGCTTAAATTTGAATAACTATGTAGATCTTCATAGTACTGCAGCTGAATTTTTAACATATATTAACTTCATTATGACATTTTCAGACTTCAGATAAAAGCGCATTTATGGTAAGTTACTTGAGTTCTGCAAAACTCAATACATTAAAACCTATGACTTTCAGACAGAAGTAATAAAGAAAGAATTTTCAAATCTTCTCCTATACTTCTCTCTTGTCAGTGGGGAGTTTAAGCATCCAATTATGCATATGAACCCAACTGGTTCTCATGAACTTTCTTGACTTCACAATGTTCTAATACACACAGCCACTGTATTCAGGAAAAAAGAAAAAAACAAACAAAAAAAAAAAAAAAGAAAAAGAACACCACAACAAAACAACCTCTGCTGTTTCCAGAAAAAGAGTAAAAATCAAGAGCTACTTGATTTCTAAGGGTACTATTCATACATGCTGAAGGCCCTCATTTTACAAGCACACATGCATGTAAAAGTATGTTCTCTACTAGTTTTTTGCAGAGCAGCAGCACTACTCCAGTACAAATTACTGGGCAAAAATATCCAGCATGATGCAATATCTGGCATTTTCTCTTTAAATACATAAACCTTTTAATGTCAGGAAATTAAATTCTACATAGCAAATCTCAACTGTTAACTGCTTTACCACTATATGTGCATTACTATATGTGAAAAGGGAGATTGTAATTAGTCTTTTGAAGACAGTAAAGCAGCTGCCACATTTATATATATCCAGCTATTTAACTCATGGTTTAAAGTTCCTACTTTTAAATACCTTAATTTATCACTATCTGGAGGAAGTAGCAACCTCATGACAGACATGATCTTCTTCAATCAAACTTTCCTAATAAATTTTGGCTGACCAAAGGTTTTCCTTCATTTCTGCTTTGGCAGATGGATAAAGCCATTCTGAAAAAAAATTTAAAAACCACAGCCTTTGACCAATACATGATGTGATGTGCTCACACAGTCACCAGCATGCATCCAAAGTGACAGATCTTTAGAATAGACATGAATTTTTTATAGGTGTGCTTGAATGAACAAGTTTATCCCTGTGTCATCAATATACAATGGGATTCATAACCCCAAGAAACCTGAGGAGTAGACAGCAAGACAGCAAACCTGCTTCCTGCTCATCAGCATTCATAGGATACACAGAGCTGAAGTGTGTATTTTCAGCAGCAGCCTTGACCACATTATACAGCACTGTTAGAAAACAATGTCCTAATGTAAGCAAGTACAGATTCAAGATTAGATGCCTCACAAAACACAACAGCTCTATCAAAATGATCAAATACTAATTCCTCTTGTAAAAAAGCATGATGATTTAACAAAGATTAACATCTGTTCTTCTGTTCACCACCACCAACAAAGAAGGCTTACATGATACATTACTCAGTATAACAGATATAAACTATCAAGTTCTTTCCTAAAGAATCTACGCAGTTATGATAAAAAAAAATCTAAACCCTACTTGACAAAACCATTTCCTACACTGATTAACTCTATCAATCAAAAAAGAAATTGCTAAAAATAATTAATCTGTGATTATTTCCAGGTAGCTAGTTGACAGTATACCACTACTGAACATACTCCAGTCACTTAAGGTAGCATTTCACTCATGCTCCATGTTTTAGTAAAGCTAACAAGTGAAGAAATTAAGTTAACTGTTGTTTCTAGAATCCAAGGAAGGTTGCGCACCTATTTTAAGTTTCTTGTCGTGGCATTGTATTGAACCACTGACACCTACAGGCATAATTGCATATATTTATTCAAGAAATATCTGCGCAGCTTCCCGGCTATGAGACAAGACACCTCTGAGGATAAGCAGTGAAGGTGCCTTGGACAGCCTGATTTATTGGCAAAGTACACATGAATCCAAAGCAGACAGCTCAGGCATCCCATTGCATATGAAGTATTTCTCCCCATTCACCCCAATGAAATTGCAGCTAACAAGTAAATAAAATTCTTTATGCATAACCAGGGCTTCCCTAAGCCTGCATCATTATCCTGGTTTTACCCTGATATCAAGAAAAAGTAGGCAACACAACTGACCTTTATGAATCTCATGTACGGTCAATTAAAGACCACCAAAGATGCACTGCCTATATATCTTCCCTATAGATTTGACATTTTTACTGCTTCCAAAAGCTAGTGCTCTGAGGATGATCACAGGGTAGTGTGATATATTATTAAGTAAACTCATTTATAATCTCTGCTCTTACATTTGACTATTCACTGCTGACTTTATTTCATTATACATAATAAGGAAGCTACATTTGGAAAATATTCTACAAAATATTCAGGGCCTAGGGAAAAATAGTTTGAAATTAAGGAACGCTGCTTACTTCACCTAACTTTAGGCAAATTCCAGCATAGAAAAGTAACTCTATCCCTCAAGAATGTATATGAAAATCCTAAGTAACTATTTTTAAGACAAAATTGTAAAGAATTAATTATCTGATCCAATAAAAATGACCTACCAGTCTTACCACAGAACTACGCTTTCTCCATAGTCAGTGCTAGCAAACACAGTGCCCAAAAGGAAGCTTTCAGAATGATCCATTTTGCCATTTGCTAACTCTGCAAAGCTTATTTAAGAAAATCGGTAAATACGGCCAATCAGGCCAACACCACCAATAAGATTAAGGGATGCAAGGTCACTCTTGCTTCATCAAAAAGAAACTTATTATATGAAGTATTGACTGCCCCAAATCACCAGAGTACCTGTAACACTGCTTATGAAGCCTCAGCAGTGGCTAGTCTTGAGTCAGCTTTCTCTGGCCCGGTGAGGGAAGCAATCCATAAAAACATACTCATTACCTCTTCTTGTCTAAAGCCAGGCTTCTTGTCTGTCTTTTATTACTTTTCCTGACATATTCTGACGTCATCTTTGGAGCAGCTGTCAACAAGCAAAGAGAAACAGTCCCTGCCTTGCGCCAGTGCTGCTGAAGTTATTGCCCGGCCAGAGGAGCCCATCCATGCCCATTCCTCCCGGCCACGGACAGGCTGTGCCTGTTCTCACTGCTCTTTTTCTGGTTGGCAGAATTACCACCAGCTTAGATGACAGTAAACACAGCTCAGACAAGGATTTCAAACAGCTAATGCTGAGCTCTAAACTCATTTCAGTCCCAGCAACAATTTGCCTGCAGACAGCACAACAGATTTATCTCAGTCTCCGTTAAAAACAATTTCAGGACCTTTCCAATATGGCTTTGAAAAAAGTCAGAATGGCAGTGGAACAGCACATGAAAATCGTGGCAGCTACATATTTGGAGCCTATGCCCCCTACAGTGGTGCTCAGCAGGAATTCCACAGAGGACTACTGACAGAGATCAACACAAAACCATCTGTAACATCTGGCCTCCTTCTTCATGGAGGAGGATGTCAAGGCCAATGAATAGCTAGGAAGTTGAGACGGCCAATACCAGCACACCAACATTATCTCACACTAGCAGTTTTGTATTCACTTGTTCCTGATAACAAATTGAAGTTACAGGTTATCCAATGATCTGAAAAAATGAACGTGGGTGAAAGTCAAAATCAGTTATGAAGAGATATGTTTTCCCCAAAATGCAGAAACCAGAAAGACTCTTATAAATGAAATGTGGTTGCGAGCTAGAGAACACGTTCTTCCTTTTTTTTGATGACTTGTAAGAAAACAAGCCAGCATACACATACCTGCATACACAAGCACAGTAAGAGTCCCAAACAAGAAAAAATGGATCTAAATCTAGAGACTCACCCCTCACCTATGTCTGTACACACAGATGTCAGTTACTCCCAGGTCTCTCAATAAGAATACAGAAGGACTTCCTGTAACAATACAGCCTGCCTTCTTTTTTTCATATACAGCTGCAAAAAATGCTGCACATCAACCTCATAATAAATATTTCATCCAAAAAGAGTTGCAACTTTTAAATATATCTCCTTAGTGCCCCTAAACGTGTTTTTCTCAAAATATATACTCTTGCTTCAGTATTAAAAATTAAAGAGCTTTATGGTACTTAGTATCACAAAGTAGGCACTCACCTCACAAGTAAACACAGAAAATTAGATGAAAAATTTAACGTAATTTACATAACTGCTGGATTATAGTTCAGTGTCAGCACATTCCCACATCTGAAGTTGGAAAGATACACAGAAATAGCACAATATTGTTGAATACATATTTAAATAATAGCTGATAACACATTTTTCAGTTTATTTCTTTTAGAAGAAAACAAAGAACTTAATCCATGTTAAATTCATTGCCATATCACAAAAATAAATATGCTCCTTCACTTGAACTACTACTTTTTTTTATTCCAAGGGACCACATTTCAGATGATCCCAAAGCTTGCAGACAGTTTCCATGCAGGACTGAGCATTCCTGATGATTAAGCTTTTAAAGTTTCCTCAATAGACAAACAAACCCTCTGATTCAGATCAAGTATAAAAGATCTGAACTATGTTTTATATATATATATAGTATAATTTGTATATTTTAACATTTGGGCTACTGCAAAGTTGATGCTGCAATAAGTACCTGTATGACATTCTTTTATTTTAGCACCTATAAAAAAATTGATGAAACAATGACAATTATTAAAGTAAAAAAAAACAGCAAAACAAGAAAATGTTAACACCTGCCTTAGCAATAATATTAAGTACAGCATACACACAGTCATGTGACATAGTACAGTCATGTGACTGTGCAACCCCATTAGAAAGCACTTCAGCTTTAGTGAAATACAGACTTGATCATTTTCCCCACTACTTCCTCCTCTAACTTGTGTCTTCATTATTTCCAAGTTACAAGAATAAACAGAAAAGTATGTGAGAGAAAGTGTGAATCTGTAGTACAAATGCCTTCACCTAAGTAAATTCATGAGATAGGATTAGATCTCCTATAAACAGACCCAGAAATAAAATAACTCATCCACGTTGCTCTTTCTTTCACTAATCCTCTTCGCAAATCCTCTTTTTGCTACACAACTCAAAAAACCTCTAACTCCAAAAATTAGGGGCAGAAAAATGGGGAGAAAGCAAGAAGATAATATAAAACCACCAACACATTATATAGAGATATTTTAAAGCTTTTGCTTTAAATACTTCTTATTTAGCCTTTTCCTTGAAAAGCTTTCATAGCTTCTTTGACTCAGAAGAACATAATTTCTCTTGTATACACACAGTGGCTTGCAATGATGAAAAACCTTTAACTGTTCCCATAGTAACCAAAACCATTCTTTGTATTTAACTGTTGCCTTTTCAAATATTTTCTGTCTTTGCAGCTAGAATCAGTGTGTTCTTTTGCCATCTAAATTATGGATTCCCTGAAGTCTATCAGGCATTCATTATAAATTCAGGTTTGCTCTCAATAATTTGAAATTTAAGGCATTTACTACATTTAAATTTGTAGTATTACATCAATAAAATAATTCAGGAAGAAGAATGTAGATACAGCACAAAGCTGGAAGCATCAAATATTGTTTTTAACAGGTGAATTTTAGTAACTTCAACTTCAAATATGAGAAAAAACAAGCCTTGCTAGACCTCATATCAAAATTCCCTAGCTGAATGACTTCCTTTTTGAACTATGGCTCAGCTTTGTGATTCATTTCTGTTACACATCTGGACTGAATTCCAAGCCCTGTGAATGTATTCCTGGTTTTATGTGACTTCTTCAAGAAACAGAATTAATTTCTGGGAGAATAAATCACAGAATGATGATTTGCCTGCTTAAGTTTTCTTAAATAATCTGGTTTATATTGGCACTGTATTTATTCTCTGACTTGAATCTACAGCACAGCTAAGAATAGAGAACTTGCAGTAGTATTTGTTATTACTGCTACACACCTTACTTGCATTGTTCCATTTCAAGTCCATCTGATATCAAACACCAGTTTTATGTATATTTTTCTGACACATCAGCACAGGCTTTAGAAAGTAACAGGTAATCTTATTTCCTAACACCTGTGCTTTCTCACTGACTCATAAACATTATTTTCTATCTCCTCCATAAATTATCCCAAAAAGAGTTCACTGTTCCTTGGACAAGAAAATGAGGATGCTTTTATTTACCTATTTTACAGTGCTGAAGCACACTTGGTCAGAATCGACAACAGATAATCAATATAGCAATGTTTATCTAGACTCTGAAAACGTTTATATAGAACATCATCCCATCATTTTCCCATCAAAAGTATCAAACACTTCTATTTACACAGGTCCAGATAAGGAATACAAAAATAACATTACAACATCAGATTAAGTTTTAAAACTGATTACAAAAAAAGGGCCCAAAATGCAGCCTTTTTAATAGGGGGCTCTTGTAGGACAAAATAACCTGACATCACCTTACCATTTAGTTCATCTCTTAAAAAGGAATTCTGTTCCTTCTGCTCTGCCTTTAAACTGTGTGCATGTGACCTTTTAAATCAATGCAATCGAAACATCAAGAAACGTATTTTAAAACAAAACAATGCTTTTCATTCTTGGTTCTCATAATGTTTATTCCAGGTTGCTTCGTGGCTCTGACTTGAAATCTGTCACTTGGCACCTAGGGCAGGCAGGAGAGATGAGCCCTGTTAACTTTGTATGTTCTAAAGCAGCGATCTGGGTACATATTAAAATTGTACATAAATATGTCAATTTTACAAAAGGAAATAACTGGAAATGAGGCTGGAATGCTCCTGAAAAATCAGTATTGAAAAGTCTGAATAAAGGGTTGGGGATGGAGCAGTAGATCAGTACAAGACTTAGAGGAATATTACCATATTTTTGGATGAATACCCTATAGGCTTTCTACATAAAGAAATGAACAGACAGATAAAGAGTTTTATCATCAAGAGTATAGTTCATAAGCATGACTAATTAAAACATGGAGAAGTTTACCTTAAAGCTACCTCACTCTTCCCCCCCACCTGTGTTTCCTTTGATTTTTTTCCCCAGTAGCTCACTCCTAGTAATCTCCTATCTGTATTTCCCTCTCCTACTTGTATTGCTCATCACAGGAACTCTCTTGGAATTAGGGGGATGCACTGAACATGTAAAACAGCTGATCTGGGACAAAAAAGGGGTTGCAACCTATCATATTTTGATGTGTATCTATTTGATTTTGAAAACACCACCTCACACTTACGATGAAAGCATTGGCCTCTTTCTTTCCCTGCTTCTATTTTTTGAAGATATTTATAAAAGCTGTACACAAGCTGATGTGCGCTGCTGTGATGAAAGCTCTAAATCTGGATTATTACTAATATTAGGTGGCTATATCTGCAATAAATGCTGTTACACATTTAATCAATGTAGCAGTGAATATTTTTTGATGCACAACAAAAGCTACATACTACTCCCTCATGTAATGATTAAGAGAGGATTAAAATACCAAAACCAAAACAATTGGAGTGAAATCCTACCGCATCCACAAAGAACTAGTAAAGGGACCTGGAAGCACATTAAATACTTTGAGCTTCAGCACAGAAAAAGAAAACCAAAAAATTTTCTTCCCTCACAAACATCTTTTTAGATGGTGGCTACTGCAGCTATTGCTGATAAAAAGCAGCTGGGCTAGTTGATGTCCTCAGTATAACAGAGCTTAATCCTGCTCCTGGAGCACAGGAGGAAGAACTTATATTTGTACTCACTTCGTAACTGTACAAATAGTTTCTGCAGCATTTGGCTCTTTGAAATTCACTCTTGTTTGGTACAATATTTTGTCTTTACAGCTTAACTCTACGGCATAAATTGCAAATTTATGTCTTAATCCAACTGCACTGAAGCTGCGTGTGTCCTAGTGTGATGATGCACAGTCTTTTCACTTTTATTTCCTCTGCTTTCCACCTCCCCATTTCCCATCTTGCTTTTCATTGTTTTTTCTTTTTATGCTGTAGCTGTTTTATATATCCCATATGGTGGCCAAGGCAGCCAGTGTATTGACTGGTAAAAAACAGGAGGGTGAAGAGGAAATAAAGAGCAATAGCAACACTTTTTTTTTAGCTATAGTCTCCCACTTCTGCTATCAGTAAATCCATGCAAGTAAAAATAACGTATTCAATACTCATTGCAAGCATAGATTTTTGATAGGTTATTAAAATTACTGCTTCCAGGGCTATTCACAGATATATTGAAAAATGTACATGGTAGAGAAAGAGGAATATTGGCCCTATTTCTTTGTTACCTCCAGGAAAAAATAAATAAGAACAAAATTAACTGGAGCTAGAGGTGGGGATAAAGGAGATTTTACTTAAAGTTATTTCTTTCCGTCTCTAATATCTCCTTTTCACTCTGCAAAACAGACCAAATCTTGCTCTTAGAAATACTAATATTTAGATTATGCACACTTCTGGAGCATCCCTCTGCATTTAGTTGTGCTAAATAAAAAGCAAACTCCTCCCGATAGTATGTAAAATATAGCATGCAGGTATGGTATTTTTTCGTGTAATTCATTCCCTCTAGGATGCAGGTAATCTCTCCACCTTAAGCACCATGAAGCAGTCTATATATTTTTAAGCAGTATGCTGATTGAACGTATATTTGCTGCAGTGGTATTTCTGTTTAAGTTATGATAATATGACTCAAGAGTAGTGTATTTTCTAACAAAGCTAACCCTAATATAGCCATTGCACAGGATGATGGTTTTCAGGAACATTCTGCAAAATACCCATCTCAGAAAACCCCCGGATAAGCCAGTAATAACACCACAACAATACCATTATTTTTCACCCATTACATTCAAAAGAATACCTGATAATGCTTTCACTGGAATCGTACAATGAGCTGCAAAACAGCACAGCACAATAGTTCAATAGTTACACCATGCAATTTTAAATGCAAATGTACCTAGTTTTTCTGTGACATCCCTCCTTTCCCCACCTTGCAATGACAGTAAGAAATAAGAAATGCGGTTCTTTGTTATGCTTCAGAGAAATTATTAAATTACTGTGAAAGTGAAACAAATACATTTCTGTTATGCATTTGAACTGTTTTTTTCTAGTTTTAATCTACAATACATTTGTCTAACCAAATAAAGTACTTTGTAATCCTAGCTTTACATGCACATGTGTATTTCCTTCATATTTTTCATTTTATGATGCTTTAATTGTTCACAAGTAATAACATAGTTGGTTAATTTTTATATTTGATGCTGCAATTATATTTTGAAATCTAATTTGTAAGATTTGAGGCTGTACCTTAATAGAAACACCACAGGCTTCTAAATTAAAAAACAAATGATCCCATGGTCCCTCCTCACCCATCACTCCACCCTCCTCTCTTCAGCATTTAGATAATGCTACCCCAGACAGATGTTTCTGCTGCATAACAGTACAGACCCAAACCTACCTTAATTTCCTTGCTAGAGGATAAAATACAACCACTGGTCTCAAACAGAACTTCAGTTACAGTTTAGCAACAGCCTATGCTTTTACAGACTAGAAAGTGTTAAAAGAAATGGTTATTGAAATACAAATTTAAAGACTGCTATATGATCTAACTTTACACTCAGACTATCTAAAAAGATGGCTTATTTGAAATTGAGCATAAGTCCAGTAAGGCCATTATTTTGAGGCTTCTTTGTGCTGCCCCAAGATCAAATGCCTTCAGCCCTTTGAATAGGTACCTGGTAAATAAAAATGGTAGATCTCCTTTAATACCTGAAACTGAGGGCATAACAATGCTTATTCCGAGTGTCTTTGTTGGACATAAATTTAGGCTGGATGAAAATGAAGTCTGCTTTTTCTTTTAAATCCAAAATCAATGAGTGAGTTATTTTCTGCATGCCCCACTGCAGCCCTGCCTCTGAAGAACATCATGCCTGAGTGGCTCTGCACTCATCCCAGCAGACAATGGGTGTGCTCTTCAGGGCTTAGGTAGCTGCTACATATATAATGGAAAACTCTATAATTTTATTAGAATAACAAACACTGTGAGAGATTAACACTACAACTTAGAACAGCACCTCTTCAGATGGAGATGTCCAGATAAAATAATTGATTTTCAATTGCCTAAGCCTGTCTCAAACATCTCTGTCTGCAGTACCTATAGTAACCATCCTCTTCAAGGCTGATTGAGCCAGGTTAAGACTTTATTTACATCAACTACATCTCCTTTTAAAATTATTCCAGACATTAAGAAGTTTTGATATATATAAAAAATAATTTCTATTTTATCACACAGCAAAAATTTCAGCCCAAAATTAAAATTCAAAACTGTGTCTTACAGTTCATTGTTCTAATAAAAACGTACTTGCCAAGAATATTTTGCAATGATTACTCAAGGCCATCAGCTTACAAGAGTTCTTGGTCCCAAGTGTGAGACTGCCACTTTGGAATTAAGTTGATAATTGTTGTCTGATTTGTAATTCTCAGTTATGCAAATAAAGCAGACACTTCCAGACACTACAGTACCCATAGGATAAAACTGGCACTCTGGAACCAAATCTATCTTAAGCACCTGCCCACACATGTATGTAAGAAAGGCATATTTTAAAATAAGCTCTATAACAAAATAGTGCAAAAGTACTTATTATCTTCATGTATTTCTTTTGGGGAAAGTTGTGGACATAAAGGACAGGTAAGTAGTGTAATTAAAGTTTCCTCTATTGCAGAAACGCCCTGTCGCAGCACAATCCACAACATAGTCCATATTCAAGACAGTCATATTTAAGAAAGTCATGACACATAATAATCTAAAGTATCATACCATATCAGAAGGCTTCAGGCTGTCTGTTCAGACAGAGGAGCATCATGAGCCTCAGCCAGCTGCAAGCCCTTGCTAGCATCTGCTCTCTCCTCCTCAAGCCCAGCCCTTTATACCCCTTATAGTTCATGCGCTACACCTGTGTGCTCTTCATTACAGTTTATGCTCTTCACCTGTTTTCCCCAGCTGATGCCTATTGGGGATGAGGCTGGATCACAGCCCCATTCCCAAGCATCACACACCAAGTACCTACAATCACAAACCAGGTACCCACAACGCCCGGTGAAGAATATCATGATTCACAGAGAACAGAATGATGCAAGGGAAAGCACAGATTTCAATTTAATTTACAAATTTAGAAAATTTCTCAGATCTGATAAATAAATTGATAATCTTACTCCAAAGGACATTCTTTTTAGGGTGATGGCCAACACTGGATTGATATTAGGGTATCATAAAGGTATATAATTTAATGTATGTCAATGAAACAAAGTGATCTTGCTGTAGGCAAAGCTGTTTTCTAAATGTCACTGTGATTTGGTGACAATGTTTTTCTTATGATGACTTCAGATCTAGCTCAGAAACTGTAGTTGCAGATGCAGTTATGTGCAGTGCTTGCTGTTGAAGCAGGGAAAATTTCTATTCCCAATTACTATAACTGCACTGTCCTTTGTGCAGTTTAGTGTTTTAAATCAGCTTTGGCCACATTCTGCCAATGTACATTACAGTAACTGTATTTTGACTTGAAAAGTTCTATCCAAATTTCCACCATCTGGTGCTCAGAAACATCATCAGCAAAGCTGTATTATCCCTACAGTTTTATTTCCTCAATTTTCTTTTATTAATGAAGACTAGCTACACAATGATACAATGCACTCATCTTACTTTGCAGTTACAATGACCTCAACTAGAAAATGCTGTAGTTTTCTTAAGCCTACACATTTTGATTCAAAATGACCTCATTAAGTACCTTGGTTAACATTCCAGCCCTACATATTTTTCTCAAGTTGAGTTCAGTCACATCAGTAATACTTTAATACTGAAGCATTCACAGTTTATTTTGTATTAGAAACCAAATCTCTTCTCATAGGAAAGAGGAAGCTTTCCAAACAATGACTACACTTGCAAAGGATCAAAGCTTCCTTGGCAGGGCTATAGATAAAATGTATGTAGCACCCTTCCTCCACAGGCCAACCGCCATCATTCCTCTCCCTCCTGTGTTATTCACCGCCACACAGGAGGAAAAAACAGAAGCTGAATTACAAAATATTGAAAACAGTAAGAACAATAACTGCAATTAGTTAGTAGCTCTTAAAAACCAGCTTATTCAACATTTGCAACTCATGATCAAATTAAGCTGTACAGAACTGCTTAATCCCTTGGCTGCAAACAATTGCCTAAAATATTTAAATTACATATGTAGATTGCTTTCCTGTCAATCTCTCCTATAAATTGATGGTTGCAGTGACTGAGAAGGAACATGAAAGCTGATGACACTCACATTCCATAACCAGATATAAGGTTTCTTCCATATTCACCTTGCAGTGCAATTTTATTTCCTTTGCACAACTGTTACCTATAATTGATTCGACAAAACCATTCTCATTTTTGCAGTGGCTGGACACAGGGAAAACCAGAAACAACAGACACTGGTTTATTGTTGTGTTTTTTCTCAAAGCAAGAAGAAAGAAGTTACCAGTTGAGCAGCCTAGGTAGAGGCAATGTCAGGCAGGAGTTTCAACTACTTAGCAGACAATAAAAGAGGTGTAAATACTGTATTTTTACTATTTTCTGGAAAGTGTACCATTTGAAAGGAGACGTGAGTACAGCAAAATAACTTCTTTCCCATGATGCGCAAAAAGCAATACAGGATGTAAAAGGAGACCATGTGACAGACAACACAGAAAATAGAAATTTTCAGTTTCCTCTCAAGTTGCTAAATAGAGTTTAAAGACTAACTAGCAAAAAAGATAAAAGAACGTAAAAATAGACCACTGACAGCATAAACACATTTTTTATGTTTACTCCATTTCAAAGTATCTGCTTTAAAGAAATGGATATAAATGCTACCTCTCCTACCTGTTATCACTAAAATGTAGTGCTGGAGAGTATACTGCAATCCAGCTGATGTCTCAGGTTTTTCAGCTGAGCTGGAACTACAGCTTTCAAAATATGGTTATTCCAGAGCAACACTGGATATTCCTATTCTCTTCTGCATTCTCTCACCCAAAGAATGACACAGGTTTCCATAGCCCATTGCCTCAATCATCCAGAACTGAAACAGTACAACCATCTTTTATCCGCTTTTCCAAGCAAGTGTGAAAAGCATTCTTGTTTCACATCACTGAAAGATGTCTTTTTGAAAGGACTATCAGAGCAGACATGAATCGTGATGTGGACACCACCACCTGGCTGATTTAGAGACCACACTTCACATCACCACTGACGGGCTGTAAGGACTTAAATAGCATTTGAGACAGGCAAACCTGATTTTAGGGCCATAGAAGGACTTTGCTGTGAGATAAGCACAGGATGGAGTGGCAGGATGGCCGGGCTCCAGGCCTGGCGCATCCTAGGTAATGCATTCAGACAAGGGTTCCCACTTTGGCAAACTGTGGAGCAGCAACTGCTTGTACACATATTGCTGGTATCACCTCAACCCCCTGTTTACACCTTAATTTGGGCAGAGGCATCTCTCAATATCAGGATCATAACAGAAGCATCAAAAATTAATAAGTTAAAATAAGTTAAAATAAGATCACTGTTCCTTCGAGGGGACAAAATCTTCCCTGGGATTCATCAAAAATGAAAAAAAAAAAAAGCAAAAAAAAAAAGAAAATAAAATCCTCAATTGATTAAGTGAAGAATAATACATAACCAGCTTGGGTTGAACTTCTTTTGAAAGGAATTAGGCAAGGCTGCAACAGTTAAAAAGGATTACCAGTCTTCTGAGGACAATTACATACCTACAACTTGAAACTCTGAGGAAGGAGGAAAAAAGCTCCTAAATTTTGGAATATGCTTACTGCAGCTAATATATTTAGTCCATATATGCACCAAAATCTTCCTAGATTCTAATCCATATTGGTACCGAAGTCCTGGGTTAGCATCTTCACTAAACAATGCTTCACAGAATGGCATTACAGCTGTAACTCTCCCCCCTACCAGCCTGTTTCCATCAGCAAGCACCCAGATAGTCACTGTGATTTCAAGCAGCTTTCTCATGTATTTGATCTCACACTTAAGAATCTTTCTCAAGTAAGTACAGTTGCAAGGTGCAAGTGAAACAGCTTTGGCACAGACAGAATATTGAAGACTCATTACATAGGCTTATTCAGGTGTTTACCAGAAAAAATCCAACTTGACCTTAAGAGTCTGAAGAACTGTCAAATGATCTGTGATATTTAGAATCATAAAATAAAATCACAGAATATGTTTGAGTTGGAAGGAACTTTTAAAGTCCATCTTATCCAATCCTTCTGCAATACGCAGGGACACCTTCAACTAGATCAGGTTGCTCAGAACCCCATCCAACACCCCTTGAATGCTTCCACGGATGGGGAATCCATGACTCCTCTGTGCAACATGCTCCAATGTTTCACCACCCTCACTGTAAAAGCCTCCTTCCTTAGATCCAGTCTGAATTTACCTTCTTTCGGTTTAAAAACATTGCCACTTGTCCTATCATTTGTCTAGGCTCTTCACCTGTAAATCTCTCCTAAAACTCAGGAAAATATTTCTGACAGGAAAATATTTCTTTTTCTTTTCTGAAAAAGAGTTGTCAAATTACTGTGTCTGCTTCATGATACAACAAGATCTGTAGCTCTAAGATCATTTTAACAGCAAATAATATCTTTAAGTAAAAATCAAAATCAGAAATATAACAGCAGCTGAAGTACTAATGCACAAACCACCTTTAAATTAGCCAGCTCAGAATGTTTCATGTTGCCATCACTATTCTGAACTCCAGGGCAGTCATACCCAAAGTAACGCATCAAATGAAGTACACAACTATCAGCTCAACTTTAAATCTGATTAAAAAATGGTGCACCTGAATTTCACTATACTTTTTTTCATGCACTAGTCGCACATGAATGGTTTTCTATGTTTACCTATGAACATCACACAGC
Organism: Irena cyanogastra; assembly: GCA_013397155.1. NCBI lineage: Eukaryota > Metazoa > Chordata > Aves > Passeriformes > Irenidae > Irena > Irena cyanogastra. The sequence goes on along the minus strand of VWZV01005851.1, from coordinate 145,263 downwards.
AGAAGAACATTGCCTGCTCCGAGATTTGTGCGTCTTTAGACACTTCTTTTTCCACACTGTCCCTTGTAGGCTGACCTTTCAGCCAAGAGTTTGTCCAGTGAACCTGAAGCGTTGATTTAAAGCATAACATACAGTTCCCTGGGCCATACATCCTCTCCCATGCTGCCTCATAAGAACTTGAATTGAAGTGAGGATTCCTCATGTCATTGCTCTGTGCTAGCAGCTGATTTATTTATACTAGAATTCAGATAGGAAGGACTAAAATTAGGACTCTGTAAGTAGAATTCACTGTTCAACATGTTCCAACTGTTTCGGCATCTTGGCACCTTTGAGAACAACTGACTGATGTATCACTATGGCAACACAAAGAGGCCTCGATAACTTGAACTATTAAGACAGAAAGAGGTTTTTAAGTCTTGTATTTCTACAAAACATAGCAAAGTTAATGCAATGTCCTGGACAAAGTAGAGGGCTGAGAAGACAAAATAAGGAAGAGCTCACATTTCCTGTTTTTCACCCTAACCTCACCCTGACCATTGATTTTTGTGCCTCAGTGCCTTTTGTGAAGTGGAAAGACAAAAACCACAAAGGCATGCTCTTCCTCTTGCCAAATCCATTCCTGGTGAATAACTGAGGTTGGGATTCTGCCCAGTGCAAGGAGTCAGCAATTACCTGGGTATTACTATGAAATTACTCCCCAATGAAATGGATTGAGCATCCAAGAAAAAATACAGGGTGGGGAGGAAAGATTGGCCCTTTACTCCTGCAATCCTGTAAGATCTAATCATGGACACTTAAAGTCTCATTAAGTTTTGCTGCTACCACTTCTGGCACCATTTGCTGCTTACAAAAAAAATACATTAGGCAAATACATTATTTAAAGCCACTAAACAGTTTCTTTTTAAAACAAAATAACATCATTAATCAAATATTATACAAGTAGCATTGAAAGCTTTTTTTTTTCCTGTCCACTCTTCACAGCTTCTTGTGTCCTGAATGTCTTGGATGTAATTTTACTGTGGCATACAAGAGAAATATTTTTAGCTATTTGTAACTGTTTAACATTTTATTATCATTAATATGCATTTTATCTGGTTTGGATTACACACTTTCTTTTGTTGCTTTAGAAAGCATTAGTTATTCTAAACATACTCTGTCCCTGTAGGGCCTGAAGAGCAAAACTTCTCCCTACAGGACCTCGATGGCTGGCTACTGCTCAGCCCTCTGTGATATGCACAATTTTTAGACATGCAAGTCAAAACCACGCAAAAACAAAAAGATAAGTATAAAAATCAAAGTATCAATGTTGCTTCCACATGAATTGAGTATCAATAACTATAATCTACACATGCAGACGAGCTCATATATGGAGTCTGCATTTCAGTCAATGGAATTCAACAAATGCCAAGGGCATGTTTGCATTGGAGACAGATGACGTTGGGATACTTAGACACAGGAATTAGGATCTGTTTTGCTTCCATTAACTAGATATGAAAAAGCTGTCTGCATGTGGAAAGCACAGGGTGAAATGCAAAATCCGTATGCTGATATTTCATTCATAATGCCGAAGATTTTTATGAAGCTGCATTCTGTCACTTCCCAACAATTACTTTGAAGGTTTCTACAAAATTCACCAAATTCCAGTTGCAAACTCTTTCCAGCAAGATGGTTCTGTTTAATTTCAAATATACTTGTCAGAAAGGTTGGTTTAAATACACTGGTACGGTTTCATATGGAGAAGTTCAAATACATTTAATCTGTTTAAGCACAACCTTGTTTCTCGTTGAAAGAATTCCAGAGCCACAGGTCATATTTTTAAACACTAGTATTGGAAGAGTAGCAGAGGTTAGAGCATGTTTGTGAGACCTCTGAGTGCTTAGGAAAAGTTATGTCTGTGTTCTTATAAGATAATATTAATCGGGTTGTAAAAAAAAAAAAAAAAAAACCAAACATGCCAAAAATCTAGGAGATGGCTTCATTCAGCACATGCTAAACAGATATCAGAGTTTCCTATTTTGAATTCACAAGAGATTATTAAATGCTGAATCTCATCATAGTAGATGAGAGCCAATCAAACAACAGTGCAAGTTTCTCTTTTAGTGAAGACAAGAAAAAATGTTTTATGTTGCTCTGAACTAACCAGAAAGATTATTCTGGATTTCAGCACAGTATTTTACAGTCCATTGCCTTTCCAATCTCTTGGTATTCAGAGAGCCACACAACGGAAGCACTACAACAATTAGACGCTCACAGCATTTCAAACATAAGGCCATCGCAGTAATACCTAGACAATAGGTAACATACAGTGTTAAATTTTAAGTACAAGTAGTCTAGATGAAATGGGTTTATCACCACATTGAAAAAGATACCACAGCCAGAGAGAGACTCAAATCATAGATCTGTAACAAGATCACTACCCATCTTATCTACTCTAATCCACCAGTGGTGTTTTGGACGTTTCAGGGATTTTGGAGATGTGATTTTCTTACAGTAATAGGCATGCAAGCCAGGACTCCATAGTCAATTTAAAGCTAAACTTGTACATACCAAGAGAACCAGAAAACTAAACATAAACAAATAGGAATGGTGTTATTCATCGTCATGTTTTTAAGAGACACAGACCTCAAGTTTGTGTTGTGATAAAGCCTTAAAATTGTGTTTTCTTTCTTTTCATGAAAACAAAATTACTTTTATTCTCCAAAGACTCAGTCATTAAGAAATAACCATCCTGCCTGGTATTGCAAGGCAAACGTTATTGCACACTCTGATTTTCAGCTAATGCAAGATATCAAAATACACTGTAATTAAGTAGACAAAATTTCCCTGGAAGAACACACTACCACACTTTTGAAGATGCCATTGTATCTTGTGCCACAGAGGTAAAATGGTCACCGGAAAATACTGAAATATATTAGATGAGCTAAGCATTTGCAAATTACCTTCTTTATAAAAATCAACTACTTCCAAGAATGAAAGGACTATTTAAACAAAAAGAATCACCTTATCAAACCCGTTAAAAAGTCAGTTTCTCAGCATATAAAGGCCCATTCCCTCTATATATGTCATTACTTAAAATATTGGGAAAAAATGTAGGCTAATGGACAAAAGCAGCAGCTTTGCCTCAGGCCAGTTTCTACTTTTGGAAACAACTATGAAAGCCTGGATGAAAGAGAAAGGAGGGTGTATATGCATATCCATGAGAAGGAATCTGGCCTGGTGTTTAAATTGCACTTGTAAAAGATCATGTTATTTGACTAACTCACTGTTTGGACACATCAGGCATTATCATCTGCTCTTTTCTCCTTGTATCCATGGTCATCTCTACAGGGGTCAGTACCACAGCAGCACATGACACTATTGACTGGTAAGAGTCTTCCCGGCACACTGCAAAGATAAAAAGTATCAGTGTTAAATAGGGAACTCAGTTTCACTTGAAAGGGAAAAAAAAAAAAAAGAAGAAAAAATCTATCCATGCTGTGATGAACACAAATGCAAATAATTAATCAGGCTTCACTGTGGTCAGATGCAATGAAAATGCCATTGTTTTTCACATTTCCTAATGTGTTTACTTTGCACTTTTTTTTGCCATTGACTGATCATTCACTAAATTTTACCTAGCACAAGATCTGCTGTCAGTCTGCTCTAGCTCATTGGTGTGTCTGAGCCCTAAAAGGACTCATATTTCATAAACGACATTGGAGTATGATTCACTTCTTAGTTCATTTTCATCACAGACTAAAAGTAAGAGTGAAAATAATGGGCGGTTTCCAGGCAAACCTCCCACATTCAAAAATGCTAGAGTTTGTAAGAAAATAGATTTAAGAAAATCTAATTAGCGATTTATTTTTCACCTTTAACTGTTATGACTCACTTTACTCCAAAAGGCCAAATCCAAACAGTCTAGAAGTGATATCTGATATATTGACTCATGACTTCATCTAATAAAAATTATATCAATATTACTGTGCCGAATGTTACAACTTAGACAGTATTTAGAGCTAGAAGAATGATCATGCACTTGAGCTGAGCATTTGGCTCAATCAGAACTAATAAATGAATATCCAAAAGTTTCTGACCTCTGAACCAACAGCTATATATATTACAATTCATAAACATCCTTAAAGTCTAAATTTTAAGTGTCACTAGCAATTCAGCTTTTAGCAGTGACCACTCCTACTGATTTTGAAACTATAGATTTCCTTTACAGCCAAGGCATATCCTTTTGAAACAAATGGAAGCTGGAATTAAGAGTTGGTTTCACTGAACAAAGCATGACAGCTTCTTATCTTACATTTGGTACTTTAATGTATATATACAAGCAAGAAGAAATGTAGTGTCCTATGTTTAAACAGAAAGACACACAGTATTTTATAACATACAGAACTCTTTCACAGAGTGAACACATGCCCACAGAGTCAATAACACAGCCTGTAAAAGCAGAATGACTGTGGGAAATTCCGAGCAATTCAAAACCAGAAAGAACACATTTCACAAGTACATACATTTATGCAAGATTGGTACAGCTGGGAACATTGAACTGTGACATTTATTTATTATTATTCCATTCTCCACAATCATGTGCCTCCTTATTGCCCACGGACAACATACCTTTGGCAGAGCCTATGCTCCCCTTACAAAAGAAGCAAAACTAGAGTAAAACTTGACCCATATTGACGTGACTGGGTCAAGAACAGCTAACTGTGCCATTTTACCCCAAGGGCAGGAATTACCCTCAGCCCCAACTCAGCACACACCAACAGGACATGCTGGTGAATCCACAAACGCCCTGAAACACTAACAGGAACAGGCCAGGTCAGGGCTAGATATTTCTACAAAGATCTTTTTTTTGCTTACTGAGCAGTTCTGAGTCATTCAGCAAGCAGCACAACTGCCTGGAGCACAGGCAGCTCTGTCAGGAAGGAAAATGTCGGGAAATGCTTGTAATTGCATTTAATTCATCTGATGTTGTCCAGCATTGTTTATGCTTGTATTTTAAATATTAATGTGCACACTGTGCTAAGTGACTAAGCTAGCTAAGAAGCCTTACCTTCCTTTTTCCTTTGGAACCAGCATTACTCAATAGTTTGTCACTAGCATAGACACACATCTCCAAAAGAAATTCACAAAGAGAACCTGCTATATTGACTGCAGGCATGCAAGTAGGATTTATGTTATAGCTTGATGCACATCAGATGAAAATGAAAATAATGCAAAATACATTGAACTAAAGAGACTACATAAGAAAAAATGCAATTTTAGATGACTTTACATCCTATATACATATTTTATACACAACCAGCAGACTATCTATTAGCATGCTTGGTAGGCACCAAGTAATTTACAAAACAGTATTTTCTCACTACAACCAGGACTGAGTATGTGCAAAAAAGAACATTTATGTATCTTTGTCTCTTTATTTACAGACAAAGAGCTGTAAAAAAAAATAGGCTTGCTATAGTGCACCACTGATATTCAGTACCTGAATTTCAACCAGAAACACTGATAAAACGGAGCATAAAGGATGAAGCAAATATGTATTTTTCTTCAAAATACCTGTATTACTACTAAAGAATTGAGTCATTACTATAGAACTCGTAAAAAGTCTGGTGACAAGCATCACAGGGGAGGGTTTGCTCTAGATCAGGCATCATCCATCAGAGCAGTTACCAAAAAAGATAAAAGAGGGAATCACAAGTAACAAAGACGACACTGCAAGTCTTCCACTCTTTACAGAAATTTCATGAATGAATAAAACTGTGAAATTGCTTTTGTTTAATAATTAATGCTATACAGCAGTTGTATAATCCCCTAATTCATAGTTGAAGACAAACCCAGTGGTAACCCAGTGACTGCAGCTCACGGAATGTATTATCCCCCCATTCTAGACAGCAATACTCTTTGGTCTCGCTTTTGAAAATCACTACAATTCCTCCTTTTTATCTCAACTCTCTGTGCAGAGTCATAAGTCATTACGGGACAGTATAACTAAAATGTCATGAAATAGTGATGGCACAGCAACAAGTTATTTTCACCTACTGGAGTGTATGCTCTTACTCTCTGTTCATAACTTGCATTAAAATAATGAGAATATGCTCGAATGTGGACTCTCAACTTTAACACTGATGGGGATGGGCATTGTTTTACTTAAGATTGTTTGCGTTTTACATTCCAAACTCAACTCTTAAGTGCAGCTTCATTTCTACAACTTCATTTTTTAATCTACGAGTGGCTTATGTTACCCCAAAAAAGACCGTTCATGACATCTACACGCTGTACTCTTTGTGAATCCAAATCTGTTCAATCCTCAAAATACCACAAACATCAGAAAAGCAATTACTCTAAGACATCTCTCCTTTTAATCATGCTCCTCTCATGCATCAAACTTGCTCCTTAACATCCAGCAAGAACTTAAAAATTTAGCCTTCCCATATAAATGGGCAAGGAAAACAGAATTTTCAACAGAGTTAGTGTTTGGCAAAAGCCATCAATGTAGTCAGCTGTCTCAGCCTACTATAATATTCCTCATGCATACATGCAGAATGGTGGAAAAAATTGTAGAAGTTATCAACAAGGGGAACAATCAGCCAATTTTATACCACCTGTAGCAGTTTCCTTAAGAAACTAACATTTAGTATCTCGGACTGTGTTATACACTGAACACCTTCAGAAAAAAAGGCAATTTGCATGCAAGTGACGCGTTATTTTTCAGTCCTTTATTCACAATTCAACCATTACACGAACAAGCTAATAATTGTAGTGAAATAATACAACCAGAGGAACATCTATGTGTTATCATTAAAGAAGCATATTTTTCTTAGTGAAACAAAAGACATTACCTACAAATTACAAGTCATGTAAAGGAGAACTCTACAGAAAGGGAAAACAAAGAGTCTTAACTTCACAGACTACTATTATAAAAGATCTGAATTACTTCTGAAGCTGCACAGTTTCTCCCCAGATCCTTCAGTTTAATGATGCATGCAGCTTGTTTTCTTCCATCACCAAATGTTTTAAAAGAACGCCATATATTTATCACTAGGAGTGCTGGCTTGGAATTACTCTAGCTGGTTTAGGCAGTCCCAGAACATCATTCACTTTCAAAACAGATCTTTACATCCGGTGAAGAAAAGCATTAGTTTTTTGGGTTTTTTTTCTTTGTTGCTTCTTTCAAGAACAATGAGAATGACTAATTAAACATTTTTCTTCTACTTTGAACCAACCAGTGAAAAATTTTTAATTCCCAAATAGCAGGACAGTAGGAAGCCTTCAACAGCTACTGAATATAATGTGTTTCTCCAGAGAATGAAAAGGTTTTTAAGCTCTAGGGATGTCACTTACATCATCTATTTCAAACATTTTGAATGTACATACTTCCCCCCCCCTTTTTTTTTAATTGAGGAGAAAGAAAATCTGGTTATCACTGCTTGCTATCAAAAAACAGTCTCTCTTGACACAAGATGCAAGATGAAATTAGCAGCAAGTACTACCTGCTTAGAGAAAACAGAAAGGAAATGTTCATATGCAGTGTGCAATGAAGCATAAGGGAATCATGACACAGGGACACAAAAACAGTGAAATATTTCTGGATTTCAAAATCTGGGCATTTAACCTGACAATCCAAAGTATTTACATTTATACCTATGAAATTTAAGAGTATCAGCTTCCATTGTTTAAGAGATTGATCAAATCTGGAAACATGCCTATGGAGTTTAAAATTATCAGCTCTCATCATTCAAGAGACAAATCAAATCTCCAAACAGATGCTGTTTTATACCAAAAATCCTCCTGCTTTGGTAAAAAACTAGGCAAGCAGCCAGGAGCAAGGAAGGCAGGAAATGCTTTACCCTGAAAGATCAGTCAGCTGCCACTGGAGGAGACAGGGGACTAGAGCATGAGGGAGCAGCATCTGGATCCCAAGTATCCAATCCCACATCCCTTTTACTAGCGAAGGCCAGATGCTATGTTTTAATAACTCTGGAACACCAACTCTCACTAAAGGCACGGAGAACATTTTGGCACATGGTTTCCTAAATACCTCTCTTCCATGAAAAGGCTCAGGAAATGAGTCACCCTCTGAGTTGCTCTGAGCAAAGGACAAGAAAGAGCTGCAAAATATGTAACCCCTACACAGGTTCCTCAGACAAAGGAAATTCAGGACAAAGAACTGTTACGCTGAAAAGAGAGCTTTTGCTAAAACAAACTAACTAAACCCAAACCACAAACATACCAACTAACCAAAAAGGAAGAGCAGATACATCATAAATTCCTTCAGTATATCAGAAAGAGTGAAGAGCTGAGGAAAGAAAAAGAACATTTACAACATGTAACTCAAGTTATTTTATCAGGAAAGCTGCTGACATTAGAAATAGCATGTAAGAGAGGATCTTGAAATCCAGTCTATTAATTTTGCTATGTCCAGGAAGAACTGTGACTAACCACGACATTGCCTGACTGCACAGATATGGCCTCTGATAGTCCTAGGTCACTCAGAGGGCTCAGAAAAGAAGCAGCATTCTGATTTGTCTCTCCATCAACCCCAAATATCGCCTGCATGAAATACTTCAGAAAAACCAAGTGTGTGAATTCAGTTCCATATCCTTTTTCTCATCCTCAGAAACACAAAGTCTTTTACTACTTTGTTATTAAACCCTAAAGCTCAAGGAGAATTATATTCTCTTTAATGCAACACAAAAGGTCAAGGTACTTTATATGAAAGCTATTTTTGCCCATCTACTTATATTAGAAAAAGCTCAATATTAAAAAAATAATAATAAAAAGGCCTATTTTTCTTGCTGCTTGATTCTAGATTTGACGATGGTCTTCTGAGAAAAAAGAAAACTAAATGGATCTCTATTTTTTATTAGTTCAACAGTTATTCTAGGGTCTCTTGTTCCCTAGAAACAGCTGCATTTCACAATATTGGCCAGGTGAATACTTAAGAGAATGAGTGTATATGCTAACAGTCCCCAAAGGGTTTGCTGTAATAATTTTGCAATAAAACCACAGGCCTGGTTCTTAAATACAACATAGTCACAATCAGAAATTTTGTAATAGCAACAATTAGCGGCCCATTATGGGCAAATGAATTGCTTTCTATCAGGTTCTTACATTTCATGGCTCTTTTATACAAAGGCTGCACACACATATCTGCTTCATGCTCTCTACACTGGCACACAAACATGAAGGGTATAAAATGCAGCATTAAGCAGGAGCCAGGGAATTCCTCTCACTTACCAGCCATTCTGCAGTGATTATCTGCCCCCTTGCTTTTGTATCCTAAGTTTGTTTGTTGTCATAAGTCACTGTTATAAATTTCACAAGTGAAATTTGAGTCTGGTGACTTGTACTCCATGCATAAGAAATTAAACTATAAGTTTTCAATGTTCATGCATAATGGAATGCTAAATGAAAGGGATCAAAAGCTGATCACCTAAGGACCTACCCTACAGACATGGCAAGTGATGGAAACACCAATTCCTAAAATAATCAACAGGCAATGATAAAACTGACGACCCACTTATTGTATATTTTCTGTTAACTCCACTGTATTGAGAGAACAACAGCAGTTTGGTTTCTCCTGAGGCAGAAAGATGCCACAGGGCAGCATCTTAACTCCTGATCAGTCTTCTCAAGCAACCTCCCGCAGCTTACAGTGACTTGCAGACTTTCTTCTACAACGTGATTGTGCCTGTATTTACTAATCCTTTAGGGATTTTATCAATCTGTTCATTTACTTATGTTCTTGCCTGAACTTGTATCCACAATGTCCTGTAGACTTCCAAAGTTGAATATAGGTTATGTGAAGAAATATTTCCATCAGTCCACTTTAGACTTGCTACCAGCTTGTTTCATCTGACTCGCCCAGTTTTAGTCTTGGAGAAGACAATGTACAATTCCCCCCTTCACCTTCCACTCTGGATTTTACAGACTTCTTTTGGATACTTAGCCAGCCATTTCTTTTACATGCTGCATTATGTGCATGTGTTCCTGTTTAAAACCTGTTCCATATCTCTGGTCACTCTGCTGCTCTCTCCACAGCCAACCATTCCTTGTTGAAGTTCCTGCAATGATGGATCACTGTAGGAAGGCCAAGAGAAACTGTAACTGCATTTACAGAAAATTAAGTGGTTTAATTTTTCAGCTGTAACTACTGCACACCTAAAACATTCTAAGTACATCTATTTGTGCTTGAGGCTGCTTCTGAGATACTTATTCACAGTGAACTACTTAAAGCAAATATTGTTCCAAGCAGCCTACATAGGAATTGAAGAAATCAACCTTTAAAAACAAAAGCATATTCTGTATCCAGCAGGTAGATATTGCTTCTCAATGTCAAAAAGCATGAAGGTTAAGTGCTAATAATACAACTTTTAAAAAGACGCCTAACTTTCATTCGCTTTTAGCAACACTACAGTCAGGATGATGTCACAGGCTTGTATTTTTAGCCCTCAAGTCTATGACTTGCTTTGTGACACAAGCATGAATAAGAACTCTGTGCATAAATACACACCTGTGTGAGGGAAAGGTTATAATGAAAGACTAATGATCTGAATCCCACCAACCAAATCTAATTCTGCCAAATTCCAGGAAGTCGCATAATTGAACAAAATTAATATCTATTAGAATAAAAAGTGGAGGCTTAGTCATGTGGTCTAGGATGCATGGTGCTAATCACCATGTCGGCCAAACAAGTTCATCCGTTTATTCCCAAAAAGTCTTTGAAGACAACTGGTTAAATTCATTAAATTAATTTACCACAGAATACAGCTGCAGGCTGGTTCATGGGGAAAATGAGGCTCACCCAGATCTCCCCTTCTGGTAGCCTCTGTCATTCTTGACAAGGGTGCCTTACTGAGTAATAAGAATGAAAAACACCATGAGTCCTGGGTGATGGAGGGAAACAGAACAGCCCAAAACTCCAGTTTTCCAGTAAAAATGGAAAAGGTAGTACTGAAAGGGCCAGTTTCAGGTGCAAGCACAAAGCCATGCCATGGTAATAGCCATAAGGTACCAGAAACCAGGAAACCTTTGCCACTCTTCCTAGAGGACATGGAGGAAATCTCAACAGGGATGCCACCAGCCACAAGAGCTGTCTGCCTCAAAGTTATTTTTTCAGCCAAGAGCAGAATAATAGTTTTAGTTCTGCTTTTGATCACATTTGGGTTTCTATTTATGTCATGCGATGCCTCCAAGAAGAGAAGAGAAAAAGGAGTGACTGTGACACTGGCATCTTAAAACAAGGAATATAAAAAGGCCTGCAGGGCATTTCTGTAGGCATAATACAATCCCCTGAAGGAGTGACTACTCTAACAACAATATCCTCGACTGTCCCTCATTGCAAGTAAAACTGTCAAAACTCAATAGGAAGTGTTTTCAGGAGCACAATCTCCTGGCTTCAGCTATTATTCTTGGCCTAGCTGAAATAAAGACTGAGAGGCAAGCAAGATTAATTTATTGTGGTTTGTATTAAATGGCTGTGGTCACAAGAAATTTACTTCAGCAATTAATACACAGATAAAACTCCAAAAGTACAGTTTCCCCAAGAGAAATTATTAAATAAAATCACAATGTCAGTTTCTTTGCAGATTCTAAAAGCTCACCAGGAAAATCACCAGAGGTATTTTTGTTTTGCAGGGAGTATGAGGCTATTTGGCTTTCTATTATAGCCGTGCTGGCAGTCACTAGCAGGAGCACCAGGTACAGCTGCCAGCAAAGCTGTACATCTTTTCAGCTGCAGAATGACAGCCTTTGTCAACCCCAGTGACAAGCAACTCAGTGATCAGTCCCTACAGCAGCATATTGGTCACAACCATTCCAGACTCATTCCTGCTGTCACCGAAGTCGCTCACATAACGAATATCAAAAATTTACACCAGACATGGAAACAAATAGAGGATCTGTAACAAAGAAGATCTCACTCTTTGCTCAGGGAAGGTATTTTCCATATTTATTATAAAATGCAAGCCATTTATTTTATACCTTTACTCTCTTTAAGGTAATACACTCATACAGGAAAGCAAATTCAACCCAAGTGTCTCTGCACTCATTTAACAATCCTTCAAACCAGCATGCACAAGGAAGCAGCTAGCTACTGCTCCAGCTGACTGCTCCAGTGTAACCACAAAGCAGGGGAGAAATGAGGAAAGTGGGCAGGTCACCACCCACAGTCTTACCACTCAGTACTCCCACAGCAAAGGGACAGGCCAGCAGGAGCACCTAGTGACAGACCTCTGAACCAAGAGGGCAAACGGAGAGGCTTTAAGGAAGAGCAGGTTAAACAACAGGATAAGACAGAATACATCACCTTGCTCCTGTGGGCACCTATGGGAGGTACCCACTAAACATAGGTGTGAAGGAAGAACACTTGGATGTTCAAAGGGCTGCCAAGTGAAGGCTCTTCATAGGTGCATTGCGACAGCAAGCAAAAGATGGACTCCAAGAAGATAACTGGTACAGCAATTTCCTAGGCTGTTCACACAGCTTTTCATGCAGTACCAGGGAAATCACATTCACAAGCTGGCTAGGTGACAAGAAAGGTTAGTGGTAGTTGTGGAATGATACAAAGCCTCGCATGCCACAAAGAAAACTGGGAATGAGAATACTATTTGATGCACTAGCAGTTTCAAAAGTCTGCCCATTTGCACAGCTTGCAGATTTTGCTCTGCTTTGTACTTACTGCATATGATTTACTACATTTCAAGGCCAAATGAAACTACTGGGATCATCTGATCTGACATGTGGCATGGGCACATCCTGTGGTTCTTCCAAAAGTTCAATATTATAGTCCTGATGGAAAACTTTGAAGAGCACAGGTCACTGCTATGCCAGATTTGTAAGTGATCTGAGGAATTCTTCCAATTAATGGTCAAAATAACAGCATAATTTCTCCAATTGATTTTCAGAAGTACAGACTTCTATCCATACATATATGCTGCAGTTAAAGCATATTCCAAGTAATATACATGCATCTTTCTGAAAAGCAATAAAACTGATCACTATGCTGAGGCCTGTTCACACTTTCTCTAAAAGTCTCAACTATTCTAAAAAAACCCCCAAATCTTGGCTTGAAATCCAACCAAGTGTTGAAAGCAATATATTTTACCTTAAAGTTAAATAAATTGAAATAGGAATAGATTGTGCTTAGCAAAAATGGTCGAGATCAAAATGACAGGAATGTGAGACAAGCTCAGCAATCTTGAAGAACCATTAACCAGATGACTATAACAAACACTGTTTAAATGGAGCCCAATGCAGGATTACAGCCCTAGAAAGAAAGCAAGCAGATTATCACTACGCCTCTGAAATGCAGTTTTGGTTCAGAGCAAACCAGTGACTCAGTGCGCTGCCTCTGCAAGAATGTCCAGCAATGGCTATACAAACATGGAATTGGTGGCTTTGAAGTCAGGCTCAACTCGGTTACCATTCCAACTTCTCAAAAAGATGACTGAAAGATACACTACACTGTATGTGATCCTGTATGGGTGAAAATGCCAGACCTCCCCAAATAAGCAGAATTCAAACTACATTAAAAGCAATTAAATGGCAAAAAAAAAATTTAAAAATCCACACACTAAACAAAACTGGTGACTGTCTGTCTACAGACATATTTAAATCAAGATTAAAACTAAGATGTGTGTTTGTCAAGTATATATTTTAAATTTGCATAGCACAACTTGGCAAAGTATAATCACCTTGCTATTTGGGAGGTTGGACTTGATGAACTGAGGTCTCCATCTGTTAGAGTCATAAACATTGGTTGTTCCAAGTCACACTTCAAGGGTGTGACATAGATGCTCCAGTTGTACCAACCCTTAAGCCAGTGTTTTTAATTATACAAGCAGTCATGGCAAGCAAAATAGCATTATCACATATAGAAGCATTTTGGAGGCTGTTTTCTGTAACAAAATTACCTAAACCATTTTTCCCTAGCCCTGATTTTCAAATCTGATACTGATACTTACACTGCAGCCCCACAGAACTCAATGGAGGGAAAGAACCACGTATCAGAAAATGAGATATATACTACATACATATACTACATGGGGTTAATTTTTTCAAAAAATATTTGCCTCTGCACAGGTAATAACATGCAGATGTCTGTTACCCGACCATGTACTGGCACCCACATGAAAATGTCTGAAAAACTTGAGAGTAGACTACCACAGGACAACAATGCATCATTCATACAGACTGATGCTGCAAACAGAATGACCAGAATTCAGTTGTGTCCACCCAGACCTGTATTACATTTGGTCTAACCTCATTAAACATCAAAAAAAATTACCAAAGAAGAGTAATTCAAATTCCTAATGTGAATTAAATAAAATTTTAACTTGCAAAGAAATTCAGTTGCTTCTCTTCATGTTATGGTTGAAGTTCTCCACAGAAGGCAGTCATACAAACCTTTGAACCAATGCAACAGCTAAAGCCAAGACACTACAAATTCATCAGCTTCTGTTCAGATTCTACCAAGTCATACGACATGCGAAGCAAAGAATGAATAAATCTGTCAGTTTTCTTTTAGTGACAAACAACAATTCGGAGACTAGATAATAAGAAAATGAACATTTGTGTATTATCCCTCAACATTGATTTAAACACCTTTCCTCTGGTTTTGGCTCTGAAAAGGAAATAGTGACATTTAGTGGTCAGGTAGATTTGCTGCACTTCTTCAACTGAATGCAGTAGTGTGCACTGACAATATTAGCATGGGAATTGCAAATGCTGAGTGTTGGCACAGTCATTAATATTGTTGTTTTTACTTGAGGAAATACTGTAAATGTTTTTTTGAGAAGTGTGATGTTTTATTCAAAGTATGATTCAGAAATCTTTTTGTCTTGTCTCTCTCAACAGTAAAGAGCTATATGCTTTTCCTCCTGCTCTCCACCAGGTGATAAACTAGGCTCTAAATTTTATGATTACAGGAGAGGATACTGGGAAATTCTGTAGGAGCTGGTAGGAAGGTTAACTCAAAAACCTGTTCCACAGAAAATTAGTTACGGTCTAAACCAACAGATGTACAGAAAATAGAAGTAAAATCTACATTACTGATTGTCAGTGAATAACACTCCAGCTGAAGATAAAATTAAATTGCTAGATTCACCTGGAGCTTTCTCTGGATTCACCAACCTCAGAATTTCTGAACACAAGGTGAACTGGTTAAATAGAAGCAAAAAGGTGAAAGCTCAACTCTCAAATAGCATCATTTGTCAAAGCAGACGAAGAGTGTTCATGAATATGGAAGACTGGTTGGGCATCTGTGAATCCAGCAAAATCTGGCCTAATGACTATTTAAATAATGACAACACATTCACAGCCCCACACACCTCTCTCCCTTGAGAAATCATCCATCTTTACTTCAATGTCATGCCAGAGGCATCCAAGGAACCAGTCAAGTACCACAGATCCTGCTGAAAGTTAGCCAAGTGAAGTGAACCAGATTTCTAGAGGCACGTAAAAACTAAGACAAACCACTTTTTTCCTAATCCACAGTGATTCTGGAGTGATCTTTTACCTACAACAGGGTATCAGGAGATGTGGCCTTATAAAAAACTCAGCTATATCCATCAGCCTTCACTGCTTGCTTTCAAGGGACAAGACTTTCCTTTACTGCATATTTATGCAGCTGGCTAAAGGGTGGCACACAAAAACAACACACACACAAAGAAGCCCAGGCTCCAGAAAAGTTGTAACCTACACAGAGAATAAGAACAAATTTGCTCCAAAGTTTCTAAAATGTAGACTACTCAATGACACTGCTCCATTCTCAACCAAATGTCAACAGTCCCCTGCATGATTTAATTTAAAATCCTTGCACTCACTGGAAGGAATCCCACTAAGTTCAAGAATACTCCAGACACCAGAGCACAAAGGTTACCCTTGTCTCTTCAGAGGGAAGGTGACTAATATGATCTTCAGTATGCAGAGAGCTTCTTTGCATTTTGGAGCACGTGGTCACCAATTCTGGAACCTCCTTCTCACCAGTTCTCTAAGCCACTGCATTTAAGAAGGCAATTTACTTCACTCTCTACTGAACAATTATGCTCTTAGCTGATCAGAATTTAAGAGCAGGCCTAAGATTAACACTTGACATTTGCTAGAAGCCCTCAAATTTAAAAGCAAGAATTATTTGGAAGTCACCCAATATTTTAAATATAATAAGTATTAATCAAAATAAAACTTCACTTCTGATAAAACCTTAAATATAAATGTTATGTACTGCAGTTAATCTACAAAAATATGCAAAATATAAAGATCCAAAAGGTGAAGGAAACACAACACATCATCTTCCTTAAAACCACCTCTTGTAATTGTCCTACATCGTTAATTTGTATCCACCAGTGGCATTTGAACTAGCTAGATGCTTTATACACTCAACAGCATAAAATAGCTGAGAAATCAGCTATCTAAATTATCTTTATTGCATTTGAAAGAGTAATTCCTGTACTCTGATGTGAGAAGTCATGCATAAAATGTGCTAAAGCACCCACTTAGATCTAAAAAGCAGGCAACACATCTTCTACTCAGCAAAGATTTCTCACTATGCTTTTACTTTTTCTTCATATATTCACTCTCTCTTTATGGCCTTTGGTGTCAGAGGTACTGCCTAGTCTAAGAACATAAAGCATAAAACACTGTTATGAGATAGCTGCAATCCCCTGGGATTAAACACATGACCAAGGTTTCATTTTACTACACTTCCCTGTCAGCCTCTGAACCAGTGTTTCAGCACTGTGGATGGCAATGATTATGTACAAAGCTGCTAACCGCAGATGAAAATGTTAAGAAAGAGAAATACATTAAAATTTTAGATTGATCCTACTTCTGAATTCTGAGCATCTATTTTGATTTTTAGATCTGCTAATAGATTTGTTATGGAAATGTGTTTGTAATGTGAAATAATACATGAAACATTTTGCAACCTGTCAATGCTGAGACAGCAGAAAAGACTATTCAATCTAACTAGAAAATGATTCCCAGAGCTGTACTGTCAGTATTAATGATGTCAGAACACAAAACGTGAACGAAAGGAAAGATTACTTTACATAGCCACAGTTCCTTCTGATAGAGCAAGAAGCAAAGGTTGCACAGTATGGGTATGAGCTCACTGCAGCTTCACATAGGACATATGTGGCACCCCCATCCCGCAAGAAAGGTCAAGAAGGACAGAAGGACCAGCACTCCTCCTCAATCCCTTGGAACTCAAGTAACAAGTAGCTAAAGACTGAAAACTAAGTTAGAGAGGAGTCAGGACAACTGTGGGATTCAAGGCTGACCATGGAGAACTCAAAGACTCACATTTACGGTGGGATACATGAAAGTTTCCTTCTTAGATAACTAATTTAAACTATTAGCTGGAAAAAAAAAAAAAAAAAACAGCTAACAAATGGTGTCTTTTCAGAACAGTCCAAGTCAGGATTTCTGGTTCTATCAGGCAGAACTAACAGCACTCAGCTTGGTGTGTGAGTTAGCAGCTAAAACCTATGGGGCAGAAAGTTTCTACTAGTTCTGGGCATCACACTTATGTTACCCTTTGTGGTTTTTCTGTTGGCATAGCTCTCAAGAACATAGAAGAAGTAGCTTGTATTTCAGCTGAGAGCAAGAGAATTGTTAGCAAACTAGAAGGAGTTAGCAAACCAGAAAGAAACCTGAGTTGATACAATCTCTAGTTCAGTTTCTTTGTTCAGCAAGAGGCTTATGTTAAAATCACCCAGTTACACCTCTGAATAAAAAAAAACCCACAGTGAAAAGTAAAACCTTATGTAAAACCCAGGACACAGCTGATGTGCCCAGTAGCTGTTCTCAACAGTAGTTTCCCACACCACAATTAAAGACTAACATGAAGATGTGGAGCCTGCTGTGGCACTTAAGCATCCATGAGGCCCTACTGATGTACAGAGACTGTACAGTCAATCACAACTCACACACATTAGGCTCTGCTCTCTCTTCCTGGGCTGTGGAATATCCAACTTGCCACGAATATAGAGAGAATGAAGAAATACCTCTAAATTAATGCATCAAAACCAAATTGAACTTTACCACAGAGAAATGTATTTAGGCAATCTCCATGTTCTGCCTTGATGCCATACTGAAAGCAAGGGAAATAAGAATCATTTGGGGTTTTATACTTTCCCACAGGACAATCAAACACCACAAGTTTGTGGGCCAAGACACTACTACTACTAAAAGCAATATGGTCACAAGCATCAGGAGGGCACTCAGACAGGTACATCCCCAGTGACATGTCCTTAAAAGATGGGAAAACACTGCCATCTTGTTGGAATTTTTGAAATTGGTAACACCAATGCTTACACAATGTCTTCTAAACAAGTACAAACAAAACTGAAGAAATTATGAACTGATATGAAAGAGAAAGGGTTACCTTGATAGGCTCCACAGTACATGTCTCAACTAACCATGACTCAAAAAACTTCTGCATCAGTATTGCCTTCCAGCCTCCAGCTTCTTGCTTTGAAAACTCAACAGAACAGTTTTGGTTTGCAGAGCCAATGAGAGGAAAGGCAGAAAAACCTATACATCCTGCCTGATTTGCTAGTCAATATAAGGCATGCAAAAAAGAATCCTTTTTTGTTTCTTAAGGACTTAATACCAAATAAGTATCACTTTTACTCAGAAACAGAGTATTTTTTTTCCTTTTTTAAGGATAGTGTATTTATTCAGGTTCTCACCCAGAGACTCAAAAGTGTTAGTTTACTCACACTAAAAAAAAAAAGCCAAACAAAAACCCAAAACAAAACAAAAACCCTCTAGTTCAGGGATTTCAACACTACCAGACACATTGCTGGTGCAGCACTGTACTGCTCCAGACTTATCCCAGCAGAAATCCCAAAAGACAAGGAGGACTGAAAGGGACTATGGGTCCCACCACACACTGCAGTGATGCTCTGGGAGGGAAGAAGGTTCTAGGTGCTGGGTTAGAGCCCTACCCTCTGACTAAGGTTTTCATGCTGACAGAGAATGTGATCAGCAAAGTCAAAATGCTAATGTCAAAAAACACTTTGGTTCAGTAAGAGAAAAAAACACAATCACACCTTAAATGTCAACTCCTTTTCAGATCTTTTCAATGACTAAATTTCTTATGGACTTCACATATGGACCATTGCCTTCCTGATACACAGAGTGCATGTACCACCAAGACCTTACACTCTAAAAAATACCCCACAAAGAGGTTTTATGCAAAGGAATAAGCAGGGCTGTGACCCTGATATTCAATGGGAACAATGACAGAGGTACACTTTGTAGAATGATTTGCTGTTTAAGAATCTGATTAACCTTCATTAATTAGGTATTGGATAGAGAGGGATTACCATTTAAATTCTCAGTACCTTGTGTTGATTTTACAGTGATAGGAGTAAATCTGTAATTGCTCTAGATGAAATATTCTTTTTGGTTTTTGTTTTCATTGGTGTGGCTTGTTAGGCAGACTGCTTAACATGTAAAAACACAGTCTCTGTAGATGTAATTACCTTCTTACCAGGTTGCTAATTACCGCTGAAATTACCAGCGTCACATAAGATTTTAAAATAATTATATAAGATGCAGGTAAAGATTAAATTTTCTGTCATGTAAGCAAATAAACACTATCAGGATGATTCTGCCTACAAAACACTCTTTGTGTCCAAAGTCAAAGCTCAGGACCACAAACTGTCCCATCAACAGGATTTCACTGGCATCAGATACACAGGATACAGATACCTGGCATCAGATAGACAGGAAAAACAATTTTGGTGGAAGAACTAGACTAGTGGAGATGAGGATGCAGAAGTATAAAATACAATTTCTATGCACTCTGCCATATATCAGAAAATCAAGCTGAATAAATTTTCCCTAATGCTTAAGAATACTATCAGGGTACAGAAAGTTATACAAGAGATGAATTTGGCATTTTGTGCTGTTATTTTCTTTGTGGTTTTAAGTAAAAAAAAGTTTTGAGCATATGCCATATTATAATAGAAATATATTTAGTTCTGCAAGATCTTTTCTACAAAAAGATAAGTTTTTCTTCTCTGTTGCTAAAGTCTCACAGGTGAAGACAGGAGAATGAATGAGAACAGACATAGTTCTAATCCAGAACAGAAACTCCCAGGTTACCATGTTATTCTGGCCTTTTTATAATAATTTCTATATATAGGAATTCCCTGTACTTACAAATCAATTTTTACGAAATGAATTATCACTTCTTTACTGAATTATTTATATCTAACTCCTTATTATCTCAAATGTAGCTAGACTACAATCATAGGTAGGGTGAGAAAATAATTTTAAATTACCAATTTCTACCAAAGCCTACTTCTACAGTAACTTTTCCTTGTGGCCTTAATTCTGGTATTTCTTAGCACTTTATAGCCAGTGAATTGCTTCTTCCTTAATTCACATATTCAATTTAAGCATTTTACAGCCACTGAATCATAGCTTTCCTTTAGACCTTCATTTTCCAATCAATGTTCATAGTTGAAACTGTATTTGCAGGAGCATAAAAGTATATTCCTCTGCATAGTAATAAACTGTTTTGAAATACTATTTTAAGCTTAAGAATCTGTAAAAGTAGTTAAGCGTACAAGGTATCACAGTCAAACTGGACATGCATTTTGAGTGAACCTTGAAATAACCTTCTTCAGACAGAACAGGCGTGCAGATGAAGAGGTTGGACACAACAAAAAACAGCCATCATTCCTAAATCTATCACCAATGCAGAAAAACTCCTATGAGTAGATAAATGTAAAGTGCACACGTTTTCTGAATTTCAGCCTCCCATTTTGTCCATCATGTGCAGAAGTACAGCTACAGCATAGGTTTTTAACATAGATGTGCATGGTGCTCTGCTGAGGCTCTATGGCTTAACTAAATCAAGTTTTAATAGATCCAAAAGTTTTAACAAGCACGAAATACAAACCTCGCTCTCTTTAGATGCTGGACTTCAGTCTGATTTCAACAGTCCATCAGTACTACTACAGAACTACTACCTGTAGTTCAACAGGGCTGCCTAATCAGTTATTTTTCTAGGCTGGGAACAGAAGCAGTTTAAATCATCTTCCTAGAACCAGCAAGAGCCTGTCCAGCTTGTTAGAGCAGGTATGGAGAATAATGTAGTCCCTATGCAAGACTGATGTCTCTTCACACACACAGAAAATTGGTAGCAGGGGGCTTACTGTGCTTCTAGTTATCTTCTTAGCACTGAGAATTTTTTGGAGTAAATGTTAATTTGAATTTTAAGTAACACCCTCTGAAGCCACCATTTATTACGCAGCTCTGTAAAGGACAGCTAACACCTTAAAATGCTACAGCATTAATTATGTACATAAATCACTACACAAAAGACACACCGTTAATTTTAATCATTAATTGTTTGCTGTTTTCTTTACAAAGACCCAAGGCTTAATTAAGTACCACAAGAATAGTCTTTCATGTTCTCTGACAGACACTGTCATAGATGAAAGTGTTTGGAGACTTTCTTCCTCCTCCCAATTAGACTGACGTCCTCCGCACTCATCCTACCAATTCAAGGCACTGTAACAAAGCATATGAAGACACCTCACATAGATAGGCATGACAAGCAGCTACTTGCACCTGACCACACATCCCCAGAGCTCTTCCCTCAATACCTCTGAGGCTCTATTGAGTACTCACTCAAACAACTGAACACTGTCATAACATCATTTATGCTGCACATAGTGGAGATATATCACTCATTTTCCAGCTACTCTGAAGTTTTCAGAGACTATTAGAGAGTCTTAGATGGTTGAGGCTACTTTTACAGTTCAAATTTAGTGATTTTGAAGACCTGAACACCACAAGAATCAACCCACACGGCACTGTTCAGGCAGTTTATTAAAAGGCGTCACAACCTATTTTGCTTAGGAGGAAAGGATAAAACTGTGCTGACACTTATATATGAAAAAGAGCTTAAACAACAGAAGCAATATTAATTCAAAATAAAGCAGTGAGGCACTGTTACACTGAGGTAACTGTATGTCCATCTATGACAAAGATCATCACTTTATTATTTCATAGCAGTTGTATTCATTCAGAGCAACTGGCACCTAACAGAAGACGCTGAGGATTATGGCAAAGAAACAAAAAATATTTCACAGAATATCCTGAGTTGAAAGGACTCACGATGATTATCAAGTCCAACTCCTGGCCCTGCAAAGGGCAACACTAAGAATCATACCAACTGCCTGATAGCACTGTCCAAGTGCTTACTGAGTTTCTGCTGAGGAATGCAGAATCCTGACATCCCTAGACATCTTCACCTTTAACCCTGGAAGAGTGTTCACTACCTTTAATACACTCTTCCAGGATCTCCTCAGTCATAGCATATTCAGGAGTCTAAGCTTTTCTTCAACCCTCAGATGGAGAAATTGAGAACTGGACTGAATTCTGTTGTTATTTTTTTTCCACATAAACATGGGACACTTTGGGAAATACACTTCATTTAATGACACCCAGGCTGAGAAGAACAAGCTACCTTTTAAGAGCGACATAAGCACCAAAATCAATCTGCTGAAATTGGTACTATTCAAGCTCAAATTTAGGCATCTTGTAAGCATTCATGGATGGTCAAACACAGACAAACAAAGATGAAGCACAGATCTGAAAGTTCAAGTGCAACTTCAACTGACCAAAGTGAAATCATTTGCCTTCTTTGAGAGTTTTAGACACAAGAATATTTATATTATTCTAGGGACTGATTCACATGTTCACTGAAAACATCATCCCAGCATGACTCTGTGTGGGAGAGTCCCGCAAGGCCCTGCATTTATTCTCAAAATTATTCCAGAGCAACTATGTTCCATTTATTACTATAACCTTTTCTTTTCCCTCAGGGCATCATCAGAATGCTTAACACGGCCTCTGGATTTCTTTTTAGGCTAATGAACCATTGCTAATATAAATCAAAAGCAGTTCTCAGCTCTGTTGATCGAAAAACCTGTTGATAAGGACCAAGAAGAGAAAAATAGTTGACTTCTTCCTTTTTATACTCTTTCTTCTACTAATGATTTAAAAGATCAAATGCAATGAACAAGTCTAGATATCCAGTGTTGTCAGAAATTGAGTAGATTAGAATAAGAATATGCAAATGAACAAGATGATATTTACCTGGGCATTTTCTTTACCACATTGAAGAAATTGTATCGTTTCACAGAAATTATGAATGAAAACAAATATAATGTGGTAATTGCCCGTGTTTTTAGCTCTGTGTATATTAAGAGACTGAACTAAATCTCTTTTACAACTAGGTTTAAGCTATTGGTTGATTAGCACATCACTTAGATCTATGAATGCTAGATAAAAATAAAAATAAGAAAAACAACAACATGGAACATTCTCAAGGCAACTGGCTGCAGTTTCATAACTTAGATAATGGAAAGCTGATAGGAAACACCGTAGGAGAAATCCTGTACAGGCAGAAAAAAGAAAGAAGAAAAAGAAATAAAAACCAACAAAAATAAATGTGCCAGGTGAGGTAATGAGCTCTTCCCATCTGTAACTTGTGCACTATCCAACTCTTCTAGGTGATCGGAATGCTGCTGGTGAAGTGATTAGCAGTGAAAGAGGTAAAACTGGCACATAAAATTTCAACAGTAAAGCTTCAGAGCTATTTGCCTGCTGTTGGCAATGGACAGTTTATACTAGTTAGAGCAATAATGACAAATTCTTTTTCAAATACATTGGCTTTCACTGCAGGTACTTGGGAACAACCCAGCAAAATAAGGATTGTTAGACATAGCTGGAGACTGAGTTTATCTCATATTTAGGAAGTCAACTCAATAGCTGCTGAAGTTAGCAACTTAATTTGCTTTGAATTTAAAAACTAAAATTAATGGCAGCAAAAGAAAACAATTTTCAGCTCAATTTCAGCATAATGAACAGGAGCTGCATACATAAACAACAGAAGTGTTCTGCATTTTAAGATTACATAGTGAACTTGATTCTCCAGCAGTTCTTCAAACGGAATTCCCATTTCAGTCAATTATAGACTGTTTACTTCATTGCTTTTTGAGCCTTCAAACATCACTGTGTCTAATTAATTAAACAAATAAGCAACAGTTTGATTAATCAAGTATATAACCAAAAAGCCATTAAAAATCAGAATCAAGTAAACTTTCCCAGCAACTTCAAAACTCTTTACAAGATCACATCAACAATGCTTTGTCAGGAAAATAAATAAAAAACAAATAATAGAAGTGACATTCTGTAGACACATAACTATATGTATGTGACTACAGTTTTACCAAAGAATCTAACAGGCATCCGGTACTTCTCAAATACAATCCAGTTGTATTTGCAAGCAAAAGTAAGCAACTGAAATAATTTAAAAATGCTGAATATAACACATGGCATAAGAGGAAGATGGAAGGAAAAAACAACCAAGAAAAAAAACCCAAAACCAGAAACCTGTCAGAATTCCAGTTCGCATAAACGACTGACACTAATTATGACAATGACATGAAACTCCAGTACATGAGGCAATATTCATCCTACAAAAATGTTTCACAGTAATATAATTAGGCTACATTCATGTATCAATAATTGACATTACTTATTTCTTCCAGCTAAGTGACTTTAAATTACTTCATACAAAATACAATGAATGTAGGTTACTATGGTGATCATCATAATTCAGGAATAATGGGGTTGTATTTTAAACAAGCACACTCGGTTCTTCAACCTGGGGCTCAAAAAACATTCAGCAGGCACCTTGAACTTCAGCTTTCCTGACTAAAGTCCATGACACTGTGAGGAAACTAAGACCCCATCCAAGAGAATAATACATTAAAATGATCTACCCATGATGCTGAATTATGTACAAAATCATACCATTCTGCCAATGATTTATGTTGAGTAATGATATTTGAAACTTATGAAAACAATTACCAGGCAATATGCCTGTAAATTGATATGACTGCATTTAACTGATCATTTTTCAGGCATGGTATTCCAGCAGCAACCTCCCCACCACAATATACACTGCATCAGGCAGACCTGACCAGCATTCAGATGAGGAAGCACTGGAATACTGGAATACCGGAAGAGCAGAAAACACCTGTGTTTTGGGCATGGATTGTTGCTTCAACAAAAGAACTAGTTCCCAGTCCCAATACCAAACAAGATCATACTATGCCTTTCCACAGTTACAGCATACAAAGACAGGTGCTTAGCTCATTAACATAAGCCAAAGTACTGGGTTTTTTTCCAGAAGTACAGTGATTCATAGTGGCTCATAAGATCTGTGTTCGTTGGCTGGATGAAAGATGTCAAAATATTTTCACACAACTACAGATCATCAATTATGTGTTCTTTCAAAATTTCACCATCTAATTTTGGAAGAAACCATTTCTCTACTTCTGCAAATAAACAGATGTTAGCAATATCATAATTAGTAAGTTCTACTCTAGAAGCATCTCAATTCTCAATACTAGTGGATACCAAAAAACAGTACAGAGAAGGTCTTATAACCACAGGGTCCAGAAAGTCAGAAAACAATACCATCTATGATTTGGTATGGAGTATACTGGCAAGCGTAGTTTCCAAAAATGGCTCAGGTGGTTTGCAGTATTTTTGCCTTGTTGTAGTTTGTTTTCCAAATTGAATTTTAAACCAAGAATACAATTAGTGAGATAATTCCATTAATATTGATTGCAGAGCAATTGAAAATGTTATTTTGAAACACAGTATTTTGAGATTCTTCAGGATGCAGAGCTTCAGTTAAAATACAGATGTGTGTACAGAAGATATACTTACGAAAGAAATACACTTCACATATTGGTAGGATACGTATGATGAAAGCACACCTATAGATTTGCCAAAGGCAGAAGGACAGCACAGGGCACTGGAGCCCTTGGACAAGCCCCTTCCTCAGTACAGACTCATTATCACAGCCTGAGGATGCAGCACTTGATGCTCCTCATTCCTGATACTCCAGATCAGAATTTCCTG
The DNA here is from genome assembly GCA_013397155.1 of Irena cyanogastra. NCBI lineage: Eukaryota > Metazoa > Chordata > Aves > Passeriformes > Irenidae > Irena > Irena cyanogastra. Next base: position 119,301 of record VWZV01005851.1, on the reverse strand, counting down.
TTTGCTTCTATTCACTGTCAGTCAAGACACCAAGCTCCCTTTGGAGCAGTTTGTTTCATCACTGTCAATTTGAAAGCTATTTACTTTCTCTTTTGTTAAAGAGTAAACATCACTTGCAAAATTACAGCAAAGGAAGGCGTAACAAGAAATTCCTCAAACAATCCAGCCAGTATCAGAATCTTATTTGCAAAACACTTACTGCAAGTTATTAAATTGCAGGATACATTATAGCCCTTGGAATCACAATGCTATAAACACCTATGAAAAGAAGAATGCATCCCAAAAAGATCCTTACGTGAGAGACAAATACTGATGAGCAGAGTATCTTGTAGAGGATTATACAAGACAACCTGTGGAACAGCCAGAAGCAGACCTCAAATTTCCTGAAGTGAGACTACACACTTTTCCTGTAAACTCTATGATTTATTTTTGCTTGCCCACAGTACATCTGTAATTCCATTAAAGCTTTTGGGAAGGCCATAAAAAATACCCTAAAAAAAACTGTTCAGGGTACATAACACTAACATAAGTGAGAAGTTAGTGATGGTTTAATTTAGGTTATTCACCAAGTAAAACTAGTTTAAAAACATATTCATTATTTGTTAATTTCTACGTAACCTTTACCTGTACACAGTTTATGTTTTTAAAAAAATCAAAACTAACAAGAAAAATATTTCTCCCCTTCTCACTGACTCTTTTCCTTCTAAAAACCCAGAAATCAAACAACACAAACCGCAACATTTTTGTGACAGCCTAATTACTGACTTCTGGACCAGAGATGCTGCAAAGAATGCAAAAATCTGCACAATACCCTTGGAGTGTTAGATCCCTCTGCTAGAACTCCTCTGAATTATGTGAAAGACATATGAGATCTCACATTCATTACCAGACAGTTCCCTACTGGGTGCAAATGAGAAGAGGATCATTGCTCAAATGTCACTCCCCACAAAGTCACTGTAGTAAATTCTTTCATCTGACTCAACAGTCACATATTTAAAATGACAGTCCTTGATTCAGCTAATCCTCACAAGTATCTTTTATTTTGTTTTAGCATTTAAAACACACTACATCTCTAAGGAAGCTAACAAGTCTACACAAGAAGATACGAGTCTTTGAAATTCAGTTTATCCTTGATCCTCCTCAATTTCATTAGAGCTGAACCAACTCCATCATCATAAAACATCAAGGAAGACAGTCTGAAAAAATAACATAAGCTGGTTTGCATTTTTTAACTGGAGCAAAATTGCATCTTTATCAAGCAATTTGCTAAGGTTACTTTCAAAAGCAAAGCAAAGTTCTGCATTTATTTGGAAACTGAACTCAACTTCCTAACACAAATCGTTCTTTGAAGTAAATCTGTTTATAAAATTATAGGGACTACAGAAAACATTTGTTGCTGTTCTCAAAGGCAATATGCATTTAAAAGTTTATCACTATCTTTGCAATGCTTTCTTTTACCAAAAATGCTGGAAAAAACCAATCTAACATAAATGACATATTGAGTATTACATTCCCTTCCAAACTATTCCCTAAATACTGAGAAAGTGCTACAGGGCATGAAGAGGTCCCTAGATCACAACCACAAAATCTCATTTGCTACATTAACAGAAAGACCAAAATTTCTCCTTGAAGACGACTGAAATTCACAGTTACTCTTCACTGGAAACTCTATGTAACTCTCGCACTGTCCATGAGAACTCCCTTTTTGTAACATCTGCTGTGTCACCTCCAAAATCGCTGACAGGTTCTTTCCATGTGCAAGTGACAAACTGTGCAAGTAATAACCAGTAATGACTCAGTAGCATTGTGTGGCTGCCACCTCAAGAATTAAGGAGTCTTAAGTATTTTCAGCATGGAAGAAGTCCTGTTTCTCTAATATTACCTCACACAAACAGAAGGAGCACCAGTTTAGGAAAGGAGTTTGAAAAAAAAATTACAGAAAATAGTAAAGCTGTACAATAAATACATTGTAATACTCATTATAGTACTTCATATGGAAAAGACAATTACAACTTTTTATGCTAATACATTAAATCCTAGGGTGAAAGACTAACAAAAAACCCCAAACAGATAAATGTTCCTAAATCCTATCCTCTGCTTGGACGGCACACTAGCTATTACTTTAAAGTACTTAGGGTACACTAAATGCAGGAAAAGTTATTAGCTTATTCTTGCAATCTGCACAGCTATACTACACAGAATAATCTGCATGAATAGCAAGATAGGAGGAAAAAAACCAAAAACAAACCACCAAAATTAGTGAGATCATGAAAGAGCAGAATGCCAAGTTCCGCTGCACCAGCACATGAGAAATTACCGCTCACCACATTATTAACAACCTAAAGAACAACAGTTCATAGACCAACTCCTTCATGTAAGCAATCTGCACCTAGCCTCCATTATTTTTGCATCCATGTATATGGATGTATATGTATACTTACTGTATACATGCACTGTATCAGATAAAGCAAAATATGGACAGCACTATGATTTTTATCAAATCATAACACCTTATACTTGAACTGTCAGTGCTCCATAACTCCATAAAACCACTTTAATCAGTGCACAACCTCTCAATAAATTATTTGATTACTTGGTACCCGAACAGCAGGGTGAGGAGTAGAGGTTAAATCACTTAATGGCACAGATTACATACTGAAGTAGAAGCTAAGATGCCATTAAAACACAGTAGATTTAGCCTCTGCTTGTTGAGACAAAACTGCTTTTCCCAAAATTGTGATTTGATCCCACAACACACAAACTTCTACAAAGTAACCTCCAAGTCTTTCCCTGGGTTTTGACTAATTTTTCCAGTGGGGGTATTCTAAATGTTAGTACTACATCACATCAGAGATGGAAAAGCTTATAAAAATCCTGTGCTCAAAAAATCGTGTGAAAGAGAGACTGGGAAAGTCTATCAGAAAATACATGCTCAAGAAAAATCAGAAATGAAACTGAGATTATGGTCTTTGGTTAGGTAAGAAAATCAAATACGCTCATTAAGAATCCCCTATTCAGATTTTTTTTTTTTTTTTTATTCCATTAGTTTTTTGGGCACCTGCATATGTGATCAAGGCTGCCAGGAAAGACAAAGTTAGACCCAGAGCATTCAACTTGTTAGTCTGACAGTGGAAATTACTTACAACAGTAAGTAACATAGACCCCCAATAACTTATTCAGATAGATGGAAAATATCAAGGCATCATATTTATGCAAGAGAACAAAATTATTTTAAGATCAGATATAGCAAAGGACCTAATCAGCTTCCTATGTCTTTCTACTTTATATTAAAGAACCAGTCTCACATCACTTCTAAGCAGGGCTGTAGTGGGTTAAAAGGCATGCTGAGATTTTAAATCAGCTTCATCTAAATAAACCTTGAATAAGTTATTTTTGTTATGGGTTTTCTTTCTCCTCCTCATAATTGCTTCCAAGGTCTGATCAGACTATTGAGTGTACCAAGTCTATAAAAAAAAAATCTGTTTAATTAAAATTTTCTTTAGGAATAAAGCCTTCTTACTACCTATCTCTACACGGCTTGGATGATGAAGAAATAGTCAGAAATTATGTCCTCATTGTTTTGGGAAAGTAGCAGAGTTTGTATGGACTAAGACTCACTAGGGAAGAGTACTTTCTAAAGGCTTTTTTTCTCTGAAAGATATTAACATTTTAATTTAAAGAAGCACACTGTGCTTTGTTACCAATTCTAATTTTCCTTGCAATATAAACAAAAATCTTGTGCTATCTTCAAATCTCTTTCATATCCATTTCTAGAAAGCACTTGAAACTCAACAGACATGGCATCCTCAAACTTATTTATTGGAAAAATAATCATTATCCACAATATGACCTTTTGTTCCTCTAAACTATGCTGCTGTTGCTAATAGATCAGTCCATATATGTTACCATTATTTTAACAAAAGACACTCACTCAAAAGGCTGGGTTTGCAAAAAATCTACTTTTACTACAAGTTCTTCTTCTTTTATACATTATTCCGATCCAGATGGATCGGATTGGTCAACTAATCAATACATTCTACTTGGTTGGCTGGCCAGCTCAACGTCTTAGAACAAGAAGATAGAAAGTAAGAAAGAACAGCACCTGCAGGTTGTTTAGACTAAAAGCTATCATTGTTTATATTAAACTGCTCAGAGTCTCACAAGCCGATCCTGGGAAAATTAGTTTTCTCACTCTCTGACCAAGGTTGTGGGGACCACACACACATTAGCTATAATTACAAGTTTCCTACAGAGTTTTTTCTTTTACTATATGTTAGCAATACTGTACTCACATATACTTTTATCCATAGCATAATCATGTTTAAGAGAAAATGACAGAAACTGAGTAGCTATTAAAAAAATGTCTCACAGGACGCACTGGATGTCCCAAGTCCAGGCTCCAAAGCCTGAGGTCACTTATGAATGATCTTAAATCTGAAGTCTATGATCCCCCTAACTTCAGTGAAGCTAGCTATGTGCCTTAGAGTAAATATACTTTTAATTCTCCACTGAGATGTTCCCACAGCAAATTCTCAAAGCACCAAAAAATTCCTGTTTCCCAAAGGAAAAACACGTTTTTTCTAGAAATCATTGATAACACTAGTAATGTTTTTCCCCAAAAACAGAGACATGTATTTATACAAATGGGTGAAGACACAGAATAAATTTGAATCTATAATGAACTCTATAAAGATAGATCAAAGGGAAAAGTGGTAAATGTAAAACATGCTGAGTCATCCGTCACATAGATAGGAAGTTGAACAGAACAGTAAATGTGATGACCTAAGCCCTGATAAAATATCAGAATTTCAAATATGTTTTTGCAGCAGTAAGTATAGGGACAATTTATTCCCACACGCAATTAGAAAGTAGTCTAATCTCAAAAGACTTCTGATGACTCCAGAATGTCTAAATTGTAACTTATAAATACAGCTAGCATTATTAAATAATCATGATAATTCTATTCTACATCTACAGTCTATTGGGAGACAGAATTCTTCATTATTATAGATATAAAAATCTGTCAAATTTATCTCAGCTGTCTGGACCTCTAAGCCTGAAAGCAAGCAAAACTCACCATCTTTTACCTACAGTTTCAAATATTACTGTTACCTGAATAAACTTAACTGAAATCAAGCACTAATCAAAGGTTGAAAATATACAAAATATAAGAAGGCTGTCTGCATCTCACTGCTCAATATGAGATTTGGACAAGAATGTACAATACAAAAAAGCCCATCAAACCACAATTCTTCAACAGAAAGCAAACAAAAGCAAAGAATTAGGTGAACAGAAGGACTAAAGATGGCCAAGTAATGTTTTTTCTTATCATGACAACTCCAAAATGAGCTGAATTTGCAAAAGTAGTAACTGATTTTATAAAGCTGTAATCATAATAAATCCAAGTACCATCTAAGGTAACATAGGCTCCTGCATATGACAGGAAAGTACAAAAAGCTGGGCAGGCAAGAGAGGAAAAGATGTGTGACTGTGGAAGGGGAAGCAAAACAACCTCACTTCTAGTTAAGAAGAAAGTGACACAACTAGAAGTGTCCTTCTTTATCCACAATTTGAAAATATGGGAAATATAAATTCTCCCACTGAAAGAAATTGCAGTCTTTCCTGTCATCTCATCTGGCCTTCCTGCGGATCCTTTGCAACCCATCTAGCACATACCACTGAGCTGATTCTACAGCTCATTATTCCTATATTCCAAGGGAAAACATCCTCAAGAGTTTTTCTTCCATATGAGGTAAGAGAGTAGGCTGTTGTGAAACTAGATGTACCAGCTAACACAGGTCTCCATCACTCCTTCCTCCGTGTTTGCCGTGGGGATGAGGGGGAGCAGCAGGCGCAGAAGGAACACACGTCTCCCAGAGAGCCCCTGCAGCCTGAAAAACACAAACCACCTGGATTTCTTTCAACCTCTTGATTTCTTTTCAGAAGAGAGGGACAGAATAATACTTCTGGGAGAATTTGAAAAATTCTTTTAAGCTGCTTGTCATATACCATTCTGAATGAAGTTCAGAGAAACTTAATTCCAAAGCATGTTATTTTTCCCAGACGCTAAAGTTAAGATTTTTCCATACCAGCTTTCCTTCTTAACTCTATTCATTTCTTTTACCCTTTCTGCCTCTCCCTACTCTTTACTATCTGTGTTAACTCAGTGTCAAAGGATCACAGTGTGGGTTTCCACAAAAATTCAGTACAAGGCAATGGCTTTTGCCTGGCAAATCTCATCCCACAGCCAAACCTACCCCATCCAGATGCTCATGACACAGCCAAGTTTCTCCATGTAACTCCACACAGCTCTGCACAGCCCATCTGTGAATACAAGTCTGCTGTACTTGCAGACTGCAGGATTTGATTGAATATGCTCAGAAGCAGGAGCTATTTGCATTTAATCCAGCACATGCTGACCATAAGATGGTTAATCAATGTATTTATGTCATTCTAGCTTAAACTCCATAATTTACAAGTACATCACATCAGTAACGTTATATTAAGGAGCATAAAGAATACTTTTTCCCGAACCCCCAATCTTGCAATCCTGCAAAAATCTCCAAATGAGTCAAACAAATTAAAGACTAAGCAGGGAAGCAAACAATGAAATTGAACCTTCAAAATAGAGTTATTTCATGTTTTCTTAAAGAAGAAAATGTATTAGAAATACAGAGACTTGTCAAAACTATCTTCTGTGAAATTAACAGCTTTGGGAAAAAGCACAAAAATAATATTACAACATAGCTGTGCTTTCATTTTATCTACTTCCTGCTTTTCAATCTCCAAGTAAGTACAATTTTATAGTAAATAACTTTTTTTATGAAGAAAAACCTCTGTGAGAAAAAATTGGTCAAGTCAGGAAGATCTTCAACAGGTTAATCATGATGTCTGGGCTTTTGATAGTCAGCAAAATCAATTTATTATAATAAAAAGAAGTTTACTACCAACATTTTTTTTTCATAATAGTTTCTCAGGCCCTAGGGCCTTTCTGCTTTCTGCCTTTGCAAAGACATTGCTGTAATCCTTTTTTCCTAAAGCACATGTGAACGCTGTTTGCAGGGCTGGAAATACTTAGAAAGTGAGATAAAATGAGCACATTATCCATCCTGCAACCAGAAGGCACTACAGTTATTTACCATCAATTTTCTGTTTCATTTCTCACCATTCCAGATTCAGCAGTTACTGAGTTACAAACAAGTATCACTATCAAAAGCTGGATGTAAGGAATTAAAGCATTTTAAAGACTGAAACAGCTCAGAAGAATGTGCTGTCAGGTATGTTTCACATTTGTGTACACACTAGTCCTTAGGTACAGACATTTATACAAAGGCTATTTTAAGCATATGCATACAAAGCACTGTGCACTGAGCACATGAAGCTGCATGGGGCCAGTGTCTCCAGTAATCAACTTTTCACAGCCACTTTCCAGTCTATGGTTCAGTCTATTCAGCAACTCCTCAAATATCAAACTTAAACGTTTGGTTCTTTGTCAAAAAAAAAAAAAAAAAAAAAGAAAAAATTATAGGGATACTCATATATTTAGTAACACTGCAGTGCGTAATAAGATTTTGCACATGACTTGCCATTTGCAAATCCATGCATATTCGCATTACCCATCCTGCAACAGAACACTTGTTTCTTGTTCTTAAAAGTGCATTCGGAATACTTCCCACTGCAAACACACTTCACTTTAAATCTTAACTAGAAATCTATTTTCTAAAGACATCACAATACTATGAAAACAAGGAGGAAAGAGTCCCCAAACTCCTAACACTGATGTTACCCTCAGGAGGCACAAGGAATGCAGTGTCCTTTGATGAAGCTACTGGAGCAGTAGCAGGCAAACTTTGCTTTGACAACCTTTCATTGTCAAGCTGTTCCCTACAGGAAGAATTTTGAAAATTAGAATGTGATAAGGAGATTGCTGGGCATTATTCACTTTGGGTCAGATGGAATATTCCTAACATAAGCCTAACTACAGAAGGTACAACCTGAAAACTTCTTCAAGGTTACCTTTCAGAGTTTATCTCAAATTGTTCCCTTGGCAAAGAAAGGTGTATAATGTCCTCCTTCGCAGAAAACTAGCTAGACTATACAAATCACAAGCACAGCCCCCAAGAGGACAAAACATTTTCAGGTCTCAGGGAGACGCTGTACCCCCAAATAACCTGCAAAGCATTTGCTACCTTACCTATTGACCCCCCCTCCTAAAGTTGAACCTAGGCTGCTATAAATCTCAGGTTTTACTACCTGCAGAGCATTTATTTCTGAATTCCTCCCCCTCCAAGGGAAGTTGAAGGCTAAAACAAAAATGAAATTCAAGTAAATCCAAACAACATGAAGGATTTGATAGAACATTCACAGGGACAAAACAAGAGATAACAGGCTCTCTCATCACAAGAGATTCAGGTGAAGACATATAAAAACAAAGTCACCTAGTATTTTCAAACACTACAGCAGATTTGACCCAATCTTTGATTAATGATGGATTTTGGAAAGATTTAACAAATAATTTATATTTGAGCCCAGGCTTTAGTTGATTAGTATAATAGGCTTTTGCAATATTTTTTCCTCCTGTTTATATAAAGAAACTTGTGGTTTGCTTTGGCATTTTTTCAGCAGAAGGAAATTTAAAAAAAAAATCACAGGAACAGTAACAGGTGCAGATACACCAGCAACAGCAATGGCAGTCTGCTCCACACGTCTTCGTGACACATGAAGAGGCACAAACCAGAACTTAATTGGCCTCTAAAGACTGAAATGGTTCTAGTTATTACTGCAGCTCCATCCCATTGGTATCATGAGTATCTCTCAGACTTTAATGCCAAACCCCCATGACTACTGGAGTACCACTTATGTACTACAAGTAAATTAAGTGACGAGCCCATGGTAATGCTGGAAATCAGGAAGAGAATCCAGCTCAACCCAGGAGACCTACACTCAAGTTTTAACTATCAGACTACTATTTCTTTCTTTACCTAAGAGTGCAGCCACAATGATCCCAGAGATAAATATTTCAAAATGTCAAAAGCCATTACTAACTCACATACAGTTTCAGTCTGACCTTGAATAGGATCACTGCAGAATCTGTATGGAAGGAGCAATTGTTTTCCATATGAACAGAGTTATGGCTGTTCTGTAAAATAATAATAAGCACATATTTTTTTTCTTTTACTCCCTAAATCTCTCCAAAAGTGAGAAGACAGGCCATACTCTTCTAAAGTTCTCATCACATTTTCATTTTAGAAAGACATCCAGTCCAGATCTTTGTAAATTTACAAAGCAGGAGATAAAAGCAGCATTTGGCATCCTACTTAAATTTTCCCATCTAAAAGTGTAGATTTGCTTTAAATAGGACACCATGCTTTGATTTGTCATAATGTTTATTATTGTAGTTATTTTCTGCCTGCAGATATTATTAAAGATGATGTTTCATCTCAATGTATGTATAAAATCAAAGGAATGAAGAAAGGCAGTCCGCCTAATTTAATTACTGTTCTGGTTCTTTCAGTAAACGATGATTGAGCATACCAATATGAATAAGGATTTCTAACTAAATGTCACACTATAATTATGAAAGTGCAGGAAATTGAGATACAGACTCTGAATCTAATTGTTCTATGATAAACATACAAATGCATCTCACTATAAAGTATTCTTTAATGACCCTGAAGTTCATGATTGGGCTCTTTTGCCCCTCTTGTCCATTAATGAAAAAAATCTCTTGGTATCTAAATCATTATGTGACGCTCTGTGATACTGCTCCACTTAAGTGAGTAGGATTTGCAAGTACACATCACTAACAAAATTTGTAACTGTCAGATAGGAATCTAACATAGACACATCATTTGAATATATCAGTCCTTCACCACTCTTCACACCAAAACAAAGACCTAAAGATACCAGTTTGCTCAGGAAACTGAGTATTTTCCTTGATCCACTGAGAAAACACAGCACAGGCACATTATCTACACCCCAGACACGTTTTAAATATATTCTGAGGAAAGCATAACAGGAAGCTAGTCTTACATGCTTCCTGTGGCTCATCAACTGGGTTTGGTTACAACTCAACTTTTAAAGTAAATACACTAAAAGAGATTTAGGAAAAAGTTAATTTGGTAGCAGTTCTAGGTTGTGTTTTGTTTTTCTCAATTAAAATTGAAATAAGATTGCACCATTCATTTACATAAATAAGGGAACAGAAACAGGATTATCCAGAATATGGATTAGTGTTCTCCAGGATGCTGGAAGACTAACCTTATATTAGCCTACGATTTCTAACTAGTTCCATTCCAATTTAATACTAACTTAACTATTTATTCTTCTTCTTACTCTCAGCAGTTAATACTTCCAGAGTCCTAAGGCAGCTCTAGCCACAAGTGTGCAACAGTTACTGGGGACTAATACAAATATGCTCTTTTTATTTGCCACACATACTTTCACCGGCAAGCCCTCTTTCCTCCATGCTCAGTGCTGTTTCAGAAGCTGTAGATTGTGGTTAGAAGAGTTTAGAAGACGACAAGTTTTATTTCATTCCCTGGAGACCTCGAGTTATTCCATTACTGTGGAATATTTATTAAACAATGCTTCACGGGAAAATGTGCAGCTTAGTAGAATAGGTCATTCTGAAAAGATATAAAAAGCCCTCTGCTATAACTTTTTCTAGATACGTGGAAACTAGCGGCATGTGACTTTCCACTCCATACTTCAAATCCATGCTGGAATTCATATATGTGTGTGAAATCAGGCTGGCCACAGTTGTGGCTCACGATGCTCTCTCTTCATCACAAGAAGTTTGATGGAGGAATTGCAGGCATTTATTCAGCAAGACCTTTTCTCTTGCAAAATTGAAAACTAACATGAACTTTGCCTTTTAATTGGTGTTAGGATATCTGTATAGTGGTATAAACAATGTGGTGAAGTCACACATCACTTTTTGTTTTGTACATTATTAGTACTGCTTACTTTTTTATTACCTTATCATCCAAAATTAGTAGCGACAAAGCAAGATGATAATTAGCTAAATAATCTTCAAACCTGCTCTTTGGCTGAGACACGGAGTTCTCTATTACTTTACTGTCACAATCTTTACTGTGTTCAAAACCTTTAAATATAAGCCAAACTGCTATTACACATTCCAAACAGAAATTGAAAGAAATGATGCTCTAGTTTAGCCTGATCTGTAACACATACAACTCTTAAAGATGGCATTTGGCAATGACAAGGGTTTCAGAAGTGCTAAAGGAGCTGAGTGTCCAGTTGCAATTAAAAATCAAAATAGGTCATTATTTGTAAATGCAGAAGCATAATATGCTGCCAACAACACATTCATGAGCAAAGCAATACATTCAAATTATGTAAGTATTTCTGCTCTAGTTCTAAGCAACTTTTTGATAAAAATGCATAGTTAGGGTCTTTTTTTCCTATTGCCTATTTAAAAGCAAATGAAAATCTTTGAAAAATTTGCTTTCCTTGCACTGACAAACTTCTGGTAAAACAAAAAAAAAACACCAAAAGACCAAAGGAGTTTCATCAGAGCTCAGCATTCCTACTGCTTACTAAATTAAAAATTAATAAAAATAATTAATACATTGAATTAATAAGACACAGCAGGAATTCCAAACTCACCACAGAATTTTCACACAGTTTGTTCATCACATTCAAAATACCTCAGTAACTACCTAATTAGTATCACTGGGTCATTATACCAACAATTCCATTTGGCTGGGTACTGATGACAACTGATCTGCAGGCTAGCTGAATTTAAAAGACATACAATACAAATGCCAGACTTTTGCTTCCTAAAAAAAACAAGTACAGTGTTTTGTTGGTGAGGCAGCTAATATCTTTTGTAATGATGCTCCTAAAAGACCATATTCTGATATAATGCATTACTCCAATTTGACATTTACATAAGTGTTTTTGTATGTCCACCTCAAAACCCCTTCTACCTTCCGTTCAGTCTGCAAAATCCACACTGTAATCTGTCACTTCATTCATAAACCTTGAGCAAGAACCAAAACATCTATTACCACAGAGTTAAGAACACACTTTAAAATGCTTCTAAGAGACATGGGTCTTAATTTAGGTTTGATGAAATGTGTTCCATCCCTGAAAGTGTTTGTTTTTTTAAGAGCTAAATCATATTTTGATGGATTTTGAGGGATTTTAAAGTTTAATATCCATATAAAATTTCATATTTCTACTTCTTTTTTTTTTCCCAGCAAATAAGATAAATATTTTCATTTCTGAAACACGCTGGGTGAAGTAACTACGCTTCATATATACATTGGGTCACAGCTTTTCAGCTGAGGCTGGGACATTTAATCCAAAACAGCTAATGCACTGGCTGAAGACAAATCTCTCCTAAAAATTTTAGCAAGCTACATTATTTAAAACTATTCAGCAAGCATTCCAGCAGCAACATGATGGATGCACAGGCCAGTACGGGTACCCAGCTAATCAATATCACACCCATGAATAGTCAATGCATAGTGTGGAGCCTGATGGGGAAGAGACAGGAGCATGTGCTTAATATTCAGCACCAGGAGCAGTCCCCCAGCTTTCAGCCAGACCACTCGCTGCCAATTCCAGCTACACACACATCTTTGTAGGAGGACGCAGGGCACGCGTTTTATGCCACCCATGGCAAATACTTCAGGAATTGCCAAATAGGTGTGCTTTTGTGAACTTTCAGAAAAGGCTACTATTTACTGCAGTCCTGATTTAATGACAACATCGACAACATAAAACCATTTGGTTTTCAACAGGCTACAGCACAACACCAGCACACAACTCACACACATTAACGTGCATTACTTGAATAAATTCCGCACTGCTTGTACCACTGAATATAAAGGTCTTCCTCATACATTTGACTAATCAATACTTGGAATCAAATACATCATGTTTCACAAGGGAAAATGAAAATGAATGAAGTTAAATTAATGCTGTCACTTTCTATAAACCTGCAATGATTTCCCACTACAGAAATCACTGACTTCATTATTTTTACAACTGTGAATCAAAGCTGCAGCATATTTTAAAAGTCTAATATACTCAGATTAATAAAAAGGCACCCTCAAGACTCATCATCTATGTCATATTAGGCTTCATTTTAAACATTCCAGCTTAAGAACAGTATGCAAAACTCTCAGCAAATCACATTGATTAATATTTTGAATTTGTATGCAGTAGCACTCTGCACTCACCAAGTACTATATAAATATTATTTTATTAAATTTCAAAGCAATTGCTTTAGGTGGGATAATAAAATGTCTCTGTCTTACATTCTTGGTCTCAACAACACAGCCTTTAAAACAGAAGCAAAAGTAGTAAATTAAAGCAGTAAACTCACTTATAGAGAGAAAGTTGGAAATGAGAGAATTCCAGACTTCTAAAGCTGTGCTAAGACCAGCAAAGCACAGACATCTATGTCCCAAGTAGAACCATCTGCCTGAAGTTTGCAGATGTCTCCTTATCTTCTGTTGTATGGTTAGAGAAAAAGTTAGAGATATTTTTTAATTCGCTAGTATTCAAAAGGCTTTTAGCACCTTTTTGCAGGAACCTCATTTCATTAGGATGCTGCTGGAGGACAACCAGATCATTAGGGGAAAACTGAGAGGACAGAACAAGAAGACAAGTAAAAAATGAGTTGAAGTAATAAATAAATAAAAAGCACAATAAACGACAAAATCTTTGTCTCTTTCTCTTTTCTATCTCTATATTTTAATCAACACAGCATACCACTTTCTGGAACATCTCCTTTCCAACCAACTGGGTTGAAAGCTCCTTAATAGCGAGTTCTCCCAGAAATCCTTTCAATATAATCTTATTTTCTATTAATAAATGATCACTAAACAATCAAGATCAATACAATACAATTATTTTGTGAAATTAGTATTATATTGTAAGCTTCAGTACAAAGTCAGAGACATATCCTCAAAATATCAAATACTGTTCTTAAAAACTACAGCAGCCAAAAGCAGAAACTATTGTAAATTGTTTCTTAACTAACAAATCTCTAAAAAACTGGAACTCCTAATGGCATTTAAAAGAATTTCTCAATTTGCCATTAATCAGCTCATCAACAGTGTTTATTAACTGGGACAGTACCCTTCAGAACTCTTATGTCTAAATAACACAGCTTGATGTATACAGCCTCCTCACCACGGCATAATTTTTGATATTCAAGTTAGAAATGTGATGTTAGCCCTGGTATTCATTTAATTTGTCACCAGAAATTTTCATAGCCTTTCTTTTAAAGAACAGTTACTCCTAGCTATTCCTTAGTTATCCCTCTGTAACAACTGAAGAAAGATCTGAATAATTTTCCAAATTATACCTCTTCATATTTCAATCTATTTGTTAAAATACTGAACAGAGCTTCTCTTGGAGCATTTCTCTCCATAGTAATTCCCCACAGAATTGTTTATCAAAAGCCAAACAGAGCACAAGTGAATGGCAATACAGCCAGGACTGATGGCTTTAACCAAATAAATGCTGTAATCATTACCAGTACATAGAACATCAACAGGAGTTTTACTGTACTACAAATAGTCACAGTACTGCTAATACCTTTAATTTCCAGACGAGCATAACTTTAATGTTTTCATTCAAAAAGCAGCATTTTGTGCAATATTTTTATACTCATGAACACCTTTATTTTGATAACAGACTAAGAACGTATGCATTAACTCTCAGTTGACTTCAGTATGACACACGTGTGAATGTCAGATACACAGATGCCCTGCAAGTATTAGAGAAACATGAGGAACTTGTTAGGAAGGTAAACAAATACTGCAATAAAATGGATTAAATACGTAAAGCTGACATAATATTGGGCTGAATCTTCTACAGAAGAGATAGCACACCTGTCCAACCTCTAACTAAAAGAGGCTTACAAATCTGTACATCTGCAATTGTCTTGACTGAATTTCACTGAAGCAAGCCATAGGTAAGCTCTCAAGCCCATCGTTTTAGAGATGTCTTCACAAAGAGCTCAGCAAACCTGCAACTGGCAAAAATTACAGAAAGTAATCTACTTTTCAGGCCAGTTAGATACTTGAAGAATTAAACAGCCCTTTGGTTTAATTGAAATTCCATTAAAATAGAATGTTCTACATTAACAGTACTGGCTCATCCTCCATGTGCAATCTGCTGTCTTGTCTCTGAATCAGGTAGAATTAAAAATCTTTTAAAAAACATACATGCCTCCCAATTACCTGAAAAAGCTTATATGTGCATGCCCAGAAATATGATCAATTTCAATCCAATGAATTTAGGAAAGTGTAGAGCTCTGCATTAAATTAACTGTATGTCTTTAACATGATCACTTGTGTATTCTGGTGCCTGTAGAAAAAATTGCATCAAAAATATTTGATAACGTAACTTAATTGAAAAAGTTTAGAAGAATTCTATTTAGGTATGAATAGAGATGCCTCTTGGAAAAAAACAAGCAGACCCAGAAGTGAAAACAAAGAACAGATTGACTTGGAATTACTGAAAAGAATTTTTGTGGAAAAGTCTTAAATCCTGGAAGTTGGCCACAAATTAACAGAGGAATCAGAAAATGAATTTGTTAAATGTGTTTAAACATAAGTATCTAGTTGAAGGCTTTTATGCACTTCAGTGGTATTCAAATGCTAAACCACTAAAATCAAGCATACTACCTCAACATCTTAATGCAAAGTAAGGTGATGACTTACAACCACATTAACCATTTTGGGCCAGATCCTCAAGCAAAATAAAGACATCAGCTTTATTTGGTGAAATTGAGTCAACTCCTTACTGTGGCTCTATCCTTCCAAATAGTTCTTCCAAGTTAATGACTTTTAAAAACAGTGACAGCTAGGGAAATCCTATTTTTTTTGCAGCTAGATTCACCACCAAACAAATAAAAGCAAAGTGCAAATATTACTAAAATAAACATATTTCTGTTTAAAGACAACATGCATACTGCAGTGTGTATCTCTACATTATTGCTCAGAATAGAAATGGTAACCATTATTCAGAGGACAATGTAGATCTCTGTTATAAAAGCATCTCATTTGCTCTGGATAATGAGCCAAAAGCAGGAAAATTAAGTGTCATATCACATTTCCATCTTAATTACCTCTCTTATCAAGTATGTCATTCACACATTAGTATTTTAGCTGTTCTAGACGCTGCTATAAAATCTTTGTAATCATATATTGGACATAACTTTTCTTTCACTGTTAATTCAGTGCTTTGTCAAAAAAAGAAGGAAAACAAAGGTCCAGCCAAGTGCAACACGTTAGGGAAGTTTATTTACGGAAAACAGTTCTGCCATTTAATTCCTTTGCAACCAGTCCAGGGAATAACTAAGTCTGAACCCCATATTATTTCTTACGGAATGCAATGTTTGTTTCTGAAGCTTTTCAAAACCACATTTCTTTACCATCATTCAACTTTCTGTAAACAGTTAATAGCACTATTCAGAATGGGTTGGAAAGGGCCTTTTCTGTGCAGTTCATTTATTGCATCCCAGCTTCCAATAATTTAGAGAACTATGATCATGCACATATTACTCCTGCAACTGTCCATACTCTCTACCAAAGCAAACAGAACAGATGTTTCATCATATAAGTAGATATGCAAACAGGTTTAAAAGCACGGTACAATGGTTAAACAGAATTATCAGAGATAATTCAGATATGTTCACAGAATAATCAAACACAGAAAATACCAAACAGGAACACAATTCAAGCAGTTTATCTGTAGCTACTGCTAAATTTGCATCTAAGAAGGGACCAGAACTGAAGATGGTCCACACCAGCCAGCACGTCTCAAAAGCCCCACTTCCACATGCATCTGCAAGAACGTGCACCACAGGCACCTATGTGGGTGAACAGACAAACTGGGATCAGGGAACTGAAGGTAAAAGAGAAGATGAAAATTCCTCGTCCTTAAACACACAGCACTGCCAGAATACAGCATCACAGCAGAGTACACACTCAGAACTCCACGTGGGATCGAGCATGAGTCCGACACAGGTTTGAAGACTCTCCGAACCCTGCTGAGTTAGCAGGACTTCTATTCACAGACAAGGCCCTGCTGTCCCACATCCCAGGAAAGGAAACTCTTCATCACAGGTCCCACAACTTACCTTGCATAATCCTATTATAAAATGGTAGTAAACACAGTATATAGCAATAGTTTATTGCTATTAACCAAGGTAGTGCAACAAGTCTTTAACCAACCATGAAAGAAACCATCAAGTTACACTCATGTTTCAAGCCAAACCTTCTTTATTCGAAGAATATTATTCTGGCACACACAAAATGTGATAGCAGTTACTCCACCGATGCTCTTTTGTTAAGTGCCTGCAGCAGGCAGCAGTCATTTTAAGTCTTGTCCTAGTTTGACAGGCAGGTAAAGAAGCCACTGAGAAATTAGACACGCCTCTGTGAAAAACACGTGTTAAACGACAAAAACCCGGGAAGAGCCTTCTTTCATTTCCGGCCGGCAGAGCGGTAACTTGGCCTGGCCTGTGTCCAGGGCCAAGCCCGGGCCGGGCCGGGC
>VWZV01005851.1:0-101639 GCA_013397155.1 Irena cyanogastra | reverse complement strand
GAGACTTTTGCCTTTGAACTGTTCATTTTTAAAATAATACCCCATAAGTCGACATGGCCCATCGACAAGCTGTGAGAAGGCTTGTTGAGATGGGAAGGACTTCACGATAGCAGATTTTCCTCCGGGCGGCTGGTAGTTGTGAGAAAACCACGAGAGAACTGTGTTTTCCCTCCCGTGGAGAAGTCTCCAGAACCTTAACAAGAGGGCCTTTTCTCCCTGAGTGAATTGTAATAAGAGTATGTCAGAAGTGGTAAACTGACTGAGAGTTTAGGTTTGTTTCTTTACGTTGTCAGTGTTCAAAGGAAGTGAGGTGGCGGAGGGGAATTGATCTGAAAGGTTTGTTTTGATTCTTATTACTTTTCCTTTTTAGTTACTGTCAATAAATTTTCTTTATATCCTTTTGAAGT
The DNA here is from genome assembly GCA_013397155.1 of Irena cyanogastra. NCBI lineage: Eukaryota > Metazoa > Chordata > Aves > Passeriformes > Irenidae > Irena > Irena cyanogastra. Next base: position 101,232 of record VWZV01005851.1, on the reverse strand, counting down.
TTAAGCCTGCTTTGCCTTTCTCCTAATCCCATCTCACAGCAAGAAGTAAGTCCATTGGCTGAGAGGTCTCAAAATTAGTGAAAAAATTCTAAATTGGCGAACTGAAACCACTACAAGTATTTAGAAGAAGAAATAGGTCTGCCCTTGGTATTGAAACTCTGTAGCTGTAAAAATCACTTCCATTTCATAACTGACCATATGAAGTCCAAGTGCTCTGTAAACAGAATTTTTCTGATTAATTACAAACACATTTAAAAACAGCTCTAAAAAATGAATACCACTCTCCTTCTTCCAAGAAAATTACTTCTTTTTATTTCCAAGTAATTGTACTGAACATATTTGCTTTATATTTCTAGAACAACATTACCTCACTGAAGACAGACAGCATTTATCTGACTTACCAGAATGATGCTGATGTTGCTCTTCCAGGAACTCCAAGTCAAGCATTAGGTCATCTTCATCCAACTCACAGGAACCCAAGTTATTCAAAACATCCTAGTATAGATTAAAAAAAAAAAATAAAAGAAAGAAAAGAAGCATTAGAAGCATTTAGACAGATGTTTTAGCCAAATTTCTCTGCACAAAATGATTTCCAATGCAATCTGGAAAACATGTTTAAGGAGGAGCCACAGAAAATTTTTCTGCTAACATTAGACCAGTGAGAAACAGTATGAAACAACCATCCAACCTGAAACACGTTTGTCACCGTTGACTTTTTAGAGCATCTCAAATATTTAACAAAAAAAGCCCACAAGTACAAGTAGTACCATCTACCCTTTTTTTTTAATGTTCAGTGATGGTTTTATTCCTTTGCAAGTTTAATCGTGACTTTTTATGAAGAATAAAAATGTTATTTTTAGCACAATGTAAAAGCATCAGTGTATGTTTTTTATTAAATTTTGGAATTCTAAGCAATGCCTGCCCCTACTAATATACTTTGAAGAGAGATTTACTGGTTTATGTATCAAAAGGATAAAGAGACATAAATTTAGCATAAACAGGAAATTCGGGCATGAATTATCAACTTGTCAATTTTTAAGTACTTATGTGGGTGGCAAAGGCTTACATAGACAGAGAAGAAACCTGACTGTTAAGTGTAGCTGCTTAGGTCCCCATCACCACTTGTTTACCAAGTCTTAACCGCAGACAGATAAGGCAGGTTATCCTTATCTGTATCCATCTTCTTCCCATATATATTTTATTGTATGGTCATTTATTTTGACTTAGTAATACACTGATTTTCTCCATACTCACCAACACCTAACCAAAGCTAATACAATGCCTTCTCCAGCTGGCATTTTGTTTGCTGATCAACAAGCAACATTTCAAGGCTCAGTTCTTCAGTCCATCCACAGGCAAGTAAGTCACTAGACACTGCATGGGATGGATGCTGGCACCCTATGCACTGCACATGCTCCCAACACTAATGTAACAACTAATCAGAGTGAAAGAGGCCAAGTTATCATCCCAAAGCATTGAACTGTCTGGGAGATCTCTGAGCAGATACACAGATTTCTGCTGTATAGAAAGTAGAGAAATACGACAATAGTATACATTAAACTAGTAAAAGTCTTTCTTGACTTCAGTTCCAACTGTATTTTTTTTAGGTTCCTTCTAATTCTTTAAAGTCTTTTCCCACCACAACAGATGTCACCTCTTATTCCTACTCATGACTTGCACCTATTCAATCCTTTGGTGAATTTATTTCTTCAAATTCTGTTTTCTACTCATTCACAAGCAATGTACAGGCAACACAAGGACTTTTTCTTGCATTCTTTCCCTGACTTACCATCAGTATAAGAAACCTCTTATGAGATACAGAATCCATTGCTAATGCTGTTACTGTATTTTTGCTCCCTTTTTAAATTTAGATGCTATTATGGAATCAAGCTTAATCAAATGGTACATTAAACTCAGAGAATGTACAACATACTTTTTTTTTAATATTGCTTTTTCAATGTAACAAAAAATTTTGGTGGAAACACCCAGAAGAACAATCCCTGCAATTTTTAAGCAACAGCCAAAAGTTTTTCATGCCAGTACAGGCAAAAGGTAAAAATGTTGGAGTACACAGTTTTTTTCTTTACCTTAAAATTATTGTCTGTACCACAGTTGACCAGTTGATATTATTGCTGAGCATCCTTTGATAAGCTACACTAGCAAGGAGCTAATTGAGCATCTCTTACATCTTGTGCAGTAATTTATGTGCTGTCTGAAATCCTGGGAGATTGCCTGTAAAAACATAGTGACTCAAAACCTTCATCAAGAAACAAATTCCATTTGATTTGGAATTAACAAACACAAACTGAAAGAGATGAAGAGCTCTTTCTAAACTGAAGAGCTGAAGAACTGTGTAAGAGAGATCAAAAGAAAAAAGGTTGTCTTCAACTCTTCTCCTGCTTACTACTGCTTTTCAGGAAGATCTTCACCACCCGAGTAATGTTCCGTGTGGAGGCAAACCGTGTTCCGTCTATCCTCTCTGTTCTGCAAGGCTGATGTACATCCTGCTCCACACAGCAACACCTCTTCTCCACCTGAGCTGAGGGCTCCCAGATGCCTTCCCAAAGCACCTGTGAGCCCCTTGCCTTCCCTTTCCTACAGCCTCTTCAACTGTACCAACAACAGCAGGCAAGCTCAAGTGACAAAGAAGAGTCACCCCAGGTTTATTCTTTCCAAAGTACCTCCTCCAGGGAAATAGTCTCCCTCTGTTCCCAGGAGTTCACTTGCTCTTTATAAAGGGATGAATCACAGGACTGAGACCAAACAAATTAGAGCAGCTACCATCGACCATGGCAAGAACAAGGGCTTTACAGGGCTGCTCCATCTCCAAGGATGTCAATGATGGCCATCCAGCTGATTCTCTGCTCTGCCTGTGGGCAGAGTTCTTTCATGGACACAAACCAAAAATGAACTCATGAATGCATAAAAACCCACCCAAGCAGAAAGCATTAGTTAGATTCCCAGGGCTGTTCTAACTAAGTAATATTTTCTGAAAACATATAATTAGAAAATGAGAGCCGAGCTCTCAGAATGACCTGCCTAATGTTACAGCATAGCTCAGCGATACCACTGAGAGTGCACATCAGTGTTCTCCACCACACTGCCTCCTCACCAGGATTCATTACTCCTTTGTTGCTATGATAATTAGCAAAAATTGTAATTTCCTTTAAACTTTAATATCTCTTGACCCTTTGCCCATTTTTCCCCTCAGCACTGCCACAGCAGTCTTTGAAGAATAACACAATTAAATATTAAAAAAAATAAAAGAGAGAGATCAAGCCCTAAAGAGCATTCCAAGTGAATAGTTTCAAGGCTTTGCTACATAAAAAAAAAAAGAAATTAATGCTTCCATCCAGGTCTCAAGGAACCATCTGTCATCTATTTAGGGTGGCATACCTTTTATTTATTTTAGGAGGCAAGCCATTTAGTTAAGGCACAACCTTGCAGCAAAAAGCTCCTTATTGACCCTGTAACAGCCCTTCATAAGCGTGAAAACATACTTCTTACTTACAGGGTGTGCTTGACTTCTACTACCATTTTGTAGACTCATAATAGACTCAAAACTAACATGACAGTGCTTTTTTTCTTCTAGTCTATCTAGAAGTTGATCATGACCAGTGAGAAGACCACATGAACACACTTAATCATTTGCCCACACATCTCAGATTTCCGTGGTCAACACAGCCTGCAACCAGTTTAAAAACTAATAAATTCCGTTTGCCAACCATACTTTCCACCTTTGAGTTAGTGGACTTCTACTGTTATTTTCAGAAGTTTCTACCCACAAAAGAATCCAGCAGTAATCATTTAAACATTCCAAACTCAGACTAAACAGCAGCAGTTCGTACAATGGCTCAGGATGTGTTTGATAACCAATAATGGCTGTAAGCAGAACAGGATGCTAATCTAAGACTATTTCAAGGCATCAGTAACTTCTTATTAACAAATTTCATATTTAAAACTCTTTCAGCAACCACAAGAAGTACAAACTGCTATTTTCATCCAACTGGGTATCTTACACAGGACTCATTGAATTCAATAGTACTCAACTTAGTCTGGGCCTAGTTACAACTTCGTTAACATTCTTAAGTAATATGACCTACAAATAGTTTTAGTATCAAAAGATACTAAACCATGGTCTGCACGGGTATAGTTCAGAAACAGGTAAAACTTTTTAGTAGTAGAGATGTACCAGGCACACAGTTTCCCCAGCCAGTAAGTTTACTCAGGCTTGTCGAAGAGGATTTCCTTCCTACACCTTAGTACCTGCCCTATCTCCTTTCTGTCTTCCCAGTCTCCCTTCCTAAGAACGAAAACTGAAAAGAAATCTAGTGCATAATGCATAAATTTTAGTCCCGTTCCAGGACAGAAAGTATTTAATTATTTTTATACCTGTTCAGTTCAGAGGACAACACTAAAAATGAGTCTGAAAGCTGGAATAAATAACAGCAGCTTTAGCAGTAAATATATATAAAATGCCTAAGGTATCAGGTCTCAAACCTACCATTGGGCTTTAAATAATAAAAAGCAAATAACATCTCTTTATGAAGGGTTCTTTACTATGTTTTTTTCCCTAATTATTATTCCAAATAACTAACTTACACATATAAATACGTAGTCAAATTACTACTTATGGAATTACAATATAGTCCTCTAAAATTTTACTACTCTGCTTTTTAAAAATGGCAATAAAACACACATATGAATATGCAAATACACTAATGTATATTATTTTGTTAGGCAATGTAATTCAATTCCACGTGGACCAAGCAAAACTGTATTAATTGCACAATACATACAAACCAAGGAGGCTAAACCAATGCAGAACTGAGTCTTTACAACTAATAGATAAAACCAAGTTTAATAATTGGGTTTAGGTAACAAATCTCCTCATTTGAAGCAGCCAGTAATCAGTGGCACCAATCAAAAGACTCATTTCTTCCTGTTTACACACATCTTTCTTCTAAACTTCTTGCTCTTCTAAACAATTGAAATAATCAAGTAACAGCTAGGTCCCAATAGCTGCAGACACAGATTCTCTGTCATTACCAGCATTGTTGGAATGTTTTATCTGTTATTTTGTAATTTTATTCTAATGAACATGCAGTCCCCTTTGCCTATTACTCTGATACTCAAACAACTTCTGTATATTTTTCAAGTGCTATAGTGGTAATCTTGAGAGAGATTTGGCCCTGATAAATCTTGTTTTGCTAAGCAAGGGGATGGAATTCTTTTCTTCTGACCACACACAGGCTGAATCTGAGGTTTTGCATTTTCTAGTGTATTTCCAGGTTCTTTTACACAGATTGAGATTTCCGTTTCATTGCTGTATTGTGTTACTGCAACAAAATCTTGACTGTTTGCTCAGAGATGGTTCAAGGGCTTTGAGAACCTGAGATACTACAGGACTGAAGCATTGGCATGTTTGCAATTATTCAGTTCAAAAATATTTCTCTCAAACACATCCATGGCTGAAGAAAACATACACAAGTTAACTCTGGTTATAAATACATTGCTATAACCTTACTGTCATGAACATGAATGTACTGACTACATTTCAATCTTTAATGGATCTTTTGGTCAAGCTTTGCACTGTTTGACACTCTTTTGTCACTGCACTTCCTCTGATGCTTGCCTTGCAAAATTCTCACCACTGCTACAACTAAATTGAGCAGTTGAGATTAGGTCATGGGCATCCCTCTTGGAAACCTGAGTCTTGGACACACACACACAGAGATACACTTTTCCTCAACTGTCTGTAATTCTCCCCCACTGCCTCTTTAGACTGTATCAGGTAAGCCCTAAACCTCAAGGGAATAATTTTTTAACACTTTTTCCCCCCCAGAAATAATAGCAAGTGCAATAATAGCACTCATTTGCATAAGTGATTATGCAGCGATCACTGGATTTTCAAAGATATTTTTAGAACTACAACAACAGTATTTTAAACTCACTTTGAGTTCTGTTTTGCTTTCTTTTCCTCTCACATTGGCCTCTAGACATCTTTCTAATTGTCTTCCTCTGTGTTACTGTTCTTAACTATTTTCTAAATACACGTTTTCATATATTATTGGTGGGAGAGGGAAGGACATTTCCAAAATGTAAGGATTTAATGTTCATGCCTCCCCACTGAAATGACATACTAAATGTTAACATCTAATATTATAGATTCCTTTTTTCTTCACTGTAGAAATATATGTGGGAGGCTATTTGAGATCAATGTCTTTGCAAGAGTGTATAGAAAACACACTCTTGAGAGAAGAATTTGATTTTTTGTAAAGTCACATGTATGACAATTCACCTGCATCAACTGAGGGTCACTGAATATCTGATGCTGGAGAAGAACAGAATTACATACTTATTTCAAGACTGAAATGATTTCCAAAGATTGCCGAAGGATAGTACTTCATAAAAATTGTATTCAACAAAGGAACGTGGCATACAATCAGCATAAGAATGAAAACTGAGACATACTCAAAGAAAAAGAAAGACCTTGAGCTATTTAAAGTAATGTTAGCCGCCAGAACTGTACCTGAATGATTCATGGACATAATGAAGTATTTCCCCTTCTGCTCTCTCCCACACACTTCAAAGGGAAAATGAAAGTATATGAAATCCAGCAAACAGAAAAACTTTTAAAGACACAGAATCTCTGCCAACAGCCTAAAAATTTTTGCATCATGGGTAAAGCTTATGGGTTACTTTTATATAGTAAGAGCCACTTAAAACTGTTCTTTTTTCCTGAACAGCACCACCCCTAAAAGCATATTGTTCCCTACAGAAATAAACTGAAGACTTTAGAAAAGAAAAAATAAATGTTGCCATGTTTGGTAAAAACATCTTCTGTAGCTAACATGTGAAAATCCAGTTATATAATTAATTAATGTGCCCCTAAAAACCAAAGCCAGAAAATTAGCAATGGAGGGAACAGTCCAACCAGAAAGCTCAGATCCATCATACTATTCTTCGAAATATTTTCTGCGTGCACTCTTTCAGCTGCGTAAGGGAAGAGCAGTACTTTCCACCTGATTGTTGCTTCTGCCTTTTCGATTCTCTCTGTGCATTAAATCAATGTCTGCAATGATGTTCCTCTTGCCTGCATGATTATAACTAATAGACTCTCCCACCAGGTCTCAAGCTGGCACTCACCCATAGAGACTCATTGTGCCACAGATTGGCCAGCTCCCTGGAGCCACTCAAGGGGAATACAGCCAAGCCCAAGCGCTGCTGGTGGCAGGAACAGGATCTGCCCATGTTCTTGTCCTGCCACAGTGTCAGTCAAAAATAGAGGGGCAATAGCCAGTGTTTTGGTAGCACAGGAAAGCCACAAGTCGTATAACTGGTAACAAGACAGAAGTATCTTGTAACACTGCTAAGCACAGGAATATGAATAACATGCAGTTCCAAAGACTCAAACAGAGAATAGTGACATATTTACACAAACCATGTGTAGCACAACACACAAAAAACCTCAAGAAGATGATAACAAAGGTAATGTGACAGGCAGGAGAGAGACAAGTGATGGAATCAGAACTAATCCTCATTCTAAACATTAGATGACCTATAGGAGAGGTGGATGAAGTACCCTCCCTTTCCGTTTGAGGTGGAGGCTGACAAGGACAAAGCCATCAAGGAGTCCAAAGCTGAGGAAGGAAGAAGCAGCACACCTTGGATCCGGTTTCCAACAAATGAGAGAGCAGAGCCTGGCTTCCACAGACCCAGTGACAGTGATGGCAAGGACCATCTCAGAAGACTGATCTTCTGCCTCATTTCCTAAACAATCCCACTTTTAGTTCAGCAGCTGTCTTTAATTCATACAGATATACAGGTATGTGCACACATAAACAGCACAGGCATAGATAAACAGCTCTGAAGAGAGCTGGGAAGCAACAGGTGGCCTCAGCATTTAACTTGTACTTTCTTACAATTTTAACCAAATTTAAGCATTTTTAAGCATCTATCATAGCATTCTAAATCCATGTTCAAGTCAACCCTCGATAAGGATCAGCTCTTGACAGATCTGATAAAAGACAGCAGTCACCTAACCCTGAATTCACTATTTGTCCAGAATTTTAAAGTAAAAGCCACACTGAAAATGTGCCAAAGCTTCCATGCAGCAGACAGCCTGAGAACTGTATCTGTGAAAAAAGGCAGAAAACTCAGGTGCTTTGCTGAATAGTTGCCGCTCTTTCACATAATTTCAGAGTGTTGAGATTCACTTTGGTTGTAAACAGAATCAAGATAATGTGATTTTCTGCATTCAAAAAGGTGTACACATTTTTCATACATCAATCTGCAATTTCATTAACAAAATCCTAGGAAAAAAAACCCCACTCTTAAGAAAGTATGAAAATACAATCAAAAATGCAATAAAGCTTAAAGGGACCAAATAAAGCCTCCTTTAATCATTTTTTTTCCTCCTCAGTCACACACACATATATGCTTTTCTCTCAGCAGAGAGATACATCTGCAACATGTAATCTGGTTTATGGATTAGTTAATGTTTTTGCAGCTTTCGTAATAGGCAAAGTGTTATACAAGCATTCTAGTGCAGTCATTATCAGAACACAGCTCTGGGTAATTTTTCTACACTCTTTTCTGCCAAACACAGAAAAAGCACCTTAAGCATCTCTATCCTGCATTTATATAGGATATAATTTAGACCACTCTGTGAAGCTTATTTGTATATACCTTAGAGATGCGAGTACATCTAAACAGAGTCCAACAAGTTATTCAACATGGATTGGTCAGTTATTTTTTTTCCAAAACCATTCAAATTACAAACATAACTTATATCTAAACCTTCTGTCACTTGAAACTTTGTCTGTGTCCTGAAAGCACCCAAGTCAATGCTTCAGTAAATATTTAAGGGTCAAAATTTGCTTTATGACACCTAAGGAATCTTAAATTATATTTTTGACTTTTCCCAGCCAGTGGTACAGAGAGGGGAAGAAAAAAGAATATAACCATAGAACTAGTGAGAACCTGAGTGCCAAAAAGAGAAAGACTTAATATTAGGGGATACAAGAGGGAGAATCTCAGCATTTGTAGTCATGACAAACTCCTACCACTCCTGTGTCAAACTCCTAAGACTATCATTGTTCTGACAAACTACATCAGAACAATTCACAATCCAGCACCAGCCACAGTCATCTGGCAGACATAGCTGAATTCAAATTCCTTTCCCCAAACAGGTACATACCAAGTTCAAGAACTGATTGATTTTTCTTGCGAATAAAAGAATGTTCCAGTTCTAGTTATATCAGCTATACTGTTGGATGTACAGTGAGGATAATCTGTTTTATGGCTTGAGCATGATTTTATTTCTAAGAAAAGACTAAGAACTTTTCTGCACATCAAAAACTCAAAACTCTTCTAGACATACGATTAAATAAGTATTTTTTTCCTTCCCAATATTATTAGAAGTCAATTAAGGCTGAACCTTCCATTTCTAAATTTAAATTCTTGCCTCTAATATTGGTGATAAATTACTGAAAAGTGAGCCTTGTAAATGAAACCACAAGTGACCCTTTGGTATAGTGTCAATAATACAATATATAATAGATACGCTATGGCTAATATTATTTGAATTTTTTCTGTTTCCATGGCAACTTTGGCCTACAGTTGCTCTGGTAAACAGGGTTTTATAGCATTCTTTGAGAAATTCTTATGCTCAAATGGCATTCTTCCACTACCGCATACTTTTCTCCAGGTTTTTTGTTAGGTTTTTGTTTAGAATTTTTTCTTTTCTTATTGGAAGAAAAAGTGCAATGTCAATTACTGGTCCAGAAGAAAGATTTTTTTTCCCCCTTTTTTTTAATTATCACAGTTGAGTGGGCATTGGGAACTTCAAACAAGGTAAACTGTTACAAGCTTTGATTAACAGCAGCAATACAAAATGCAACATCCCACCCTGGAGAGTTATCGAAATTGCAGAGACAGAAACCACAACCACTTGCTGAAAATCTTGCAATGCAGCCATTTTACTGGCTTTGTTACTTCTCTCCTGTACTTTCAAAACTATTTGATGCTTAAGACACCTATCTCTTTCAATATCTACATCATCTTCTAACAAATATTTGGCTCTAGACCACAGAGTGAAAGAACAGCCTCAATATCTATGAAACAGTGTCCAATTCTTTCCCATGATTTACGCACGTGCTTCACCTGCACAGAAAAATTTTGCATGCCAGGCACCCCAGCTTAACAACAGAACACTATATGTGGGTATCAGAGTTCACCTGGCTGTTATGTCCAAATTCAGAGATGGCCAAAAGTGACACTCACCTTGCCAACCACAACTAGGGACAACCAACAGAATCTGTCTGTGTTGCAGCATTCGCCTTCCCAAAAAAAACTATCTGTTGATGAAGTCAGTGTGCTATTGAGAGGGTGATCCCCTTGCCAGAGCAAAGCAGAAAAGCCTGAGAACACAAGACTCTTGGAGAGGTGTAACACACCTTGAACAAACGCCAGGGAAGATAAGTAGGCTAACTTAAAGCTTTTGGGCGCCCCTGTCTGTCCAGCCTACCCCAATAACAGCACTAGTTTCATCACTGCTTCAGAGTTTAAAGAAGAGGTGAAGATGATTCCGTTTGTGAGGCAATGAATTCACAGTTCAAGTACAATGTAACCCTTAGCAATGTTGACTGCCTCACACACTGTTACTTGCTTGCAGGACATCCAATCCTTCAGTAATTTGAGTCAATATAGCAGCTTAAAAATCAGACCGATGTCAGGCTTATCAGATTGAGAAAATGTAGTCGCTGACACATTCCAACCAGTGTTCAAATAATAATGTTACATAAAACATACGTTATATATACATGCATATGGGGCTCAAATGTCATGTAAGTATTGTAGAGACTGATGAGTGTCTGGATCAGAAGAAAACAGAATTCTAAAACATTAGGTATAGGGCTTATCACAAAGCAAAGCACAAAACTTGTTTTTCGTTCTGTTTATAGGTCTTTTACCCCCCGTTCTGTTTCCATTTCTTTCAATACATCGGCTTTGCCTTTAAATGGTATCTGCTGTGTTTCTTTGACAATTCCCATTCTTCCTGTAAATTCAACACAAATAATGTGCATATAATACAGAATAGCAAAGAAATAACACATTTTTGGCTTAGAAGGACAGTAAGTGAAAAAAATGCAGTCGCTGAATCAGCAACTTGGTTCTTAAAGGCTCTCTAGTTTGCCATATAAATATCATGTATGAAGTCATAGAAGTCTTCATCCTGAGCATGCAACAAGCCTGGTGTTCGAACAAATGGAGATGGGTGGCTAACTATACTTAAGAGTCAGACACCTCAGAGAGTCAAAGGCTCAGCTCTACTAGGAAGTAGTCCAAGGACCTTTTCACTAATCAACATTTACGTATCTTCAGTCTAGAGAGCAATTTAAATTCTTTGACGTCAGGGTGACACTGTCAGAAACTTTCTCAAATCTTAACCAAAAAAGACTGTCATTATAATGATTTTCATTTGCCATTAATTCCTAGCTGCCTAATTTACTACGGTAGAAAGCAGTCCCCCAGTACTAATTTGAATAAATTTTTAATTTAATAGTCTTAATGTGCTCCAGTTTGGGACTTTTTTTTTCTTTCACCGAATCAATGCTCTCGTTATTTGTTAACAGACAGGTGCTCAGGGTAAATTGTTAAGAAGCCTAAAATAGGTAGCCTCTCAGCCAATAGTCTAGATTTTAAATGGATCACAGGGTAGGTTATAATTTTCTTTCAGAATTAAGTAAAACACAGTCTTCTGATTTGAATGGGATAGTGGCATTTACAGGTTCAGATAACAAGCTTTGTTTCACTCCCACTCTAAGCAGACAACACCACAAAAACCCAGACTTGCTCACTGCTGAAGTCAGGTTTTTATTCCATAACAGAAATGAGATGAATCTTCATGGACTAAGCTTCAGTCGGTCCTTCAAAAACTCATTTCGAGAACACTTGCCACGAAATCTTATTCAGTATATAACAATTTTCAAATTTATACTAAAAAGAACTTGGTCTCTTAAGTGAGCCCAGTCTTCCACATCTATAAAGTCAGGACTTAGAGAATAAGCTGAAGTATTAAACAGCAAGTATTTGATGTCTTAGAGTTGGCAGACTGACATTATTTTGAAATAATCATAAGACTTAAGCAAGTACTCATACCATACTTTTGAGTAGCTTACTCTGGAGTACTTGCACTATACCAATATTAGTGATGCTAAAACTACGAACTACTTATTCGCAACCAGGTTCTAACCTCACTTCAGTCAACAGGTTCCAGTATCACTTCTTACAAGGATTAGCAGACATCTTCACACATCCAAAACAGTGACATCTTCCTTCTTGGTCAGTATCCCTATCTTTAAGAGGTTTTTCTGCATATAAGCTCCTTCTCCTAGTTGCTGTTGCTTTTAGTGTTAAATAAAAGTACAGAGGTAAAGAAGTTCCCGAATCAGGCAGCAGAAGACTAGATACTACTGAATGTGCTGAGCAAAAAATAGGTTCAAACATTAAAGCCCATCCCTTCTGCAGTTTTAATTCTGTATGTATAGACTGGATTAAGCAAAAATTTGGGTTTTTTTTTTCCTTTCCACTTCAACTGGAGTCATAAAGCAAACACAATCATTGTGATAAAGCCAGCACATGTAAAGACTGTTCTGGAGTTCAGTACTATGTAGCACTATTAGTCCCAGTTCTGCAGTGGAAGAGTACATGAACTTTTACGTACAACTTATTAGCCTAACTTTCCTGAAAAATAAGGTTGATACCATCCCATTGTCTAAGCACAACATATTTTTGTCCTTTCCTAGGAAAATTTTGAACTTCTTTATCAATATTCATTAAATTGGAAAGTGGCAGTCAAAACGCAGAAGGTGAGCTACAGCAGATATTTTTAAGACTAAAATTCAAGCACTGCATCTGCTACGAGCAAAAGTCAGGTGGAAAATCGAGAGCTGTAACTGCCTTGGTCATAATGGCTTCCTTCAGCTGCAGCATCCTACATCCACGCAGAATGACAAAGGTGCCTTTTAATCTTTATATAATTTAAAAAAAAATATTTAGTGCAATAATAAGCAAAGAAAATTCACACAGTATCTTTTTTTCCATGATGTCATATTGCATGAAATTCAGCTTTTTCATTTGGGTACAGTGTCTATTACTAAATCATTCTTTTCTGAAATGTCTTGAGACAATATATAGTAAAAAGGAAACAAAGTCTAAACTCTGTTATGCCTCAATATAGTAGGATTTTATTTTCACTTCCATACAGTACTTGCATTGCTACTAAGCAACAGCTCTGAACAATTAGATACTCTCAACTCTGCTACTCAAAAAGCTGCAAATTTGTTTTTACAGCCAGTTGATGCTTACAGAGGCAGAGTAAAAGCATGCTGAGCTGGCCTGTCCATCACCTCACTCAAAGCATTCCTCCACATCACAAGAGCCCTCCTTAGCCTGCCAGCTGCCCAATGCCTTTAGGCATCTCTTCCCTTTAGGCAACACCACAGAACTCTGAAGCTGAAGCTTGGCACATGACCTTGCCAAGCTCCAGCATAAGGATTTCACTTGCCATAGTATTTTATCTGTCAGGATTCTTTACTCCTGAGAGATCCCATATCCTTCCCAACTCCAAGGACAAGGCACTGCAAGTTTCTTAGCACTGCAGGGTTACAGCTCCTTGGTTATGACAGTGGCATCATCAGAAATAAAAAGCTCAAAGAGACTTCCTTGCCACAGTCCTCACCTGCCGAGAAATCAAAAGAACCCTGCTTGCTCTCCTCCCAAAGCCTCAACACGGTTTTTTACACTGCAGAGTGGCATGCTGCTCCTAAATGCTCTCCAAATATTATCTGACTGCTATTTGTATAAAATAAGGAAAACATAAAGCACGTTTTAATCAAAAGGCTTAGCTATCATACTACACAAGAAATCGAGCAGCCTTCTACTCCGAAGCCAGGCACGTTTTACAGCAGTGTGCATCATTCTGAAGAAGCCTAGTGCCACCAAGTGGCTGAGCAGAAAAATTAGCTCCTGGCTAAAATGCACTGGATCTGCAGAAAGCAGACACATTTCCCAAAAGAATGATTTAGAATTGCAGTTGGCAGTCTGTTTGTGTTGAGAAAATCAGGTAATCAAAAATTAATTTCCAGGCACAACAATCAGCAGACAACTTCATGGACCTATGAAAGAGACAAATGGGCTACTGGCACCACACAGTAATTGCTTTCAGTTTTTGCATCCGAGTTCTGTATTGTAAATTTAGAGTATAATGGAAAGGTTTATACATTTAAATATTAATGCTACCCAGAATGTAAGAAGTACAACATAGTTGCTGTTATCAGTGGCCGATTTGATAGCTTGCTGGCATCCTGTTAAAATTAACTCTGGGTGCACAAGTTCCAAGTGCATTCTCTGTTACACTTGTATTCCAACCCAACACACACATGCTTTCCTTTTAAACTAAGACCAGGATGATATGGTACTTACTGCCTTTTGCCCTTGATGTATATGAACTTTATACTTCAAAATTTCACTGCAAAAAAAACCATGTTTCTAAAAAGTGAATTGAAGAAAAGTTACGTCAAAAGGGTTTTTTTTTTAAATCCTCAGAAGGAAGTTCCCCTTAAAAAAAATATAAAGAACTCCATCTGTGATTGACAATCATCTGTCTCACTCTTCATTTCTTCATGGGAATTCTTAAACTGAGCATAATCTTGTTATGGAACTCTGGCCCACTCCTAGTGATTTGAAGATAACTACAGTGAAACACAGTGCAATTTCTTCAGTAGCAACTTGTCATCTTCTCTTACTGATATAAAAAAGCCCTAGTATAATAATCATACCAACCTTCCGTATCCATATAAATTACATCACATGTAATGCATTACACCACATAGATATCCTCAATTTCTCTGTTCCATTATCAATAAAAATAACTGTTCAGGGTAGTGAACACTGTTTTCTGTTTCATGTGATACACAGGACTAGCTGATGCTTTCAACCCAAGCACAAAGCAAAGAAAAATTATGCTTTTGGGTTTATTTTTGTACATCTGAAACTGCTTCTTCTCAGGTCAGCAAAAATAACAGCCTCTGACACACGCATTCTTACTTTAAGTCAGCAAGGGGCAAAAAGAAAAGCTGCTAAAGATTGCATTTCTTTTTGAATACTGGGTGGTAGTGAAATTCCACATCAAGATAAATCTATTCATAGATTGCCTTGGCACTCAGAAAAGAGCTATTAATGTAATCTCTACAGTATAAGTAATAATCTTTGCTGTTTTAGCTGATAATACAGCCATTAACACAATGTGATACAAATGGAACTAAAAGCAGCCCATTATTGGTGTTGAGAAGGTCAAGGAGAAAACAGGTTTAGGCTTTTCACAGTAGTGCATGGCCCAGAGGACAAGAGATAAGAGAGACATACATTGAAATGAGGTTCAGATCTGACATGCGGAGAAACTCGTTCCATAAGAAGACAGACAGGTACTGAAAACACTTCTTGAGGCTGTATGGTCTCCAGCCTTGGAGATTTTCAAGACCCAGCTGGATCAAGCCTGGAATAACTTGGTCTGATCTCATACCTCGCCCTGCTGTGAAGACAAGGTCCAACTAGAGACTTCATAAGGTCCCTTCTGACCTGAATGACAGTATTAGTATAAAAAGCTACTCCTTCATCAGTGGTCATCACTTGACGCTATACTGTTGTTTCTGGCACATGATCATATTCTAGTAGTGATAAGGTAATAAAAACAGGGTTTTTTTCTCAGACAGCTCTCACATTAAATACATGTAACAGCAGAGGTTCCCATTCACTGAAACCCTGAGACTTTTCTGGAATTTATTATGGCAAACTAAACGGGATCTCTTACCAAATATGAGATTTGGTAATGATCTCCAAGAATCTGCAATCTTCTTCATGTCAAATTTCATCCTATTCTTTCACTCACCAGACTCCTTATGCTACACTTCTCTTTCAATCATCAGTCATATCTTTTGTTTACATTTAAGAGAAGTCCTTCCTTTTCTACTCATGTGTAAAGCCTGCAAAAGCTTGACTTCTAGTCAGGCAGCTGGTAAATGTCCTTGATTCCTAGCTTATGGCTGGGGGTCAACCAACAGCAATTATAAATACAAATGATAACTATTTCCCTGAGGACATGGTACAGAAGGAGAGGTTAATTCACACAACATTCAAATCAGCAACCAAAGCATCTTCTCCACTCTGTGGCTGTTTCAAGCACTGAATATTTTTCTGTGATTGTGAACAAACAAACAGTCTTTGGAGTCAAACTCCAAATTTATGAGTTATGAAGTTACTTTATGACACCACAATTTCTTATTTTAGTACTGCTGAAGAAAAATTTCCAAGTCATTTGCATCTGCTGATACAATATCAGAGGATTATGTTTTATGCTGACAGATAAGGCAGTCATTACTACTACTAATTTTAAGAATAAAAGTTACCAAATAAAGATGGGTTTTCGTAATTAATTTTGAAGCTTCATTTCAGTCTCTGAACAGTAAACTCTAATGAGCAGCAAAACTCTTTATGTGAAATCTAAGTAACAAGAGGTCTGTCCACATGTACATTCAGAACTCACATCACAAAAAGTTCACAGTGTAGCAGGCACTCTGCAAATTTATCCAAAGGTGATAGCTAGCTCATGGAATCAGCTGATTGTCAAAGACAACAAAGCAGCCGTGAGTCCCTCAGTGCGCAGTGTCCCTCAGACTGTCCTTCCATCCCACAGACTTGCAAATTAATCCAACATCATCCCAAGAACATTTTCAACTATTCCTTATCTCATACTCCTTTAAACAGAAGCTGCTCTCAGAACATTCTACCAGCTTAAAATGCAAAGCTAATCAAATTTCAGGAAGGGCTTTTGGACTGTAACTGCACATTGACTATTAGGAGCCAGGAACAAGACCAAGAAACGGCACTTTTGAATTTATTCACTTCTGAATGGAATTACTTTGTCAACAGTGCAGTCTTCAGTGAAAAAGACTTCTATCTTTAAAGGGGCAAGTGGGCAGAAACATATGACTAACAACTGGGCATGAGTGCGATTATTTCAAAGTGCTTATTCTGAAGCAAGTCTGTAAGTGAGCATCTTAACATCATTGCCTCTCCTAGATGTTTTACACAGGCCCTTTACTTGCTGTTTTAGGGAAGTCTGTTCCATGACTTCACATGGGTTCACATGGAATGGGAGTGCTGTTTAATAGTTTTGCTGTGCAAGCCAAAATGCTCTTCTCACTCTTTGGAATTTAAGAAAAAAAGCTTAGCAAAATAGATTTTTTTGTGAAAGAAGCACTAATGAATGCTTCTAATAAAGTCCCAGAAGCTTAAAGTATGCAAATTCAGTAAAATATAATTTATTCTAAAACCAACAAAATTCTGAATCCTTCTACTCCCATCTCACTTCAGCTGGACATTCAGCCCTTCTTTCCCCAAGTTCCTGACAATCTGATACAATTAAAGGAGAAATCATAGAAATACTAGGCAAATCTTGCATGAACAGAAACAAATTTCTTATTATTAGGAATCAGAATTTTTGCCTATTTAGCAGTGTTCAAGGTTGTTGTAGAGAGACACAGCTGCCTTACAATATCCACAACAAGTATAATTTGACCATATGGAATAATCCACAAAAGTTAAAAGTTTTGACTGAGCTGGTTTTGTTACCATCCAAACCTAGTACTAACATCATCAATGCTCCTGACCAAAGCCAAGCTTAGCAAGCATCAATGTTTTGCTCTTCTTTCATTTTTCATCTCAGGATCCAAGATAATTCAGGATATAGACTACAATTAACAACTACGCAGAAACTGCATTTCTCAAATGCCCTGCTGACATCACACAGTCAAAAAAGAAATGCAGTCTCCATTTCCATGCTATAGCCAATTCTCCACGTGAGTACAGTTCTATCAAAATGGGCCTACCAGCAATTTTTTACTCAAATAAAGTAAAACGTCCAATTACTGTATTACTACTAAGTCTGTAGTGTTAGGCTTCAGACCAAGGTAAACCCTCCAGTGAAGACACAGAATAAGTATAAAAAGCTATTCTTTCATCAGTGGTCATCATAAAAATAAGACAAGGACTACCTCGATGCCCAGCAGATTTTTGGGGGCTGGAAGAACAAATGACCTACATACAGTATTACATTAGCACATCATTAAAGTGAAGTTCTGATCTGAAATTAATCACATTCTTATAAGGTGGCACATTGACCAATAAGAAAAAGTACTTGCTGGAGGCTGCAAATTTTTCCTGTTAGTAATGCTTCTGCTCATCCCAATTATTCTCATGAGCACCATAGAACGGTATTTAATCAAGGGTAGAAAGAGACAGGGAATAGAAAATGAAGTGATAAATGGGGAAAATGACGGCACACCCTTAGCAGAGCTATCTTCCATCTTAAAATACTGAACCTTTTTCTAGTAAACTACAGTTAATACATTCAGTGTATTAACTAAGACATTATTTTAACTACATAAAATGTAAGTTACATGATAAATTAATTCCCACGGGAATTTTGGACGAGAACAACCTTACACAGCAATTTTTTTGTGTAGGGGTAGGTGGGGAGGTTTAAAACAATACTCTGTTCCCTGAAAGATTTGCCCAATGTTTTGGGGAGGAGAAATAATGTCAATTCTCTTTCTGAACACAGGACAACTTAACACCTTTTCCCCTCATTAATAAAACTATATAAGAATATTTTCATACACAGTCTCCGTTTCAGATTGCTTCAATTCCATCAAAGTCACTCTACCAAGTGTTTGCTATTGCTGCTTGTCTCAAGGCAGTAGCCAACAGGAAGCACTAAAGGCAGAAGAAATTAATGGAATTTAAGATGACTGATCCTTGAAATACTTCAAACGTCTGAAGACTCAGAAAAGAAAACTCTGCCCCTGGAAAAGAGAATGGAATTATATCAGTTTGGTGGACAAAACTGGCAGTTAGCTTTCCAGCAGCTAGCTAATGTACTACCATACCTTGGAATGTGTAACTGAGGGAATTTTGCAAAATGTCACTGTGAGAATGCTTCTAGAAATACACTGGTTGCCAAAGTAAAAAAACCTCTATCACATTTGTAATGTAAATTTTCTGAGTAACTTTGATGCAAAAAAACCCACATCCTATGAGTTTCTGGACATTTGAACTCATGACAAATTCACGTAATTATACACACATAGATGCACACATGAGCCAATACAGAATTATTAATGTCACACACAGATATACGCTCCAGAACCTCTCTCAGACATATCGGTCCAGTAACATAACAGACCAAACAGAAAAAATACTTCCAGTTAATGGTATCTAATAGTGTTTTCTATCCACTGCTTATCCAAAATGTTCTTAAAGAGATTCACAGTGACGTAGATTCCACAATACCCTTAGTCAGACTATCTGGTTTTTACCACTCTTACCACCAGAAACCCTTTCCTCATATACTTCCTCATCCCTCCTTAATGTAAATCAAATGAATATCAAGAGGAACCTCATCAAGAAACAAGGGCACCAACAACCAGATGTGCTATAGTACACTTAAGTTAAAATGGAGGTATTAAGGGGATGATAAAGATGAGTTCCAGATGCATAAGGAAAGGAAAGGTAGCCAATTATTTGCCTTCTGCGGGCTATTTCTGGGCTGCCACCTATGAATCTGTATCATGACTGTAAAATGAGTGACACTAGAGAAACCCAAATCTTAACTATTTCCATTCCAAACCCTTTTATCCTGTCATTAGTAACTTGCCCATGCCTTTCATAGTCAGAGGTACCTCTTCCCAAGTAAGCATAACATACCAAACCAGCTTATTGTTAGTTCTGGAAGAATGCTGCCACTAATGAACATAAATTAATATCTAAATATTCATATATATTTCAATACAAAAGGAGATATCTAAAACCTCATAGATATTTCAATACAAAAGGAGACCGTAATGGGTGTGGGAGGACATACCAGCAGAGGAGTTTACTTCCACTGTTCTCTTTCCCTGATGCAGTAAGCACAGTGTTGGGCCTGGCTTTTCAGACTCTTCTCCAGAATATAAACTCAGGACATATAACCTGCAATGGCTCAGACTGCCCACCAGCAATGTGTTTTTTTCTGCTAGGCCAAGTTTAATATAACTGAAAAATTGTGTTCCAAAAAACACTATTTCATACTTTAAGCCTGATGCAGCAATATTTTTGTAGCACTTTATTTACCTGCGACAGGCTATATGGAGCTCAGCATCAGTATCTCTTAATCTATAAAAGCCTGTTTTATTATCATACTGGTGAGTGAGAGACCAGCTACCTCACTGTATAATGTACTCTCAGCACTGCAAATTCAAATTTGGGTTTCTCATACGCAGTTCTGCAGGCTGTACTGATCCGTAAGATTAGAGCAGAGCCCAGCCAGGGAAGATTGCTCACCTGGTGATACAGAATTTTGTTAACTTGATCAAGGGTTGTATTTAAACATTAAGTAAACCTTTAAATCTCTGCCTGTTGCAGCTCTTGCATGGACACTCACACTCCTAAAATGTATTAGTATGGGCAACCGTATCAATAAAAACAACATATGAACACACAACAACAAGTAAAACCATATAAAATTGCACAACTCAGTGAATGCACAGAATTAACATCAGATTATTCCCCATTTCTCCACAGAAAACTTCAAAGGATTTTTTTTCCTCTGTTTTAACATTTTATGCACTTTCCTTTTATAAATAAATATATAGAAGTCAAGAAAACCAGCCCATGGGTATTTGTACACAGCAATGAGAAATTTAAATGCTCCATTCTGCTTATCTGTCCTTATAGTATGATTTAGATGCCATTATTTCATGTCAATAGTGAAAATTATCAAAAGATAAACAAATGAAATACAGTACTTCAAATGGAAAAAGCAAAACCCACTACTTGTACCTGCTACTGAAGTACTGCTTGCAACAGGATCGCTACTGATCACAATTCAAAAGGGGAAACCATTTTATCCAATAGACTGGAGAAAATCACTCTTCCACTTGGAGCGTAGAGAATCAAGTCAGCCTCAACTCAGCATTTTTCACACAGGCTACTAAAAAGTTCAAAAGTAAGAGTGGGGGGCTATTTATTTTTTAGTTATATTAATAAAGCAATACAGTTTTAGTCCTCTACAATGGATAGCTGCTTTCCTACTCCTGCTTGACATACAGACAAAGGAACACTCCAAGGTTTCCAGAAAAGCAAAACTCATACTTTTACCAACTGTGACTGTATACTCCCAATGATTCCATTGAACACCACAGTTCCTGATGTCCCAGCAAACTGAAGTCAAAACACATCTTAAGTTTAAAATGCAGTAGGCTTCAGATCCATCCGTCAAATTGTTTCTCAGGAGGTAGCATTCCAGCAAGTCCCAGTTTTTCTTTTCAAAACAGACTATTCATTGTTATGCTGAGGTTTTTTGCATCCAAATTGTTGTATAGTCTGAGGTGACCACCATGTGCTTCTATATAGCACTTGTAGAATTAATGGCAAATTTTAGCACTATATTTATACAGAGAAAAAGAAATGCAAAACCTAGTAGAAAGTAATTCTAAAAACCAAAATACTGGTGTCCTCACAAAGGGTACCTCTCTAACAAGTGTGAAAGCCCCTAATTGCCAAACAAATAGATTATTAGTTCATCTTGATAGCATTTTGCTGTATTTCCCTTAGATATCTCACTTATCAAATGTGTTCTACATACATGTAATTTTCTGCACCAGATAAACAGCTTAGGTTTATTGTAACAGCTCAGCCATGCCTGCAGGCTAACTGGAGTCAGAGTTTTCATTTTCAACCTAAGATTGGATGCGCTTGGCCAGTCAATGCACCACAAACCTCATTTTTTCCCTCTAGTAATAGAAACGCAGTAAAGCCGGGGAAGTTAATGGAGGTTTGCACTACAGTAAAAGCCAGGAGAACAGGATTGGCTGGGGAGACAGCTGGTTGATTTTTAAGTGCAATAGGAAGGACACAAAGATAACTTTCTTCCCAGATTAAGGAAATCTAAGATTTTCCTTGAGCAAGTCAAAGTATCTCCCCCTTCCACGAGAATAGTAAATCTTGAAATAAATGTTTTACTGACATAAAAGGATGATTTTTGATTACTGCTTGTAATGCTAACAGGAAAAAAATACTATCCTCTTAACAAATGCCACAAGGCTGAAATGTCAATAGCCCCATAAAACAGATTCATACCTATAAACTAGATATGACATTTTTAATGAATGGAAAATTAATTCTGAACAAAATAATTGCAACTTGTTAGTTAAGTCAACATTTTGAAGTATATTTCCAGCCTCAAAACCACCAGCAGAATTATAGCAGTAATAAACTGGAGAATATAATATTAACTAGCTACCTCAGAATTACAAGCATAAATCTTTATCTTTCCTTTGTCATGCACACATGCACAGCTGCTTCTGACACTATCCATCACAGCAAAATCCAGGGCTCACACAGGCCTTTAGCTCTGCCATACGTTCAGACACTAAACTGAAAAGCACAGATTAGGAGATAGCAAAACCCTTTAGTAAAATATCTTTTATCACCTTATGCTTCTAGGGAAGA
The DNA here is from genome assembly GCA_013397155.1 of Irena cyanogastra. Lineage (NCBI taxonomy): Eukaryota > Metazoa > Chordata > Aves > Passeriformes > Irenidae > Irena > Irena cyanogastra. Next base: position 78,618 of record VWZV01005851.1, on the reverse strand, counting down.
TAACCCCTTACTACATAAGCATTTTCATAGACAGCAAGATGACTATTTTTTTTTTCCAGATGGGGGAAAAAAAAGGCAACTTAGCTCAGGCTATGCAGCGAGCCTGTGAGAGAGTCTCACAGTTACCAGCTCCTCATCTTTTTACAGCCTACATAGTCCCAGGCACTGCAAATCAAAGTTCTTCTCCAAGAAACACAAACTCAAAAAAATCCGTCCAGGTTTTATTATCCCTTTTATATCCCTTCACTGTGTTATCTCAGAAAAACAAGAAAAATTCATGCTATATTCCACCTTATGTACAGAGAATATAACTAACAGGAAATACTCTCCATTATGGTAATCAAACCTGTATTATCCAAAGATCTGGATGAAATTATCACAAATATTTCAAAGTTTGTACAGCATTCCAAGCATACCACAAGCTTTCTACAGAGACAAAGGTAATGCTGTGACTATAAAGAACATTCAAGTTAAGCAGATCAGACACATGGAGCTCTCCATCAGTCCTGGACACAAAAAAACTGAAAAGGAAAATAAACACAACTGATGACATCCATTAATAGCCATGATGGAGGGTTCCAAGTAAGAGGATTGTGAATAGGAAGAATTCAAGAGCACAGCAATTGCAGGATTTTCCAAAAAGAAATGGGACAATTTGATGATCATGCTATAACTTTCTATCACAATATTAAGCTTCCTATTCATAACATACATATTTTTGTTAAGGACCCAAATATCTGCACCTAACAATGAACTGTGACAGCACGCAATGCTCTGGGTATTACTAGGGGAGCCAGCTAGGCACAATAACCATCAATGTACATTTATTTTTCATTATTTGTCATTACAATACACTGTCGATTCTTCTTCTACTGTTCTTACACAGTGCTTATATCATCGCAAGGAAGGACAGAAGGAAGAAGCCTCTAATTCCTAAAGGTCCTATTTATGAGTTGTCAACTTGCAAAGGCCTACAACCATTTGTCTTTCTCAGGAATGTAATGAGTGAAATGTAGTGCATCAAGCCTAAAGCAGATTTCACCCTGGAATCAGTAAGCAGGAGAACTGAAGTAGATGATAAAGTGCTATATAATATGCATGCATTTAGAAATAAATCCCAATGAGAGCAGCAAATCAACCTACCGTAATACATCAATCAACAGTGGGAAGCAGGTAATGAAAGAGTAATATCTGCTCATGAAATCTTAACCTGTTATCTCTTTATCTGTTATTTTCATATTCTTTGTTTCTACCTCCACCTCTATCTTCAACTTATTGCCTGAATAGAGACAAAAATTTGCTTTGCCTTACTAGGATATTTTAAGACCTGTTTACAATCCTAATAATCTCTTTCCTACTCTTGTTCCATGCTTTTTCAACCCTCTATGAGGGGCCACTGACACAGCAAGCATTTTTCACCTCAGTTTGTTTTGTTTTTTTTTTTTCCCAGCAGTAGGAGCATTTACCACAACAAGTAGTTATCAGTCTTCTCGCAAAAATGAGAAGAGAAAATTCTTGTATTACCACAGGCATTTTTGAGAGCAATGTTAGTTTTTGGTTTTTTGTGACCATGTTTTTCTAGAGAGTGGGTTGAGAAAAAGGGACTTGAAATACTGTTTTGAAAGCATGTTTTTATTTTCTCAGGCAAAAAGTAGTCTACTTGCTTAGTGATTGGCATTTCTATGTTGATGATATTAAAGGTTTATTTGCTCACCACAAAATCTAGTGTGCTCCTTCACTCATTTCTCAGGTCTTCAATTCCAGGATCATAAAATAAGAGGCTACAGTATCACTTCAATTCAGGTAAGAATTCATAAAAATATAACCTCCTTACAAAGAAGCCTTTGACTAAATTTGTACTATTTTTTTCCAAACTTTAAATGAAAATGCCATGCTGAAAAAGAGGATTAAATTGAGCCTAAAGTAAGCAATCTAAACTGCAGCTTTTTTCCACTTTTTGACAATGCCATTTATATTTTAATGTCATGAAGAATAATAGTATGATCTTGGCTATATCCAACCATTTACATCATATCCTTCCTCATGCAAAATTTCAATTGATTTTTTTTTGAAGTTGCCCAATACATTTATTGTAGTCTAATAAAAAATACAATCGTAAGACAAAATGTCAGGTATTCTGTATACATTGATGCTCTAGGAAATTAAAGAGGGAGGATGTATTTTTTCCCAAGGTGGTAAGAATCTTATTTCAGATAACACTAAGAACTACATCTCCTTGACACGCAGTTTGGAATGTTATTTTAAAAATGCTAATCAAATCTAAGAATTTCAAAGGAACAGTTGTAGAAATCAGTCTCAGTTTCATCTTGCAAGCCTGCAACATAATATTTCTCTCTGATTGAGATTGACTGACATGGCAGAAGCCAGGAAGAACAGTATGCAAATGTGTAGTAACCACAGACTTTTCAGATTATTATATTCAAACGCATTTGAATACTTCAAGGAACACTGAGTTAAGGGAGGAAAGTTCTCCTTAAAAACTTGCTGTAAATTGGTGGTTTGTTTCACAGTTTATAGTATTTGTGCTGAAGGTTAGCCCAAATCATGTTTCTACCATTTCTGTTAATCCCTAATCTGAGTCAATCCCTTTATCAAAAGGCTTCCAAGGGCAGCAAATCAAAAGAAAACTTCAAATGAATTCTTTTCTCTGATTCGCTGCAGCTGTTCGTGATGTCCTCTGATACCCTTGTAGCCAGGTTTTCCAGATTTGGGGTTTTTTTAGGGAGAACAGTGAGAAAATCCACACATGGTTTATAAAGAAAGGAGGTTAGCCACTGTTACGTTATCTCCTAGAGGAGTCTTTTTCTCCACTGACTACAAAATCCACCTGGGATATTAATCATCCAATAAAAGTTAAGTTTTACAAATAGGTCCTACAGATACTTGTTATACAAGACTACAGGGGACAAATGTCCAGTGTAGGGAGATGAGATACACAGTAGAAATAAGGCAATAGATAAGTAATGTATTTATTACACTAGAGTTAATACAAAACATTCTCAAGAGTTATCTAAAGTTTCTCTTCCTTTAGCTCTAGGCTCAAATATTTGCTCTGTAAGAAAACAGAGATGTAATCTTCAGTATACAAATGAAAAGTGTTGGGCAGTTGGGTAAAATATAATCAACTTTGCTCGCTAATTGCAAGATGTCCCAGAAGGAGTAAAGCTGTTCATGTCCATTCCTTGAAACACTCAGTCAAGGCCAGATGCACCAGATTTCTTGAGAAAAGACAAGTGAAAAGCAGACAGAGAAATATTGAATGTTTGAAGCCCTGCAAGAAGTTAAAAGCATGAGCAGTCCTTCAGCATGTAAGAACCAGCAGGGTTAGTGATATTAGGAAGAAGGGAAAGGAAAGTCAGAAAATATGTGGGGCTAATACAGACTTGAAGACACAGCAAATAGGCTCCCTCTTAAACAAGCTTGTGCATTCACACAGGTATTTATAATCTTAAAAGGAGGGGCCCCTCCGGACTCACAAAGAGAGAACTAAGCCAATCTGCCACCAGGGTAAACCAAAGCAAGTTCCAGATTACTGCAGCTACCAGACAGGGACAGCTCTATTCATCCCCTTCACAAGCCTTTTTTTCTAAGGAAAGGGAAGAAATAGCAACCCAGCATAACAAGAAATTCAGTTGATAATGTCTTTGCTCTCTAAAGAGGTAATCAGAAACAGCACAAGGAAACCAAACAGACCACAGGTTCTCAACAGTCAGGTGCAGAAAGCTTCATCTGCAGGACCTTCAGCGTCCGTTTATCTTGCCATACTTTTACATGGCACTATCATGTAACTTCCTTTCTTCGTTCTCTTTTCTTAGCCTTTATTCCTGTGGATATCTACATAACCTATCCACTGTTGATAAATAAAAGAAATGCTTTCAAAACACAGTTCTGCAGCCATCATAGCCACAACTGGGACATAAGGCTGAAGCCTGGCTTTCAGCTCTTAATCATGAGTGATGGGCCTGTGATTAGCAGTGAAACTTGCAATCAGTCCAGTTACATCACGTACCTCTTGGTTGTTCTCCCCTGTCCACATCTCTTAGGAGAAACAACCCTGTCAGACAGGACCAGGGAGACAGCAGCAGTCTCTGCAGCTATCACACTAAGATACACAAAGCACCGTTAATTACAATGCAATCAAAGTCAAAGTCCCTGAGCTCATCACTCCCACTACGTACAAATGAGATTTTCTGTTACCATGAACTCCTTCTATTAGCTTATGTCACCTCCAGCAGCACCTCATGTGCAAATGTGATAAGAGCACTTTACAGGTTGACAGTTCGAGTTAACAAGTATAGAGAAAATAACACGACAAGCGGGTGGAAATGACACAAGTATCCCCCTGGTGAGCTTAGCACCCTAATAGGGTTTGGCAGCTTTCACCTACAAATGTAAAATGATGAAAGCTGCCAAATTAAGAAATTTAGCATCTTTTATTTCTTTTAAATCCAGATAGTAACTACAAAGAAATAGGAGTTTGCAGTGAATAGCTGCAGTGAGAGATAAGCAAGAGCATCACCTTTGTAAAAAGCAGCTATATGAAAAAGTTGATAAACCACATATATATTTTTAATTTTTCTGATCTATTACTACTTTTCCAGACCTTTCCATGTGTGAATAATGTGTGATAATTTACATTCTGCATGTGTTAGTTGAAAGCACAAAAAAGCAGGGAGATGCGCTGTTGAGAAACTATATTAGCAAAATTATTGCAAGCATGATTGACTAAAAAGCTAGGAAAACCAAAGTTTACTATAAGAAACAGTATCTTTTACCAGACCAGTTTTACAGCTAGAAAAAACAGACATATTCCCTAAACACAAGCACTTCTTCCAAGATAAGTACTTACTACCTAAGGAACTAGCCCTGAGAAGGATTTCTGTGACAAAAGCTTCTTCATTTTTTCCCTCTGTTTCAATTAGACTAATAAATCACATTACTTGTACTGCTCACATCTTTCTGCACCATGCTACAGCACATCTTTCGACAAAAACAAATATCCCCTCACAGCATCTGTGGAATTCAGTGCAAGTGGATGATAGATGAAGAATACCCACCTAAAGGCTGACAGACAAGCAGTTATGGTCAGCAGCCCTTCCATAAAATACTTATGTAGCCCTCAAACAATAAAAACCATTAAGAACATCAGCAATAAAGAAAATCCAAAGCAAATTATTTCCCATAGTACACTGGAACAATTTCCTATGTCATCCCACTGAGCTACAACAGCAACCCTGCTTCCATAAATACAATTGATAGCACAAAATGTGTGTTACTGCCTACACTTTATTTCCTTTAATATATATATATATATACACATTGCATATATAGTCACATCAGCCTCACAGGAAACAGTGGAAGCCGTGGAAAATTATCAATTCTGCACAAATTTACAAAGAGCCATAGTCTTCACTGAGAAAAATGCTTTATGAGGGACTAGATAGTCATATCATTTGCATGAGTTAACATCCAGGTGCAGTCAATATACCTTGCAGCAAAAAATTTATCTTCTTGGGAGGTGCAAAATTAAGATATTCATTGCTACTGTAGCTATCGACTATAGATACAGAGTGAGACAAGAATGAGATGGTGATTTTTGTATTTCTGTACCAGTTATTTTCACAAATATTTCACTTATTTTGTTAGCATCAAATAGGGGTTTTTTTTCCTTTTGCTTAACCTAGTCTTCCTAAAAAAAATTCATGCAGCCAAGTAAAAATCATACAACCAATAAAATACTCAAAATATTTTGCCAAGTAAAATATGTAAAGATCTCAATCTGTTCAAATAAAAAGAAGAAATACCAAGGAGGTAGCTTTATCATTTACAAGTAGCTTTAATGGATAGAAAAATTATTAAAAAGATGGACTTAAGTCTAGGTACAGAACACAAACTGAGACCTAATGGCTAGAAGTAAAAACACAGCTACCATCCTATCCTTACTGCAACAGAACTCATTGTCCTTGACCCAGAGGTAACTGGTAGCTTTTTATAACAAGTCACATACAAAAGGTCTACTAGAGAATCCAATGGTCCTTTCCAGTTCAAAAAAGGTATCAAGCTCCTTTTCCTGTTGAAACCTGGCACATTAAGGCCAGGCCCTTGTTTGATATCCACACACATACACAAGCAAATGCTCTGCTCTCCTCTATTCTGTGATCCCAGCACCTCTTTTACTTCAACACACAGAGGACACGGTGCTTGGACACAGCACTGCCACTTTAGCACCAGCACTCTACTAAAACACGAGTACAGAAAACAACAAAATAGCCTGGTTTTGGTCCAGAAATAGTGTTAGTAAAATAATTTCCAACAGTGAGTCTAAGGAAAAAAAAAAAAGCTAAAGTAAAACATTTCTCAGACATCATGCAATATTCATAGATGCATACCTAGTGTTTGAAATTTGATGTATGGCTCTTCCCTATAAATACCTATGAGCAGTAATCGGCTAATTGGCTCTTGCAAGGCAAGTGGGCAAACCTTGTATGTAGCAACAGAGTACCAAAATTGAACTCAGGTCTTAATTCGTGTTAGGATCTGCTAAACCCCTATGTTCACCTTGAGTATGAAAACAGCTTGCAATACATCTATGCAAACATGTTCTCGCTACCTTTGAAATACGCAGAATGAATGAAAATTGAAATTTCTTTTATTTGCCAAACAATTCTAAGCTTAAAAAAAGCTCTTGACAGATTCTGCACTGTTTGGTCTATTTTTGGAAAATAGATACTGTTTACCATCACAACAGAGACAGAAAAACCAGTAATAAGTTTGTTCATCTCCTATTAAAATATGGAACAATGATCAAAGTATTTGATCATGAAAATGTTTTTATTTGCCATTAGGAACATTGGATTTTCTTTCTTTATAACAACAACCAGGCTCAGAAACAATTTAGTTTTGGCAGTTTCATGTGCTAGCTCCAAAACGGAGTTCCATTAAACAAACTGAAATGCACATTAGAGGGACAACAAAGCATCCTGAAACCTTTTTAACAGACACCCTGCTGCACAGAATTCTTTAAAAAATAAATATTGAACAACAAGAGATATCTTTGAACTCCTCTGGTTAATAGACCTTACAGGCCTCCTACTGAGCAGCAATAAATATGCCTCAAGAAATCAGTGTATCACTTCATACCATTTAATAATGCCACAATTGCTTTTGTTATGCAGACTGTATAGATGGGTGAATGCTATCCGAGAGCAAATCCATGTATTCATAGTGCTTTTCTTTCTTGTGTTAGTCAGCATAGCATCCCTGATTCAGTCCTATTCTTTTCCACCTGTAGGTCCTTCCAGACAGCTAAGCCCACTTCAAGCATCCAGATAGAACAGTTTGGCATCCACTTTCCCAGCTGAAGTTATTAAAACAAACTACTGTGATTCATTCACTCAGCCATGAACCATGGCTGAGTGGTTGACTATTCCTTTCACTTAGGTTCAAGACTTTTATTCATGTATCTCTATCTCTTTGAAATAAAAACCTCTCAAAGACACCAACATGCTGAGATTGAATGTCTCATCAGTGCCTAATACTGGCAATGAAGAATCTGACATCCATAAACCCCCAGTCTAAATCTGTCTGTTCTGACAATTTCATTTGCACAAATAAGCTTTGTTAGTTACTCCTCAATGGAATATTTTATTCTTGATTTTGTGTCTGGGCACAGTAAAGTAAGGAGGACATTTTACTCTCCTATTATTATTAATATTTTGTTATTAAATCTGGTCATATCTTCTTCCTAAACTACTGTTTTGAGGAATTAACTTTACTTCCACATCCCTTCTGTTCTTAGAACTTGGAAAACAGTATGAATAGCTTGATAGCTTGTCTATACAGATAGGTCTCTGTCACTGATGGTGATTTGGGTTTGTTGAAAAGATACAGAAATTTTCCCACTGGGATCAGATCACAGAAAATAACCCACTTTTTTTGTAAACTTTAGAATTGATTCAGTGTAAAAACAAGTTAACTTATGCATAACTTGACAGAGTGAGAACTAAATAACTTTAATTAGGTATTTTACAACATCAAACACATATCCTTAACATGTGCCTGGGAGCAAGCAATATCTGAAGCTCCATCATGACTGTGTCTTATGTTTCCTTATTAATTTTTCTTTCTGCATAATTTTAGTGATTGCACAGACTCCCTCTAGACTAGGAATGGAGAATACAAGGGACATCCTGAGCTATGAGCAAAGCAAATGTTTTGCAAAAGTTACCTTCTCTCAGACACAAGGAAAAAAACTGTCCTGACTCTGTATCTGTGATGATTAGTTTAACAGTGTAGGTGTGAACAAGGCATATTAATTAGTCATCTCAGAAAAACTTTGTGATTTAACTTTAACCAGAGCCAACAGGAACAGAAGTTACAGGCATACATTTTTATTCATAAAGATGCAAAAATATTCCTTGTCCTTTTTTTCTTTTTTCTAAAGGCTGAGAGAAGGCAAAGTATTTCAAAAGAAAAGATACAGCTTTGATAACAAGATCAAATTGCTTTCACCATGTCACATACGTCCTTCAAGAATAAAGACAAAAATGACAACTTTTTATACTCATCTGGAGGAAAAACTCTGCTGAAAAGTGACTAATGAAAATACTTAAACTATTTTGCATACTGCCACACGTTCAGCAGGAAAACTGCATTACTTCCCTCTTCCAGCTACAACGCTTATTTTACAGGCTGATGTATTTTCTTCTGAACAACGTCCCCTATAGGGAATACTCACAGAAGATAAAACTAACTCCTCAATTTCAATGTTTCAGGTAACAGAATGATTACAAATTTCTCTTGACAACCAGTTCTGTAAGCTCTTGACCTCATTAGTTCCCAGCTTCTCCCTCAATTCCTGCCTAATTTATAAAAATACAGATAGCCTCTCCCATCTTTCCAGCTTCTACTTCCTATCCTAACTTTCAGATCTCCTAGCCAAAAATTTCTCCCGAACTTTTTTCCTTCTCAATGCTTCATCCCTTCCTTTTCCACAGCACCTGCAGTGAACTCCATCCCATTCTTAATCACAATTTTCTTACATTTAACTCTTCCTTTCTTATCAGCACTTCATAACCCCATCCATTTTCTAATGGGAACACAGCCCAGTCTCCAGTAAGTCCTGCCCTTTATCCTCCTTGCTTCTCTCTGGATCAGGTTCTCATTTTCCCTACTGCATTTCTTCCACTCCAGTACGGAGACAGATTTCAAAAGTTGGCAAATTCAGAAAGATGAAAGTCTTCCAGGATAACTATCTGCCAAGCCTACAGATTCATAAAGACAACTTCATTTAGCTAAGTGTTCCCTCCCAGTATTTACTCATGTTGCTTCACATAACACAAGTTTCATAATGTCTATTTTGGGATAGTTTCTTCAAAATATACTCCCAACACTTACAATCTAAATATTTTGGTTAGAGAGACTAAGTCAAAACTGTTGGGTTTTACTTCCATCAACTAAAAGATGCCAAAAAAAGATGACAGGAGACTTCGGATTTTTGGAGCAGTCAAAACTAACCTCATTTCCTTAGATATACTAAAAAAAAAAAGTTATTCAGGGAAGAACCTTATCTGAGTCATTTTTAGGAGACATGAGTTCTGCTACAGTGCTGCCTGCTCCACATCATCATACATAACAGGGTGGGTATGTGGGAGTAACCTAAAACACATATGAATAAAAAACAAGTAAGAAAAACTGAAGCCCTTCTTTCTATCCAAGATATCTGTCTAAGCAACAAAAATAGACCTTAGTGAACAACCTTCTATTAGTTTTCAATTGATTAAAACTCCCCATCCTGTTGCAGATGTTCAAGATCTTGAAGCAGTCTGTTCCCTCCTCAGGTGTTTTTTGGTATCAAACAAGGCATTTTATGTAGTACAACTAATTGCTACACCTATTTCTAACAATCACTTCTCAAGTACTAATGTTCCACTGATTGCCAATCAGCTTCAAATCACAACAGCTATACAGACTCTTAATGTAAATACAAATCTTACACATTTATCCAACACTAATATTCTTCAAAGTCCAAAAAGCCTCTCATAGAACAAAATCACAGAGTGTTCATTACTTTATCAAGAACTCAAATACAAAACACACATTATAAGTGTAATAATTTTGGAAAGTTTGTGTTGTTTGGGGGGTTGTGTGCTGTTTGTTCATGAAAACATCTACACAGCGAGTTATTTTACAAGATAGATACTAAGTTATTCACCAGGTCTATCTTATTTCAATTAATTTTATTAGTTTTAGTGAATGAATGCTATGAATACAGAAAATTATCTCAGGGGCAAAAAAATGTAGTTTAGTATCTCATTCCTTTCCTGAATCATATACTGTTGCCTACTCCTTCATTAATAGGTGAATGACCCTAGATAAACATTCCCAAACCTGATTTCCACGTATCAAATCACAAATCACAATCTTGAGTCTTTCACAAGCTAGCATGCACTTGACTTTAAACCAGAAAAATCTCCTGTTCTAAATGGCAAGCTTCAGGGTCCACAGCTAGTTTTCCAGCCCCTGCCAAATGCTTAATCCAGGGTTCATCTAGTATTGCCTCCAGCAACACATCTGCAAGACAAGAAGGACTGCAAATATAAATGACCTAACAAGTGACCCAACAGAATTTCCATTTCTCACCCCATTACCTTCTTTTTGTCAATCAAAGAGATCAAAGGCCTGGAAGAAGCACCCTACCCTGAATTGCTGTAGCCTGGGGAAAAAAATACTGTATTTATTCTGAGTCTCTAAGCAAAAGAATACAAATAGGCAGCTTATAGAAAAACATTCCAGAACTCGCACTACAGAACCATTTATGGACACGCTGTTTAAGGGACCCACACAGCTGGAAATTATGTGCATAAGAAAGGACAAAGGCAAAATTAGTCACTCTAAGAACAAAGCCAGGACAATTTTCTATTTTTATTTTCATAAAAAATGGGTGCAAACTACCTATCAATCATCTGACCTACAGGATGATAAACCCAAGATACTGATTTCTATTCACGAGTCATAAATTTCAATTTCAGTGAATTAGCTGTCCATTAACTGTCTCCCTTAGAAAAGTCCTCTAAAAATTTTAGTTTTCCTATTATATGTATTACTTGCATATGCTAACCCAAGAAGATATACCACAGCTGCAAAAATACTGCCTGTGCTAAGGGCATCTCCCAAGATAAAAGACGTGACTGTAGTCTTCTAGGGCATAGCAGACATTCAATTAAAGTAATTTACCTTCTTTTTCTGAGGAAGTACTTTCTTTATCAATACTGGATAGAAAACTTTTTCCACTTAAGTATTACTCATTGCATAAAGGCCCCTCCTTTGTTTAAAAATCAAGTGTAATAAAATACAGACATATCAGCCACACTAGTTCAGATAACCCTCTAAACTGTATCCACCAATAGTAACTTTCATGTTCCCCTGACCTCTGTCCTTCTGCAGGGAAGAGATCCCAGTATTCAAGCGGAGTACATCAGATTTTACCACCTCTTCCAATTCCTTCAGAAACACTTGTTAGAGTCCCAGTGGCCTCTCCACTCTCTCACACTTCTACTTCCCACCTGCTATCACTGGATATCACAGGAACTCCCTGTAAACCACCTTTTTTCTCTGACACACCTGCTCCATGAAGAAGGATGGGGAAATATAAGAGACTGTGTGTACACATGGGGATGATCCCAGTTCCTGTGACTTTACAATTTCTGCCCAACACAGGACAGTTGCAGGCAGAATGAATGGACAGAGCCCATGGGCACAGCAAACAAATTGGGAGCAATGGGGCTGTCAAGGGAGCTCTGGTTAGAATTCCCTTTGGCTCCCTATCCTTCAATACTGGAGTCACCTCTTCCCAGTATCAAAGGCTTTTGAGCATCTGACACACAAGGGTCATGGGTGTCATAAAGACAGGGCTAGACTCCTCTTAGTGCTGCTCAGGGAATAGAGAAGTGCAAACTGAAATACAAGAAACCCAAGAAAAAGCTTTGTCCTTTTTTTAAGCCATAAATCTGGACAAACACCTGGACAGACTGCCAAGTGAGGCTCTGGAGTCTCTACCCTCAAAGACACTCTAAATCCAACTACACACATCCCTGGGTGTAGGGATGTCATCCCTGACTCTCATTTGAGCAGAGGTGTTGATCCAGATCATCCCCAAAGGTGCCTTCATGCATCAGTGACTCTGTTTCTCTTCTATGTTGATTAACATACAGTGAGAGCTGGCAGGGAGCATTCATTAGATTTTTCACAGTATTGTTTCATCCTTGGTAAATCCCTGACTCTCTCACAGGTCCACACCATGACAGGCACGGAGCAGAGGGTAAGTATTTCACCACAAATGAGTTACTTCTTTGGTGGTGGCAGTATAGGTGGTGACAAAGATTTTAGTAGCCCGCATGCACAAACAGACTGAGTGGTTTACTTAAAGAAGACTGCATAATTTTACTGCAGTACTCACCTGTATTCAGAACACGGAAAATATAGTAGTGAACAAGAAGGTAAAATGTAAAAGTCATAATAAAACAGAAAAATAACCAAGCTGCTTTGGCTTGACAAATACATCTATCTACATTTATCACTAGGGTGTATTTTAGCATATTACCACATATTCCTATGCAGAAAAAAATCTTTCCCTTCACATGGAAAAAGAAATCCATAAAGATAATATCAACTCTAAATGATGAACAGCTTCAGAATAAGCTATCTCTTACATTAACTGGCAAATCTGTTTGGGGGATGTAGTAAGACTAGCACAAAAGTGTATTTTGTTAGTAAAATCTATCAACTGCCTGTGCTTTACACCTATATTTTGAGTCTCAGTAAATAGCTATGTTTTTCTGAAAAATATTAAAACAGAAAACTAAACACAATGCATTACAGGGGACAACTACCTATAGTTTTAGAAGTTTGGTGTCCTGCAAATTAGTTCAAATAACACTTAGAGCAAGTACTCCTAGAAGTCTCCAGAAAAAAAAAATCAGACACTCAATTTGTACTGGTTTTGGATAGGACAGAATTCAATTTTTCCTATCCACTTCCTTTCATGGTGCTGTGTTGTGGATTTGTGACCAAGTCACTGTTATCAACAGAGCAGGATATGCTTTAGCTATTGCTGACAAGGGCTTGCACAGTTGCCAAGACTTTTCTGCTCCTCACACTGCCCTGCCACTGAAGAGGCTGAGAGTGAGCTAGAATTTGGAGGGGTCACAGTTGGTACAGCTGACCTCACCTGGCCAAAAGGATCCAGCCATATGATGCTGTGTTCAGCAGTTCAAGTTGGGAAAAAGGAAGGGGGAATGTTTGCACTCATGGCATTTATCCTTCACAGTACCCATGAGGTGTGATGGAGCCCTGCTTTCCAGGGATAGATGGATGGCTGAATCACTGAATGAATTTCTTCGTGTGCTTTGCTTGTGTGTGCAGCTTTTGCCTTCCCTGTTAAACTCTCCTTATCAGCCTGCAAGTTTTCACTTTTACCTTTCCACTTCTCTTCATGCTGCCAGAGGGAGTAAGCCAGTGGCTGAGGGGTGCAGTTCACCCAGTGCAGTTAACCCAAAAAAGCACAGAAAGAATAAACTGTTCTATTTTTGCTACACACCAAATACATCCACCCATTGTCATGATGATTCTGGGACTTAAAATTGCTAATAGCTCTACTTCCTACCTGTATTAACATAACTCAATTCAATTTAAATAATTACTCCAATGTTAAATTAACAGTTTACCCTTTTCTGGGCCATGATTATGTCCTTAAAGAAGAGCATAGACCATCACAGCATAAGCATTAAGTCACATCCAAATTAATTGATGTTAGTTACTTGATCTCAAGGATTAATTCAAAGTGTTTAAGAACTCCAATCTCATTTTCACAAGCCCTTCATTTGTTAAGAAACACACAATACACTACAGACATTAATTTCCCACAAGGTAGTTACCCAAAAAGCTTCTAGTTGAGTTGACCTAAAAATCACAGCCAAAATGCTTAAATCCCTATCTGCCATTTTCATTTTTTTATCCTACTAGTATGTGAAAGGCACTTTATCCACGCTAAATTAGAAATATAAGGCTCAAATTACTAAGTACCTATAGTCAGCAGTTTACTCCTATCTAGATAGCACTGTTCAGCCAAAGTAGTCCTGACAGTTCTTGTTTTAAGTGGCTTCCACAGCTTCTTTTCAGAAAGGAGCAAATTCATTGCAAAAGGGGAAATTTTGTTACTTTAGTATAAATCTAGTTATAAATTAATGCTGTCAAGTCCGCTTCACATGAAGAGTGAACCACTGCCTTTACAGGGTTTGCTTGAACAGTTCAGTAACAATTGATGTTCCTAAATATTCTCCCTCAAGAAGCCCAGCATAGCAGAGATGAATTTGAATTAAGCAGAAATACCATAATTCAGTGGCAGAAAAAGAATAGCACATCTATTTTAATTATGACAAAGCTTTTATGAACACCACAGATATCAGACATAATACACCCTAGAGCAAGTTAAAAACAGGTTGTAGCTATTCCGAGCACACATAACATTACTAGTTCTAAAGAAAGCTGTGCAGAAGACAATAAAGAATTGTGTACATTTTGCTTACCTAGTTCCTATTTTTCAAAGTCTTGGCATATCTGAAAAAGGCTGTTTTGTTTGAGGGTTTTTTTCAACCTGAAGCCCTGAGCACTTAAATCCTCCCTCTAACCTTTCAGCCACTGCCTTTCCACGGCAGGCTGCTAAGGCATTAATAATTAATGCCAGTCTGTAGAAGGAGAGCATACACCACAAGGTTTTCTCAGCCTTTAGAGGTCACATTTACGGGTCACAAAAAACAGCCACATTCAACTCCAGTTTCAAATCTACTCGTTGTCACTCTCTGAAACTCACTCAACTCAAGTATTTTCAATAGCAGCTTCCACCTCATGTATTAGCCGCACATTGCACAAAAATCACAGTTCCAGAAGGTCAATGTTCCTCAAGCAAATACAGAAATTACTTCAATTCTCTCAAGACTAGCAGCCAACCTAGTCTGATTCATACTCTGTGCTTAATCATACATCAGCAAAATATCATACAACTCAGCATAGGCAAGAGGAACATAAAATACATTTTAGCTCTTATTCATGTACATTTACTGAACTTCATGGGGGCACAGGATCCTGCTGTTTCTGTCATGATGTAGAAACTGGATTAAAATTGGTGTTTGATAATAAATAAGAGTATTCGAGTAACATTAAAAATAAAGTTATCTGTGAGAAGCAATAGGTACACTTTCATGAGCTACAGATTTGGGTACAGCCTGATAAGGTACAATATCAAACACAAGGAGAGATTTGAATAGAGTGGTTTAGATAACTGCTCCATCATTGCAAGTACCATTTCTGAAGTATACTAGAAACCTGACTGCTAATGACTAAGTCACCCTAAATCACTTAGGTAACAAAACAGAGGTAGAGTTACACACACACAATATCCAGGACACCAGCCACAATTTAGACACCAGCTGCTAACTGGACAATTATCACAGATGTTATGGCCATAATACACTTCCATTAGCGACCTCTGCTTTGACTTTCTTCTCCCTCCAGACACAATAGGAGTCTCAAATATTTGCAGTTAATCTCTCTTTGCAAGCATATTTCTGTGTCATTTACCTTTATTCTATATTCCCAAAATGTGAGATGGCTCCCTCTATACTAAATTAGTAAATGACTACTTTTTTAAATTTAATGTTTAACTAACATATTCAACTACTTTCATTATCAAATTGAATTCCTGCCCATGAAATACTGCCCTGTATTCTGACACTGGGTTTTACATTCACTGTTTCTAATTTAAGTTGTAGGTACATTTACTGAGATATTCAGTACTAGGAGCATCCCCACTTAACAAGCATAGGACAAGTGTGAGAAAAGGGGGATTTTGGCTAAGCATCAGCACTAGATGGATAAGCAAAAAAAAAGCTCAATAAAAACCTTAGTAATATAGTACCAGCACACTTCTTGAACAATTATTTTTAGGCAAAGCAAAAAATTAAAGTGAAAATTGAGAAAGGAAATGAAGCAAATTCTGAGATAACTGCAGTCACCCAAGTGCATGATAAGCAGCATAGGAGAAAACAAGAATGCAATTATTCGACAGCTTTGCAATACGGCCACTGTTAAAGCTAAGAGGAAAAAGGCTGGGATGTCCTTAGGCCCCAATAGTCCTTAGTTTGATATCTAACATATAGGAACCACAGGAAAGATGCTAAGAAAGAAATGGCACAATAAAAGCAACAATCCAGAAAAATAAGTTGTGCTGCTCTAATTGGGCTGGCACAAGTCAGCAAGGCTGCTTTGCTCCAGGCAAAGGAAACTGATGACGCAGCACTGAAGGCAAGCACAAAAGTTTTTACCTGCAAGGGTGAAAAGTTGAAGCTGAATTTAAGAAGCAAGAAACAGGCAACATTTAGAGAAGATTCAAGTATGAGAAACTGAAGAGAAAACTGTGCTGAAGAGTGCCCAGAGAAACACAGTCCTGCAGAACATAATGTTCACCCACTGAGAAAAGACGTTGAAAAATAAGGGTTTTTTAGTTAAGTAGTATACATGCTGATATACAGGTGTGGGCAAGGGAGCAATTGTAAAGACAAAGAACTATTTTCCTTATAAAGGATAGCAGAGAGGCAGAAGGGCAGATTTGCAAGAGCCAAATGTAAGCAGGCAGTCTTGAGCCACTGCATGTATGCAGCCATATTTCTAGACAGAGTGAAAACACACTGCATACAGCACAGTGTAGCTCATGCCTTGAAATTGGGCAGTGTGATCTAGGTGCTCCCACCATTCTCTCACTATTTTTTTAACTTGAAGTAATGCACAGCTACTTCGATTCATATCATCCTTCATGACTATCTGGTCTTAATGACTTTAATTTGCTAACATTTAAAAATCTCTATCATACACAAAGAAAAGAAATTTACATTTTGTCTCTGTACTGATAAACATGATACTCCAGATACTCACTCTTCCATTCTAGCCACTACTATGAGAAGTGATGGATAATTCTGTTGCTCACACACATCTCACTTTGTCTTAGTTCCAAGTTCTGCTACACATGAAGTCTTTTTTCCCTGCTGTACTGCCTCCTAATCCTCTTAAAGAGGATCACTTAGAGTGATTTGGCAGTACGATCTTTTTTTTTTTCATGTAGTAAATTTAATTCTCATTATGTCAACAAACAGGTTTACATTCTTTTCATTGGTCTTGCAGGACTGCATGTTTCAGACCATTCAGGTCTTTTGCCTGTGCTGATTCACATTTTCTTTCTTTTTGTCTCTCTTACACATTGGAAAAGAAGAACAACCTAGGCAGAAACCACAGGTGAAGCATAATCTCTAGCAACCTTCTGAGACATAGTTAACTAGTCTATATGTTATGACAAAAGATCTAGACCTGTTAACTCATGAGTTCATTGTTGAAGCATTAGAATGACCAGAGTTTATACAGCAATATCCCTCACTTTAAACTGCATCACTAT
Organism: Irena cyanogastra; assembly: GCA_013397155.1. Lineage (NCBI taxonomy): Eukaryota > Metazoa > Chordata > Aves > Passeriformes > Irenidae > Irena > Irena cyanogastra. The sequence goes on along the minus strand of VWZV01005851.1, from coordinate 61,097 downwards.
CAATATGGAAAGGGTCTATTATACTGCACCGGCTAATGACATGAAATTGCTCAAACGCGTCATGAATTGCAGTGATCGCTCTCCAAAACCATTTCTGGTGAAACAGTGCCCTCTTGTAGCAGGAACTGGCCACTGCAAGAACAGCAGGTTTGTAAACACATAATTGGCAATCCAATCCATCTCAACCATTTCTTTCACATCATCATTTACAATACTATGAAATAGGCACGTTTGCAGAGTTATTTTGAAATATTTTTTTTCTCTAAATTTAATTTACAAACAACACCGGTCTTAGCCAGAATATAAAGTACTTTCAGCACCTCACAAGTTAGTTAAGGCCACTCTTAGGGAAAGCAGTGGCCTTGTTTGTAGGTTCGATGCATATTCCCAGTATTTAGAAGGTCCGATCTCCCAAGCTTTTAACTTTCATCTTTAAAACAAGAACTGACAACTATGCAAGAATACTCTGCTGAGCAAGATGTTGAGGATAAAGAACAACCTGTCAGATGCTGGGTTTTTTTTACTTTCTGCCCCCTGTCAAAAATCTTGCACCCCTTCAGCAACACTTTCTGGCTCCTCACTCCCAGTCCCTCAGCAGAAGCAGCTCACACTGCTGCCAACAAGAAAAAGAATACAAACAGGGGCAAAGATACAGGTACACAGTTTTTTCCGCTTAACAAGATGTCTGGGTGATGCCAGAAAAGTGGCATCCACAGCCACAGCCGCTCTCTCAGTGCCACAGAGCAGAACAGCCGGGCAACACTGCCCTTGCCACAGGGGTCCTTGCTCTCCCCCAGGGATTTGCCATCCCTTAAATGTCTGTGGTTCATTTTTCTCCAGAACCAAACAAAATGAATACAGACAGCCATGTGACTTATGTTGTTCCAGCCATGTAAGAAAGTTAAGGCTTTTTATAATACTTTGTGTAGTAACACCGATTCTTGACCTAGTATTTATTCTTCATTACCACCATTCATTGGTAGCAATCTGCTACTGTGGTATTAAACATGAATTGATTGTGACAAGTATTTTCAAGAGGCATTTCTCCTGTTCAAATATGAATTATACAAACATTCAATTTCTTCATTTTTTTGTTTGTTTTTGGTTGGGGTTTTTTTTTGTTTGTGTTTTTGTTTGTTTCTTTGTTTTGTTTTCATTTTTGTTTTGTTTTGTTTTTCTTCCAGAAAACTCTGTTTTTTTCTTTTGTCTTCTGGTTGTTTGTGGGGAGTAGAGGGTGCAGAGAGTGTTTTCAGGTTTGGTTTTGTTTGATTTACTTCCTAAACCTCACTTTTTACTAAAAAAGCTCCTATTTTCTTAAGATAGGAAGATAATATCCCTATGTATTAGGAGGAAAGCAGGAATAATTTTACCTTCACTCATGAGCATGCTCTCTAATCTTGTTTTAAAAGTCCTTGGTCTGTGACTGTAATATCAATAAGCATAAGCAAATCATGTCAACCTGCGGACAATCTTGCTAATGGCAGTGAAGGGAAAAAAGCTCATAGATTCCATAAACAAAACATGAAGAAGGGCTCAAATTACCACCTACTCCCATCCACACTTTGCCTACTTCCAGCTGTTCTTGGATTGTCATCTTCCCACTTTCATCATTAACACAGAGCTAAACAGAATGAAGTGCTACAGCATCAGTGTAGCCTAGTATTTAAACAAACACAGAGATCTGCCTAACAGCTTGGGTCTCAAAACCCAAAATAGTTTCACAGGCCTGAGCCAGGGTTAGCCAGTATTTCAGAAAGCCATGAACTCCATCTGCATAATGCTTTATAAGCATACACAAAACAGCATCTTTAGATGTCATCACGCTCTTTCTGGCTTTGAAAAATTACGTTTTTCACTGATATTTGCATGCAAACTTCCTGCAAAAGCAGAGAAATACAAAAAGCTCCACGCTTTAATAGCACAATCAAATCACTAACACATGTCAACAAGAAACTTCCCAGAAAGTACATAAACCTTTTCACAGCACCACACCCTGCAAAAAAACACTTTTAGTATCTCAAGATGAGCCTCGATCATATTTTGGAAGCCTGAGACAGCTCCTGCCCTCTTCATTACTTTTATTTGTGAAGTCACTGCTGCTCACTATAGCTACACCAATCAGAGAAAAACATAAACTTAAGCATGTGGGAATACAACTCACCATGCTGTTCATTTTGGAAGAGGACGAGCTTGCTCTCTGCTTCCTTAGGCTGTTAAGCTGTTCTGCATTTCCATCCTTTGGTTTTATGATCAGCCGGCTGCCCCCAGCAGTGCCTTCTGAAGAGGACCTCAGTCGTTTCTCAACAAATCTGCCTTCCTGGTACGGACTGAAGCTATTGGCAAGATCAGCTAAAAAGAGAGAAGTAATCAGCAATTGTCACAGGGAGTTGCTCTCTACAAATATTTTCTTCATCAGAGCACTGCTTTGCTTGAAGTAATTACACTGAAAAGAAATCACATGAGAAATGTTCTGTGGAAAGCAGACTGTGCTTACCTAGATAAAGGTGTCACCTGGGCCTCAGTTCACTGTTCAGCCCCAATGACAGGCATGTTCACCACACCACAGCCCAAATCAGCGCTCCTCATCGAGTCCAGAAAGAAAAGGATAGAGCAAAGAGTCTGTCTCCTTTCATCACAGGACACTTCTAAATTGCTGAAAGTAAAACCTACCAGAGAAACTATCACTTATCCAGTGGTGCCAAAACCCAACCTGCCTTACCCTAGGCCCAAAGGCAAGTCCAGCTTTTGAAGGGCCAGGTGACAACTTCGTTATCCATGCATAAAACAGGGATGCACATCAGTTTCCATTTCTGTTCAGCATACCTAGTTTAGCCTTACACCTGCACCCTCCAAACTCAGCCTGCTGTCAGTCAGTGGGCAAAACCCTAGTCCAGTTAAAACAACACCACATCAGAAAAGAGGAGAAAAAAATATATTTTGACATGTTAGGGCAAATTTAGAGATGGGGAAAGATAAAAGTGTAGTAGCATAATGCACGTCATACACACAGAAAATCTTTCCTTCTTTCGCATTTTGCAAGAGAAGAGACATTTTCTCTAAAGGTTCTCAAAAAAATCCATAGCACATAAAAATTCATAAAGGTATACCAAGAAATATATGGCATGTCAAACCTGCTCATACATTAATGTCACATTCACAATGCTATCTATAATGGTATCAGCTATGAGACCAGGTACAGAAGAGAAAATACCTATTACCAAAAAAAGTGCATAGAAATGTTTTGTATTCACATCTAGGTTTAAATACTGTTTTAGAAAAACAAATGTTCAAACCAGTCTGTTTGCAACAGGTATAAGTACTTATAACCACATCTTACTGATTGCCACGTAAGCTTTTTCTGTATTTGACTCATTTCATATGGCAGGATTTTGTCTTATTTTCAATGGTTCCTTAGTACACTTGGCCAATGTCTAATTTGAAATACATTCTCCACAACACCAGGAAGAAAAAGTATTTTGAACAGCACTAAAAAAAACAGAACAACTAATCATCAACTTTTATATAGTGCAGTATTAGCTCTAGTGTTTCTGTGAACATGAATCCAATCTACAAAAATCCTTCTATCACTATTTTAACTTTCTTTAGCTGCTTTACTGAAATACAGACTAAATATCAAATTGCCAATGCATGAGTTTGAAATGCAGTGGGTATTTCTGCACAGCTCTCTAAGCTGCTCACTTGCTGTTCTGCAGTACACTCTTGCAAGGCAGATTCTGAAATAAGAGCTCATTTACAGATGAGGCAATGCGGCAAGGAAGACAAACTGAGTTTTCAGGACTAGTAATATAGATAAATGGGAATATTTTTTTCCCCAAAGCGACTGAGATTCTGAGTGAAAGAGGTGCCCTCTGGTGAAAGCTAATTCAGTGGATTAATTTGACTTTCTCTTGCCATTTATGTACAAGACACCCAAGTAAGCCTAGCGGCGACCAATAATTCAAAAAGCAAGATTGCTTTTGATTGCTTATAATCTACATGCCTAGATAAATATCCAAGCAAAACGATGCGTGTGAATTTATATGAGTTTATACTTACCATTATTCATCTTCTAGTACAATCACTACAAATGCTGTCTTGTTAACTCTCAAATTTTGGCCCACCATATACAGCCTCAGGATTAAGCAAGAAAGCTCCAGTCATTAAGGTGGCTCGAGAAAATCAACTGTCAGAGATAAATGCCTCTTGACAGGTGTCCTTCACTCAAGGGCCTCATGCCTTATTTATCTGTATCTCTACAGACTGGGATTTCTAGGCACAGTCTTTCCACTTAATCTTGTTAGTATTTCCAAATCACTCTTCATAAACTAAAGACCCAGTGTGGAATTTAGATGGTAATTAACTCCCTCAGTTTCATAGCTGACAAAATGAGAATTTGGACACTTACTTCAGATGGAAGCAGAAACAGAGTATCTCACACTTTTACAAAATATCCACTCTGAGCTACTCTATAACATCAGTTGAATAGAGAAAAGCAAGGCTCTAGAAACTTCTAAACCCAGATCAATATAAAGTAAACTGTATAATTTCCTATAATCAGACTACAGGAACATTCGTTTCTCCGGTGATGTTTACATCCCAAATTATGCAACCCCATGGCTCAAGTCCAAAATAGCCATGTCTCATGAAATTGCATCTTCTGTCTCTAACGCAAGCTGGGAATCAATACTTGCATTCTTAAATCATTTTCTACTAAGCAAAGCATAGCCATGAACAGCACTGATGGGTGCTTGCAAACTCTTAAAACACAAACTCAAAAAAAACCCATAGACTTTGCCTTTAATTCCTACAGTTCTGGGAGAGGACACAACTTCTACTTTCTGAACTCCATAGTTAGCACTTGCAATTCTAAAGAACGCTATATGACAAAACAATCATTATAGAAGAAATGAGGTCAGCCCACTCAAAACCCACCGAACTCAAAAATGAAAAGGCTATGAAACATACCTTTAGAATGGTTTGATTCATAACCCTGTTGTGTTTTAAAGGACTGAGGTTCAGAACATTGAACAGTGCTAGACTCCACTACAGGAATTGTGTTTCTCATGTGCTTGGATGGAGTGCTTTCATCTCTGCTGCCACTAAACCCCCATGCCTCCAGAGAGAGTGTCAATGGCTCTTCACTATGCTGTAACGTCAAGGTTTCTAAATGTGCATTTTCTGAGTTAATTTTTCCTATGTGCCTGGCATCATTAATATGTAGTCCATTGGCTTGCAACAGTACTTCTGTTTGATTATCAACTGAAGTTTTGAATAAGGTACTGCATTCCACGCTGCATGAGCTTGCATGACTCACAGGAGATACGCCAGCAGAATGGCCAGCACTTTGCACAGTACCTCTCTCCCTCACAGGAGCAGCAGCAGGATTAAAGAAGACCTGAGAGGTAGAGATGTCACGGCCAAAATCCTCTGGGAGCAGTGCCCCAGACCCACTGCTGGGCATGGCATCAGCCTCTGAAACAGAGTCCTCAGTCAGAGCGACGAAGTCCGAGGGGGTCTGAGCAGCTGTGAGGTCAGCCGAGAGCAGCGGGGACTGCAGGGAACTGCCCACACACTCCGTCGTCTCAGCCGAGCATGGAGGAGAAGACTTGGCCATCAAAGGTTCGCTTTCCACATACGATTTAACTTCCAGCAAGCACCTGGGCTGCTGCACAGAGGAAACCGATTGACTCTCTGGAACCGGTTTGGAAAATTTGTAGTGTGATGAAAAAGATTTAGTCAGAAGTTTTCGTGTGGACTGTTTGACAGAATATCGGCTTTGTTCTTCTGCAAAGCCTGAATCATCACCCTCATTCTTCCCAGAGCTTATGCAATTGATAAAGACATTCTTATTAGCTGAGGACTCCTTTCCCTTTTCAAAATCATCTGTCAAAGACCTTGTTATCTTCTTGTTACGTGAGCTGCCAAAGCCAACTGAATGCCTTCCTCTGCTTTTTATGTGCTCATCTAAGCCAAGTTTTTGAAAAGTGCTAAGAGAGGACTGGGCACCATTTGAGATGTTAACATTTTGAGTCGCTGAGTCAGGCCTCTGCTCACTTCCTTTCTTGTTATGGAAGCTAATGGAAGGAGTGCGGAAAATACTCCGTCGTTTTCCTGTGCTCCCTGAGCTGGAGTTCGTGCTGGATGGGGAGGAGGTGTGGACACCAATGGCATTGGCAGAAGAAGGTGAGGAAGGAAGGGAGTCGTGTCTCCGGCTCACACTTCTCCTGAATATTGGCAACCGAGATACAAGAGTTGACCGTCTGGATCCCGAGTCCCCCATCAGGGCACAAAGGGTCCGTGATTCTTCACAGCCAAGAAAATAACCTGAGATGAGAGAAAAATCAAGGAGAAGGGGGAAAGAAAATAAATTATTCATCCTCAAAGACCACTCAAACAGATTTGTCAGCCAGCCTAAATACATGAGATGTCAACATCAATTTGTTGCATACACACTACTAAAGACTTCCAGCCTTTCAAAGGCAATGTTCAATAGCTAGCACTGAAAACTGAACAAACATGTGGCTTAAAATATTCTACCAACAAAGACACAACTTTATATATGGTATTGTACAATAGTATTGTATACTGTTACACTGGGTAATGGTATAAAATCTAAATGCCAAAAGATACACAGATATATCACCCAAACGTCCACATTTCTAAGTTCTTCTTATAAACTGTAAATGCTCCTAGAAGATAGTTGATTTTTTATGATCTGAGTAGAACAAATCATTATTTTGTATTTCTAAATACTCAGATTTTTGCATGAAAGAAGATTTAAATTTTTCAATCTTCACCGAACTTTCAGTTGGATTTTAATTATTTTATGTGCTTCTGTTAAGGCTGAATGTGTCACTTTGCAGTACAGAAAATGATGGTATTGGAGTCCAACCATAATATGCAACACCAAAAATTCTTCCCAAAGAACAGTAAGTTCAAGGAATTTACTGTCAAAACACGGGATCATGTTTCTAGATTTGAACTGTAATGTTTCCTTTGAACATTTCTCTGAAATCCTCTCACAGCCTATTTGCTTATAATTAGCTACTTTTTCATGTTTTTTGAAATTAGTGAGAAGCGCTTCCATGCATAGGCACTTGGCATTTCTTTATCAATACTTAAGCAAAACTTATTTTGATCAGCACTGTAGACGTACTGGAAGAATATTAATCTTTATGAAATATATACCCGTTCTATCCCCTTTTTGTTCCCATTATAATAAACTACCACTGTAAGAGACAGGACCACAGAGAGACAGCAATAAAAACATGTAATATTTAATCATAAGAACACGAGAGGCTGTAGGAATTACGCCCTAATGTAACTTCACAAGCTGCTGGTGTTCAGCACATAAAAATAAACCCCAAGTCATTTGTCTAGACAATGTTTGTATGTCAAATGCAAAACCAAAGTAACCCATCTAATGAGCAATTTAATATGTGTTATGTGGCTACAGCAAATATCTGTGAGCAATAGATATATATTTAGGTAGTGTATACATACACACATATATATAAATGGAAACAGAATATTCAGGTATTAATAAAATTACATATATGTTATATAAGTATGAAAGAAAGGGTAGCAAGTAAGTTCAAAGACTGTTCCTGACTAGAGACTGAACTGCACTTCTCTGCTGTTAACTTTTTTTTTTTAAAAAAGCTTGTACAGCTCCACTCTGAACACGCAGTGCCCAAGCAGCCACACCACTCACAAGCACCAGATATCAATAAGCAATTTTGTTGTTTAGGATGAGAAAAACAGCTTGGGAATAGTCACTAATTGCTAGAAATCACTGCTGATCTCTGGTGGCAAGCTAAAGCCTGACCTGGACAATGCCCAGGTTCTGTGACTGAAACTCCAATCTGAATTCAGACTGACTGGGGCAAAACGGGCAATACAGGACCACACAGAGCTAGCAGGATAACTTTACATCTGCCAGTGAACTGAAGTTCAGCCAGCTGTTCCATTTCACTGACAGGTATGAAAGCTTGCATTTAGACCACTGTGTAAGAGCAACTGCAAAGGGGACGGTGCAGAGAAGCCGAGGCCCCATGAGGTCCCACAGGAGCTGGTGTTACCTCAGCTTGTTCACCTGTCCACAACTCTGCTTACATAAAATGGGCTTTTGAAAGCCACATGAAACGCTTCATCCTTCACCTTCAAGCTTATCTGGCTTCTTTAAACACTTCGAGACCCTAACTGTGTTGGCGTTTCTTTGCTGTTGTGAATCTCGATCCGCAGGCTTACTGGTACATATGGGTAAGCATATACACACAAGATTTTAGACTGTGAGGGTTCTTCCCTGTATTTTAAGGAGGGATCATAATTGCTGAATAAAAAGACTTCAGAATGCAGTTTTACAATAGCAGTAGATTAACAATATACTTTCAAAACACATTAAACCTCTATAGATGTTTTATGGTTCTATAAAACATTTGCTGCCACTGTTCTCTCTCCTGCCAACAGCTTAAATTGCCACTTCACTGAAGAACACGCCATCCTAGTTTGTAACTACAAAATTTTCAAGCTGAGAGCAGAAGGAAGCAAAAAACTGAGCAAAAAGCACACTCTACCTTGCACTGGGAATACAAATAATGTGTCTAAATAATAAGAGATTATTACTAAGGATTGACCCTGAATAAACATAGCCTTGGCCTTCCAGGTGGTAATAAATTTTAATAGAATACATTGCTTCTAACAGCAGATAACAAAATGGGATTTATTCAGTTGATTCCTCCTTTCCTTTCTCTTGAAGGAAGAATACAAACTGTCAGTTTTTCTCTTATTGTCTAAGCAGCAGAAATGCTCACCCATAAAATATGAACTAAGTAAAATATACTGTTCTTTCTAGGTGTACAATAGCTATCAGAGAATAAGTCTTTAAATTATAATTTAAATTAATTAAATTTAAATTATTCTTTAAATTATACTGTTGTATACTGTTGTATATACTGTTGTGCAAATATACCTGTATATATGCATGCCCATGTGCATACACTGTTTGAATGTTGTGAATGTTCTAGTAATATTTTTAATATTTATGATTTACTAGAATTATATATTATTTACATGGACACACATTTTGCACTGTTGAACTGCCACAGTTTAGCATTAAGTTAAAATAGTAACTTTTCTACTTGCAACACAAGGAAAAATAACAAGTATTTCAAGATAGAAATACTTTCAGATACTAATGAAATCTGATCTTCCATTAATTTTTTTTGCTTACAGCAGAGGCGTTATAAACTGCCATATATGTCCTATTATGACTAATATAGGAGGTGTTTCCTTTCAGTCTCCACATTTAACATGAGTGTACTTGAAACGTCACAGCAGTAACCTTTACACAGTGAAATTCACTCCAGCTACATCTTCTCTGCAAAACAAGTAATTTTCTCTATCTAAAATCCTTGTCCATACTGGCATAATTTTTAAAACCTTCAACCGAGGAAAAAGCAAATAGCAGAGAAAGACCCCTTTGTTTAGGCTCCCTGTTTAGGACAAAATACACTAGCACATCAAGAGAATCCTCAAGAAAACAGGCATGCTACTCTGTACGGAGGTCTGAATCTTGATCAAACACACAGCCATTACTTTGTAATACTTTCAAATTCTACAATCCAGTTGCTGCTGAACCCAAAGTGTTTACTCAGTGCTGAACAAGACAGACAATTTTTGCTTTTTATGGAATGGATTTTTGATGCATATTTTTGCAGCTGGCATTACACAAGACAGAGGTTGATACAATGACAGAAAATGAGTAAGCTGCTTTAAAAACAGTCGCAGGCAGAATAATAATGGATTATTTCAGAACCTTCTCTTCCTCAAGAGCTTGGCTACAGCTCAGAGTTTCTGAGCTCCTGTGCTCAGACCAATGGAAATGAGAAACCAAGAATGAGCAAAATATTTTCGCTCTTAATAGAAATTTTTAAAGTTAATCACATGGAAATAGCTTCCTTTAATGTTGGTCTGCACCAAAACATTGCAAAATGCAAATTATTCTCAAAAATATCTTAATGTCATATATTTAACTGCCAGAGAAAACCACAAGTCAAGTTTTTTATGCTTCGGCCTTATTCTTTCCCCACAGAAGATCTCTGGAGGAGCCATCCAGCTAATATTGTAATACCAGGCCTTTATCTTGCCTACAGAAGCTGGCCAACTACAAAAAACACATAGGTTAAAAATTATATATCAAGCAGCTATGTATTGTGTATATAATTGTATCTTGTCAAAAGAGACAAACTGCTTAACTTTCAGACAGTGAATGTAACTGCAGGAAAAAAACCACAAGTGCTAAAACCTGCAAAATTGTCAAAATATTACGCCAATATCTCCAGAGAAATCTACCCCATCAATTCACCCACTGAAAAATAAAATGCAGTACTTTTTATTTCAGCTTCTGCCCAGCAGCTACTCTCACAAGTATGCCAGAACTCAGTGCTTTCAATAAACAGCAATTCCTTGTGCTTCTGGTTTTGAAACCCAGCAGATGGAGCCATGGATCTACTTTCTCAATACCTGCAAATATGAAAAATCAACAGTCTGCCTTTTACATTTCTCATTGCCTTCAAAGCAAAATTTAGGAATTGAAATTATTTGTGGATTTTACCATCATCGTAATTACATGTACACACCAAAAGACAATATATGCTTATTCAACACTGTAGTGTGTAGGGGAGTACAAACACTCCATATATAAACCAACCTGCTACTACCTCTCAACACTTTCTAAACAAAGCTTTCCTAAAGAGGTTCTCGTTGAAGATGTGCTTCCTAGAAATATTAAACAGCATCTTACACACACATTAAAAAAAAAACCAACCACACCAAACAAACAAAACCACAAACACACACTAAATTAGATATCAAAGTTTAAACTGGATGATGACATGATACATAGCTGAAAAGCCTCAAACCTTAAATCAGAGCAGACTATCAATAAGCATAAGCATCTGAACTATTTTTAGGCTTCACTCATAGTTTAAGGATGATGATACCTTTTTTTATTGCTTAGAACTGGGAACTGTACAATAAAGCAGAACACACAGGAGTAAGATGTGCATCTTAGACAGCCAATATCCTGCCCCATCCCTCCCACAAGCACTACCATGCAGCAGGAGGCAAGGACCACCTCACAGACAGTCTCTATAGACCAGCTGGCTCCAACCTTACACAGAAATTAAACTTGCCCCAGGATACTACAAATACCCAGAAAACTACATGAAAATAAGTATTTTTAATTGTCGGTGAGCTGACACACTTAAAAGAAGCAGTCCTTTAGTCCATGGAGTAACAATATGGCCTGTGGCTCTCACTCAAATTAAGCTTCCATCATTTGGATTCCAACACTGCATCGTCCTTAGCATTTAAGCATTACTGACTTCAATAAAGTTCTAATTCTCTTCTAATATCATTTTTCTCTCTAGTACATTTGTGACTTGGTTTTACCTGCACAGCCCCCAAAAGCCACTGTACGTGTGATCAAGCCTGCCCATGAGCACACTGTAAGAGTCTAAAAAAGACATTAAAAATCAGTTTACATTTAAAACAAAGGCAAACAAATAAACACCAGATAAATACTCAGGGCTTTAACAGTTACCAAGGACAACGTAACCAAATTAACAGGATCTTATTGAAAACACCAGCAAAGCCAAATGCCTGAACAATATAAGGCACCAGCTAGGAAAGGGGGGGGACTGTGATCCTGAAACAATCTGGGTTTGCAAATTAAATGAGTAAAACTCCTTCTAACACATAACAGCTCCACTAGCTTTTGTGAAAAACACTCTTCTCTTTTCCTTCCTTGTGCGTGTAACCCTTGCAGTGTGGTACAGAGCTACAGAGTATATGCTGTGGAATAGCAGCCACAGTCACAATTCTCGCAGTGAAATTTTATAAGCTCCTACAATGTCCAGACCTGCTTGGAGGTTAGTTTTTCTGAACAGTTTTTATAAACAACTGAAAAGTATCTAATACAGGGCATCAGACCTTTGAAAGTTATGTATGTCTATACCTGCACACACATACAACTCCACACTCTGTACTGAAAACTAATAGGGAAAAAAAAGCTTTTATATATCTAGGAACCGCTTTCATATATCTGGAAAAAAAATTAGAAAAACACAAAACAAAAAAAATATGCAAGAACACAGAATCCAAACACTGAGTTACCCTAAGGCAAAAGATGAGATTTCTTTTAGTTTCCTGCATTCTGAAGCCCAGGCCTGTTTTTATTTTGAAATACTCCCAGTGCTTTCAGGAAATGAGAGAGGAAACAAGCAGATAAATTTGCAATAAAGGAGTCTGAACCTACACAAATACATCAAAAGCTCATCTCCCATTTTGACTGGTCTCGTACCAGTTGAAAATAGTGATTTCATATATCCATAACTGCTATTCTCAGTGTTGTGATTAAATTAGAAGTGCAACAATCATTCAAAGGCAACAACTGTAGGTAAGTTATCTATAGATCCTCTTTTGACTTTAAATTAGCCAGAAGGCAAACATTAGCATAAGACAAGTCAGACACAACTCATTCTATCATTTATTATCACTGGGTATGTAAACTTACCCACTTGTACCATGTGAACTGTGGCTGTGCTAAAGGAGAACCAAGGTAACTGATCTTTAGAAATCTAGAGGCCACAATTCTCTCACATTTGAATCACCTCCTATTTCAAATGTCTCTGTATCATAGCAAAGGTTATCTCAGAGCACTTCAGTATAATACACAAAATAACAGAAGTGAACCAATCTTATATATACCTTATATTTATCTTGTATATACCTTATAGATCTTATATAACCAATCTTTACATATACCCAGCAGCCGGCTTACCCTTCAATAAGAGCTGGGATAAGCTACTAGCAAAAAATTGATTGTGTGAAGAAGACAAACTTTCACCCATTCAACAATGAGACATAAGAAAGGTCAGAAATGGGGTAGGGACTACACCACAGTGAAGAAGCAGTCCCGTTCATGTTTTGGTGTGTTGTGTTGCTTTTCTAACAGAGGAGAAACCGTACCTCTCTCATCTCTGTCACTCATCTGGATTCTGGAGAAGTGTACAACGTATTTCTTACAGCATCTGGTATTCACAATATTTAACAGTTTAATTAGAAACAGTTACAAGTATAAGTAATAACCTGGAAATGGCAAGCATGAAAGCGCATGAGCTTGCTTTTCGATTCAAATGCCATGGCATCAACTCCCCCAGTTATTTGCCCTAAATATGCTTGCATGCAATTAATTATTCACTTTTAACAAATGAAGTGGACTTACACAGATCCCCGAGTACACATGGAAATTATATCATGAAGGGACAAAGAGAAATGGACTAATTTTGAGACATCTTGGGCAGACATAGAGATGGCAGTCTAGGGACTGGGAAGGATTCAATAGGATGCCATCCTTCTTCCTTCACATCTTCCTCTCCTCTCACTCCCACTCTTGATGCCACAAGTGTGTTTTTACAGTGCTTAGATACAGTAGAAAAGCATGTTCAAACAGTATTTTAAGGAAAACAATTATATTTGGATTTCATATTAAATTTTAGTATTTAGTCACAAACATAGGAAGTGTTTATATATAGACAGCAATTTGACTTCTGGCTATGTTTTATTTTAACTAAAAGGGAAAGGCAACCTACAGACAATCAAGTGTATTTTTTTTCTTTCATGCATGAAAAAAAGGTGTAAGATGCCTACTAAAGCACATTGAAAAACAGCAGATCTAGCATTTGCCTTAGCCCAGGACATAAAGAGATGAAGAGACTTCTTGCCAGCCATTTGCTCTGGAATTGGAGTGGAACAGATCGCTACTGCACAAGGCAGATGGTATTCTCACAAGGAAAATACCCGGAATAACACAGCCCTAGCTCTGTGCTGTTCAGTGCATAAAAATTGTTGGTAGAGTGAAGCAAAGCACCAATATTGGCTACTACGCCTAAAGGCATTCAAAGCATCTCTATCAGTGCTGCCTCCCACCACCCCACCCCAAAAAAAACCAAAACAAAAACACAAAAACAACCCCACACCAAAAAAAAGAAATAGCTTCCTGAAAATATTCTGCTGTCTCACAAGACCACAAGATATCATAAGGGTCTCTAAAGCATAATCCATTTGATTTGCACAGTTAGTAGTCCATTCAAGTTCAGCTTTAATGTGCTTCTTCTAAAATTTGTGTCTCTTGCTCACTTCAAGCAACTGTCTCACAACTGTCTCAGCACTGTGCAGTCCAAGGAGAGCTGCAAGTCTTTGTCAGTGCTCTCTCTCTATTCCTCTTACCTTCCTGAATCGCAGCTCCACTGTCAGCAGCAATCTACTTTTATTATAATGCTTCCTGCACATTTCCCAGTCTGGCTCCTTTTCAGTCTCAAGCGCCGTCTGCCTCTGCTGTGTATAAGGCAACCACAGTAACATCAAGGGTTGAGATCATTTATTACCTCTGTCACTGGTTCAATGTGTGACCCTAACTGCATTAAAAAGGACCAAATTCTCATCTGCTGTAAATTCAAAAGGCTCCAATGAAGTGGATCATGCTGATTTAAACCATTTGGCCTTTCATCCTTATAAACTTCAATCATCCCATCTGTAATTCTTCATTAACTCTTGCAAAAGCAACACTTGGATGTGCATGATCCAATCACTGTCAGCACACAAACTCATAATTTCAGCAGATGGAAGCAACGTCTTTTTTTTATGCTTACCAAGGGCACAATCCCTTAATGGATTACAACGAAAATTAATAAAATCCTAGCAAATGAATCATGCAGTTCTGACGAGCCATACACCTGTGCTCCATTCAAGATCCTCCCTACATGTCTGCTTAGAGCTATGTTAAAAACACAGCACTGAGACAGACAGATCCATGGTTTACATCCTCACAGACAAAAAGGCAGGGTGCTAAAAGCTCTTATAAAGGATCCACTCTGTCTATTTCTCATTGAAGTCAACAGGACCATTCATATCTTGAAAGAACTATGTGCTTTTGAGTGAAAAGATTTTAAAAATAGAACAGATCTGCAGCTATTAGTATTCATGAAATAAACTGAAAACTTTGCCTAACACTAGGCAGTTTCATTTACAGATCAGTCTTTGATTAATAAAAATGTTATTGTAGTATATCACTGTTGCAGCTGTTGACTGCATTAACACAAAACAATATAACAGCTCTTTTCCAAATTTCTCTAAGCTCAACAGGAAAGAAGAATTCCCAACTCATGCCTTGAAAGAAATCTGGTGATGCAAAATGAACTGGTAACATTCAGACTGAGGATTCAGACTGACTGAAAACTTCCAGGCAAGCTACTCCCAGCTTACTAACTCTAATGAAAGGGAACCACACAATTCCTGTTCCCTGCAGATTTTACCACACGTAAGATGTGTGTCTCATGGGGATGAATATTAAATACATTCATAAATACCATCCTCAATATTTTGTAATTCCATTCTTTTAATTGCAAACTAACTGCTTACATTTCTTTATATGCTAATGTACTCCATTGGACACTAGTTATAAGAAGAATACATTTTTAGGTACATTTAGAACTAAATCATGATACTTACCGTGTTCTTCCTAAGACTTCCATGAACCTTAGCAAAGACTCAGACAAGATCCCTTTTGTTATATTAAAATTACAATTATTTCTAGATTAAATTTATCATATTCATTTCCACCTGTCTTCTTGCTAATAAAAACAATGGAAGAGAAGAACACTCCAGACAACTCAATATATTCATATACTTAAATTCTAATTGCAAGTTGTTAATCAAACACTAAAACACAGTGGCTCACATTTCTGTAGCATTGAGTATAGCACACTTGAAGATAACCAAGTGCCCTAGAAATGCCTGGAACCATGTGTACAAGTTTACACACACAGAGTAAAGACTTGCATTTTGTTTTGAAAACTGAAGATTAACAAAGTTGAAGCATAAAACTGAGCCCACAAAGCAAGCCCAGAAAAGAAATAAAAGAAACCAATCTGAAAACTCAGAGCTGCCTAAAGAGAACAAAGAAATCATGGAAGTTCCTAAGAATTCCAGAAATTGTCCTGGTCTGTTAACTTGTTTCTCTGGATTTAGGAACCCAATTATCTGGCACTTCACAGCTTGTAGTCACAACTCAACACAAACTTCCATTAATGTACTCAACCCAAAGTTCAACACAGAAAGTCTACAAAAAGATGGTATATCACAGTTTCCATTTATCCCAGGTATTGCATAAATAGCCAAGGGTTTAAGAGAAAAGTAGAGGTCTTTGAAGCCATCAGCTGTGTTTCTCCTACTTAGAGGACCTGTTCTGTGACCAAGGGACCCACAAGAACCTATCCCTCTCTTTGGAACTAAAATACCAGGAATATTTTAATCTAATAGGTATTTTCACTTCATGTTTAGATTTTAGAACCCTTAGATATAAGAATTTCTTTACTGTATGTTCCTGGATGTCTCTGATGTGCTTTGTCACTGTTAACCATTGTACAGCTTCTAAAAGGATTTCATCAGAATCCATCATTATGTCCAAGTTGGTATCATTTGCTTCCCTTTATCACCAAATATAACTCTTAAAGCTAATCTGATTTCCTGAAACATCAGGGATATTAACTGACAGCATTTTTACAAGAACGGGTGCTTTATGCCAGTCCTGGAAGTCCATTCTAATAATTAACTTCTTAGCAGGGTACAATCCATATGTCTTCTGCATCCTGGTTGGGAATGACAAAAAGCAGAGATAACAACATCATGCCTAGAAGTTTAGTAGGAAGACAAATTGCTATTTCTTTACAACACATTTCCTCACATATAAGCAACACAAATCTGTAGTCAACATTTTCCCTCCAACAATTTTAGTACGTACAAAGGATCAACAAATAGACAGAAAGAGAAATTTGGTGAGCAAGGATGCCAATAGCAATGGAGAAATTATGGCAGAAATAACCTTTAATGTCAATTCAGAATGAGCGATTTGGACACCTGTCTCCCACCAGGAGAGATGCCTATGGAGATACACAACTGATCAGAAACTCAAGGAAAAAATTCAACTCACCTCTCAACCTAGAGAGAAGATAAATGCCTAGAAAAGAGAGTTTAAAAAAAGGCAGAAACGTAACATATATTTTAAAAGTTAATAAGAGACAAAAGTTGAAAAGAGAAGTTTGGTGATATAACCATGTCTGAATGAGGAAGAGTCCTAAAGTCATCCCAGTTTATTTTTTAATTCCATTGAAAGATACATCACAGTGTGACTTACTGCATAATGACATTCTCTCGCAGCCAGTCAAACACAACTGAAACTTAGAAAAAGGATCTTCTAAACAAGCATGCTACAAGGTTCCATTTTTCTTGTGCTAATTCATAGATGTTAACTAATTCAGTTATGCCAAGCACTTAAGCACATGCTTGACTTTGAGAATAATCTCACCCCTATTCAGTAAAACACTTAAAAGCACACACTTCTTCTAAAACATAAGCGATCCCTTTGACTTCAAATGGGACATAAGCACAATGCTGAGGGCTTTGCTGGATCAGTGCACAAAGACATAATTTAGCCCCCTTCATTGGATGAATTGGACATCCTGTGTCGTGCCATTTCACAACAAAAGACCAAAAAAAAGTAAAGCAAACCTTAAAGGCTAAAATTAACTATGTAGCAACTGTAACCCAAATTGTCCTGTTCTGAATGCTTTTTATGGTTATTGTGAAAGCTGAAATGAATTCTCAGTATACTTCATACACTAAGAATAAATGAATGTGTTATTTTCTCAAATTTATGCACAAGCTTAATTGCTATGAAGACACAATTAAAAAGATCTAAGAAACGCAAAACCAAGATACCATATGGTTCTCAGTTCCAAAAATCAGAGACATAAGAGCAGATTTCACACACTTGTGTGTGAATACAAAACTCAGATAAAAAGACAGCAAAATACAGCAGGTCTCCAGTCTTGACTGTATTAAAGAGGTGTCAAAAAACAAGTATGGGTATTTCCCAACTACCTCAATAAGTAAACCGTTTGCATAGTAATTGTTAAAAGGCTAATAATACTAGGTTTTAAAAAAATTGATTCAGAGGGACATACTAGTTAATTTCTGCATACATACTTATGAGATAGCAACATTTATATTTCCCTGACCTCTGATCCTACAGAAATCTGAAATTTTGCTGATTTAGTTATGTTCTTTTGAGATAAGTGAGATGCGTGGTTTTCACATGTTTAATTTTACACAAGCATATTTTGTCTGCTTTAGTAGCACTGGGTGAGTCTGAACAAAGTTGCAGGGGAAAGATATTAGTAAACAGGAGGGAAAATTCAGGAAATTAGGCTGCACTATCTCAGTTACTACATCACCACTCACAACTGAATAATTACAAGCTCACAGCTGAAAGTTTTGGACAGCTTTAAGTTTTAGGTCATGACAGTGTCTAGTAATGACTTACTCCATCACACCTAAGCTCTTCAGTATTAAATAGCAATAGAGCTGCTACACTCTCAAAGTTACCTACAAATATCAGAGGGCATATTGTGAATGCACATGTACAGTCTCACAGTTGTTGCAAAAACAGTAATTTAAGACACATCTTGCTCCATGGCCCTTCATTATCAGATAACAAGACTCACTCCTTGCAGTAAATATTATTCCTATTGCAGCTGGTTTTACAAAGACTGGCCTTTCCCATTTTATAGGGAAAGCTGGACATAGTCAATAATTTTAGCTGCCTCTTCTTAGGTGTATCTTGTTCACAGTGAAAATTATCAGTCAGAAAGCTTTACTGCACCTGAAAGTGAAGCCAAAAAAGAATTCATTACAGTCAAAAACCCAGTATCCACATGGACACCACTAATCAGTCATTTCCCTCAAGGTCTGTCCTAGGACCAGTGTTACTAAGTATCTTCATCAATAATGAAGACAATGAAAGCAAGTGCGCCCTCCACAAGTCTGTGGATGATACCAATAACAGCTTTAAAGTGGACGTATGTAGGTTTAGATTGCACATAAAGAAAAAACGTTTTATGATGACAGTGGTGAGACTGGAACAAGTTGCTCAAAAATGCTCCATCCCTGGAAGTGTTGAAGACCAAGATGAGTTGGACTTTGAGCAACACGGCCTAGTGAAAAATATTCCTGCCCATGGCAATGGGGTTGGAACAAGGTGATATTTAAATGCCCCTTCCAACCTAAACCATTCAGTGAGTCGCCCAACTGCCAGAGCTGCAGTGTTGAAAAGCACCTAAAAGCTGTCAGCTGCACAAAGCCTGCTAAAATAACTCTCCAAAGCAAGAGACTTTGCATACTAATCACAAACGTAAATTCTAGGTGAACCTCAAAGGTACCTCAGAACTGATTTTGGGATGGCTGGTGCTGGAAAAGTCCCTTAATGAGCAACATAGAAATAAGCTCGCACCACAGTTGAGATTCTGCACACCAGGAGGGAAATCCCCTTCTGTTTAGAACCACTTAACACAGCTGCTGAACCAGGCCCTGCTACACTGCAGCACAACAAGTGAATGTATTCCCAAAACACAGCCCATTTCCATCTGATTACAAAAACAGCTACTGATCACCATATATTCTAATGCTTATGTCTGCCTTGGCTTTTTCTGTTTGTTACCATAATGAAGCTCTCAAACTTAAACCAACCGGTAACTTAAGGGACTTTTAAGCCACTCATATTACCCACTTCTATAAATAAGAACCCTTACTACTAAACAAAATGAGCAACAGTGAATCTCTTTGCATATTTGCTCTCCTTTTATTTTCATGAATTTATTTTCCAAAAATGGTATGTGTTCCTTGATTACTCTTCTTTAGGGAAAAAAAAAAGAAAAAAACCCCAATTATCCAACCAAAACATTCTGCCACTTGTTAAACACATAAACAGGGAATGTTCTATGAGAAGATGGGAACTGCAACCACAATTCAAAAGAGCAACATCACCTGAATTCCAACAGCAGTACTAAGATCAGGCAATCTTATTTAGAGAACTTAAAACATATTCTGAACCCTGGTAGAGTACGCCTACTTGTAATTCTTGTGAGGCTATACATACATGGCATATACAGATAGCCAAAATACAGATAGCATGAATGAGGAGCAAGCACAGACTGTCTAGAAATCTCATTAGGATGGTGAGTATATTAATACTTAATCTAGTAGCTCTTGCTAGACAACCGGCAGTCACTTTGCACTTGTAAATGTCACATTTAAGCAAGCATCCTGCTTGCAGACTCTCTCTGCAGGCTGTAAAAACACTGCTAACAAAATGACACAGAGAGATGGAGTTAAAGTTCACACAGGGGATATAATCAGAAGTAATGAAGGAGAGGTCTGATCCTGGACAGCAAACTGCCAGATTCAGAGCCATTAAATCAGCCTTCTGTTTCAGCAGAGCAGGATACATTTTGCATGAAAGTTCTAGAACTTTAAAAGTGTTACCAAGAAATTGAATTTTTGACAGCACTGTGCCATCCGTCAGGTTGGATGAGATATTCAAAAACATCTGATGCACAGCAGTCTTAACTAGTCAGTTCTTGCTGAGATCTTTTGAAAAATCACAATTCTGTGCAAAGGGACAAAGAGGACTTCTAAAAATCTACTGTATCTGACTACAGCTTACACAGACAATAGCAAAAAGATGCATAAGCTTCTTCAGATAATTTCTCGGAGTGTTACATTCAATGTCTTTATGTTCAGTGATGACAGACAATGACAACAGCAAATCTCCCTCACTTTCTTCTGTCAAGAACATATGTCACAAAGGCAAGTACCACATGCAGGAGATGTCTAGGAAACGAGGCAATAATCTTCCAGCATCTGACAGCAACCAGACAGTGCAACTTAGTAGAGTAAAACACTGAACAGAAATGAAGTCCTTTCTTAAAAGGAAAAAGCTGCTACAAGAAGCTTCAGGATAGTTTTTCTTCTTCAACTGGTGATAAAAATATCTTGTATTAAAAAAAAAAAAAGAGAGCTTCTTACTTCAGAAGCCATGTATTACTTTGACTAGATCAATGCTCATAGGTCCTGTCTCAGTCGCCCTATTTATTTAATCACACCCACATTTAAGAAAATCTGGTCAATATTTCAATAAGCTTCCAATTAAAATATGAAATAAATCTGAAAAAGCAAGGTGAAGGATGAAATTAAAAGGATAGCATAGAAACGAGGTTTTCTGTGATAGTATAAAGTTTTCTAGTATGGTTCAAAATTAGTCTTAAAAATAGGGATTACACATCACATAGATTTCTGATGGAAGTCAGTAGAAATTGGTTTTCCTTCTCCTCTGCCTTGACTAGAAATACTAGAGGTATTTTGCAACCTTTTTCGTTAGCCACAGCCTCTTCTTTCATGCTAACATTAGGTTTTTTACTCATCATGTATAATTCAAATGAGGATTTCCTAGGTCTTCCACATTCAAGCAAAAGGCTTAACAAAACAAAGGAAATCTCTCTTGGTGAGCACACTTCTTGGTCTTAATTTTCCTATATCCATTCACTGAGTACCCCAAGGAAGTGCAATATCACTAGCCTTTGAGTCTTCTTGTTGACTTTTGCCATTTCCTACCAAATCTACTGTGCAAATTACAGTCCCCGAAGAATTCTAAAGTGTCCCATCAGGCATACTTCTAAAGGGTTTGTCTGTGTTGCTTATTTAATGCCCAATTATCAAGTCAATTTTTAAAAAAATATTGCAGTTGCTCTACACATATGAAATTCTAAATTTTTAATAATGTTTTTGAAAGATCATGTATCACATCTGCAACTCTCTCTTTCTGTCTTCAACCCAGCTGTAAAGTGGATGGAGTTCTTTAATTTCCATCCCATGTGGAAAATTACACTACAGCTGTATTATTTTTCACTTAATGATATCAATAAAATTAACACCTCTGCTTTAGTCCTAAATTCCCATCAAGAAGGGCAGAGATTGCACTCTCTGTTACCTCTTAAGATCATTACTGGTCTAATAATTATGTCAAGGGTTACGGCAGTTTTTGGCTGTGAGTCAAAGGCCGCTTGTAAAATATTCCGATATGTTGCAGTTTTGGAGAGAGGCACGCGACTGAATGCACCGAAGTTCATGCAACAACACCCAAAGTTTATGGATGGGCGTTCCTTTTTATAGGGGCTTCAAATTTCCCATGCTTACACACCTGATTGAGGCTGGTTGAGGTGAGGTCTCTTACGACCAATTCATCTGACCAGCTTACAGACCAGCTGCAGCTGTCACAACGATGAATTCTCTTTCAGCCTCTTTTTTGGATCCTATCACAAACAATTTCAGAAGACATAGCCAGCTGAAAAACAGGTGTAGCTTCAGTAAAGTCCAGCAGCAGCCTCATGAGTTACTTTACCTTCATTACATACATGGCATAAATAGAAATACACAATTCTTCATCCTGCTGAAATAGTAAATATATTTATTTCCTCAGATTCCTATGGTCAGGCTCAATTTCTCTCTTAGATTTATCTCTGATTTAAAGCAATGGGGCAGGCTTTTCTCAAGTCGAGACTCCAGTTGACTGCTTTTGTGCTCTATCTCATCCTCAACTCAGAACTCTTTGAGTTCTTCACAACAAGTCAGGTAAAACAGACAGGTATGACATGCACAAGTCAGGTAGGATGGACAGCTCTTTCCACAGCCACTATCTTCCCCAGCAGCCTTGGCCTTTTCAGCTGTCCCACCTGGGCCATGCTCACATAGGATGTGCCTCCACAGGACCTGGAGCGGCAAGGCCCAGGCACAGGGAGCCAGTCCTCCTGTGCCCAAGCTGGCTGTCACCAGGAGGTCCTGGCAGGTGGCATGCTGGAGCAGCCCAGCAGGGTTTGGCTCATCTCTGCCTTTGCAGAAAAGCCAGGAGACACTCAAGAATGCTGACAGGGCTCAGCCAGGTGGGATGGTGCCAGGCAGCTGCGAGCCAGGACCCGCCTTGGGCCAAAAATATGCAGGGCAAGAGCTGAGAGCCCACGAGGAGGAAAAGCTTGGGCAGGCACTTAAGCTCCTCCGCCTACTCCCCAGCCCTCTGTGTCATCCCAGGAGGTAGAGGTGGGTCTCAGCTGCTGCAGAAGAAACCAGGATAGGCTGACAAACAAGAGGAACAAGACAGAGTCTGACTGAAGTCTTTTCCACATGATCTGCTGCCTGGGAGAGCCCAGCCAGGTCTGAGTTTGTCCAAGAGAGGCCAAGCCCAGACAGAGAGGTCTCAGCCCCTTGAGACCATGCTGCCCCTTGCATTTTGCTCACTTCCTTGCGCCTTCCATGACATGGGCCTGACATCCTCCACTTCTCCAGGAACATGCTGCCAGGGTGACTGCTCTGCAAGAACTATGAGCTATATCAACTGGCTTAAGGAAATCCCTGACTTGACAAAGAGCTACCTAAGGCACCTGCACCATTGCTACCTGCAGGGAGACATTCTCCATAGACAAAAAAAATGTGGGAAGACTTGGAAGAGACAGAGACATTTCTCTACTTGACATACATTCACAGCTCCAGCAAGGCTTGGGGTTGGGGGCAGGACATTGCAGGCAAGGTCCCAAGTACCATAACTGTGTCTTTGACCAACTTCTAGCCAATTTAAATATTACTACAAATCAATGCAGGGACGTAGGAATCCATCACTGAGACTTTCCACTGTGGATAAGGAAAACTTATCCAATTTCTGCTCAAGACAGAGGATACAGAAGTTATAACCACAGGGTACCCTATGGTTTTACCTGTGAGACCACAGAGATGATGTGAGCAACTGCTATGGAAAACCTACCACAACCCTAGAGACATAGGTACATGAATTACAGGAGAAAACAATCACAAATAGGAGTTCCTTCAGGAAGAAAGCTGCTGCTGCTCCAGTCTGCAGTGGGCAATTTCCCAGGTAGAGAGGAAAAGCTGACTTGACTCTTGATCCTATGGAAAGAAATTCTAACCCATTTCTACAAGACATAAGTAAAGGATCCTACGATGAATATTAGAGGGGTCTTGCCTCCAGGCAAGATGATATGAAGGACAACTGGATTTACTGGATTGTGTAGATCCAGTGGCTTGGAACATCAGAAACACAGGAGTACAAGGGTCTAGCAGACACCAGTACAAAGAGTATCCTGATGGCATTGAACTATGCAGTGGGCTTGTTGTATAGCTGCTTTGGAGACAAAGGAAATTAAACAGCTGCCCATCTTGCCTGGTCTCTCGAGGACCCTCCTCATATGGGATTACTGAAGGTTGAAGGGCCACAGGTACTGATCTCTACCATAACAGTGCACCAGCAGCAATGCCACATCAGCCAAGATTCCATGCTTCTCATCCACAAACTGAGTCACCAACTGGATCACCAAAGAGTCATTAGTAGGAACTGCTCACCCTTTAGCAGCCCCATATGGCCAGTGGGAAAGCCTAATGGAGAATGAGGATTAACAGTAGATTATTGTGACATAATTGAAAAAAAACCTGCTGCTGTACCAGACACACTTCAACACGAACTGGGGTCAAAGGAAGCCCAGTGGTGTACCAAAACTGGCACCACTCGTGTTTTTCTCAATCCCTTTGGCAACAGAGCTCACTTGAACTTGGAGAGGCACCCAGTACACCTGGAATCCCCACTCCTGGGGGAGGGACAACTCTACCATCTGCCATGGGCCAATCCAGGCTGCACTGGAACAAGGAGAAGCTCAGGAACATCTGCAGTAAATTGATGACACCATCATGTGCGGTAATGCAGCAGAAGAAGCTTTTGAGAAACAGAAAAAATACCTCAAATCTTTCTGAAAGCTGGTTTTGTCATTAAACAAAGTAAGGTCAAAGGACCTGCACAGGAAAGAAATGGAAAGACCAAGTTTGTTAGATCTCAATGGGTGTGATCAACAAAATCACACCTGCATATCCACCAATTAGTAAGAAACACACATAAACTTTCTTAGGCATTGTAGAGTTCCAGAGATTACACATTCCAAATGACTGTCTGATTGCCAGCTTGCTCTATCAAGTGACCCAGAAGAAGAACAATTTCATATGGGGCTCTGAGCAACAACAAGCCTTGAAAGAAATCAGACAGGTGACAGTTCATGCAGCAGCCCTCAGACCAGTCTAGACAGGACAAGATGTAAAAAACAGACAACAGTCAGGGAGAACCAACCTTCCTGAAGCCTCTGGCAGAAAGGACCAGGGGAGCCTTGAGGTCAGCAGCTAGGGATTTGAAGTCAGGTACACAGATGATCTGAGGCCTGCTATACTCCAAATGAAGAAATACTGCCAGAAAAACTGGTTTGAGTTTTGTTAAGTATATTGTGCTACTAAGGAAAGCGAAGTACTTAAGTATATGAAAGCACATTACTCCAGCCGAAAAGATGGGACACCATGTCTTCAATAAATGACTTGAAAGACTAGTGGTTTCATACCTGTAAAAGAGCTGATAACCTTCAAATTTGAAGCCTAGGAGCTTCACTTTTTCATCAAATAAAGTGATTTAGACTCAACAGAAAAGACATGGAAGAAAAAGAGATGTGTTTCAGAACCATGGCTATCTGACTGTCCTGAAAAAATACAAAGGCAAGACAAAAGTCAACAGATGCCTGTCATAAAATCACAGAACATCCTGAGTTAGAAAGTATCCACAAGGATCATGGGTCCAACTCCTGGCCTGCACAGGACAACCCCAAGAATCACATGTCTTTAGCAGAGAGGAAAGTTAATGACAGAGCAACTTTCTCACCCTCACAACAACTTCATTTTTAACAAAATGCATCTTCATTAAACTGCATTCTTTTCTAGTAAAGGTCAGAGTCAAACCTCTGCAGGACCAGGATTTCATGTTTGCATCTAATAGAAAGTAAGCTTAGAGCAGCAGCACATTGCTTATATATTTCTTGCACTTTTAACTCCTCAAGGAACATCAGAGAGGTTGGGTAAGGAAAAAAACCCCAACCTTTCAAGAAGTAAAAACTTATCATTTTATGAATGCAGCTGTAGACAACTGCAGAAAAACAGAGGTAGTGAAGAACAAATCCCTTAATTTTGGTGAATCTTGTAACTGGACAACCCAAAAATGAGGTCAACATCCCTAGCTGCAGTTTCAGGAAGGTCATGGGCAGCATGGCATTTCCTTTGGAAAAGGTCTTGGAATGGTGTCAGGAACTACAACTAAGTGAGAGTGACTTGGAATGGCTGCTCCTTCAGCTTAATTAGAAAAAGCAAGTCCAACTGACAAGATGTGCTGAATGCTAAACTTAATGACTGTCTTCACAGAGAAAATGATACCCAGGCTTCACCACCAGAACTACAGTCCAAATCCCAGGAAAGTACAGAATATTAATGCAACTAACTCACTCTGTTTTGATCATTCATCCCGACCATCAAGAAATATCACTGAACAAAGGAAGGATTTTTTCCTTTTACTTTACCCTCAGACACTTTGAATAATGCAATGACCTAATAAGGCAAAGTAATTCAAGAGGCAACAAATAAATCCATTACAAGTTTGTCTGTGTACAAAACATCTTCCATTTTTCCCCATTTACTGTACTCTTTTTAACTTTGTACATTACAAAGAAATGAGTCTTCAGCCTTAATTCATCCTCAATTTTATAAGGGATAGAGATCAAACATCAGCCTGCAAAATTACTACCAAGAAAAGATCTGACAATTATTGATTGGCTTAAGCAGAATTTAAGGGGAAAAAAAAAACAGATCATGAACTTCTATTGAACTGTAAATAAACTGTAGAAAGAGATAACACTTTGTAGGGAACAGATCAAGTTTCACACTCAACAAAATCGCTAAAAAAGCTTTTACAGCTATAAAATAGTCAATACAAACAAAGGGTTTTGCTTTCCTTATAGCTTTGCTGCTAATTTCAAGAACTTAAGAACCAAAGTCCCATAAGACTACGTCTCTCTAGCAAAGGGCAACGCAAGAAGGTTACAATCATCAGTTTTCCAATGAAGGAAATATTATACACATTTCTATACATTATACTCATATTGGATATTTTTCCATAGACCTGTTAGGCTGAATTGAAAAAAGAAAGTTACTCGATACATTCCTCGTGAGGCTATAAAGGTTAACATACTACACACAACAAATAGTACAAGATCCCTCTTAAAGAGCATGACCAGACAGGAACAATTTTAACTGACACTTTTAAAAATAGAGCCTATTATAGCCAGTCAATCCCCTTCCACTTCCCAAAACAAGGCTAATTTTAGTAAACTTTTAATCCAGATTATATTGTACTTCAAGCATAAGCTGCTCTATCAAAACTTGCAGTGGAAACTTGGTGTTTTCCGCTGGTTTAATTATCTTGCGCCCTGGCCTGCCATAACTTTATATTTACCTCCCATGGTATTAGAAAGAAAGTTCTATCAGTAGAGAATACTAGAATTAACATCCAGTTCCTAGAATTCTCTTTATTAATGAAATATAAAGTATTTAAAAGGGATAAAGTAAAGACACTGAGGAGACAATGTCTTTGAGCACTGCCTTCAAGGTGGTACTTTGTCATTTAACAGATGCCATGCCCTTGGCAGCTCCCCATTGACTCTGCAGCTGTGGCTGTCTTGACAGAAACATCAGTCTTCAAGACACCAGTGATACCCTCTGCATTTCTGTGGTGCCTGGTGTGATCCTGGGGAAGATACCTAGTCATCCAAGCATTAAAATGGATAATGCTTTCCGGGTTATTGGAGAGATATAAGGAAATGTCTACATAAGAGCTCTAAAATTTTTAATCTTAAATCTTTCTAAAATCTAAAATCTTCTGAAACAAAGAGGCATGGCAAAGTGGGGATAAATAGCAACAAAAAGAAACTGTCTTAGAAATGCCGAAGATTAATTATTCATTATTTTATTATTATCCCAAATGTTCAAATGGGAAAGTTCTGTTGCTAAATGTTAGACTGTACATCTGCTACTTGCTAAGGACATATGGTACAATTGTAATGGGAACTGCTGTCTAAGGGAATACAGCACTTTATTTGAGAAGCGCTTGTATTGTTCGTCATCTTTCATTAACCACATACAAGTTGCTCTGCCATTCGTAAAACCATAAAATAGGTTCAAGGAGACCTTAAATGTAATCTGGTTTCAACATCCCATGGATCAGGACACCTTCCACTGGACCAGGTTACTCAGCCCGGCCTTGAACACCTCCAGAACTGGGGCTTCCAATGCTGCTCCAGGTAACCTGGTGCAGTGTCTCACAACCTTCATATTGAAGAATTTCCTCCTAATATCTAATCCAAGTCCACTCTCTTTCAGTTTAAAGCCTTTTACCCCTTGTCCTACCCCTACATGCCCTTGCAAAAAGTCCCTCTCTGGCTTTCTCATAGGTCCCCTGCAGGATATTGGAAGATTGCTGTATCATCTCACCAGAGCCTTCTCTTCTCCAGCATGAACAACCCCAGTTCACTCAGCCAAGTAGGAGTGGTGCTCCAGCCACCTGATCATCCTTTTCACCTTCTTTGGACATGCTGTAACAGGACGAAGTCCTTTTGCTGCTGATGTAGCACTGCAAGTGGGGGTCTCACGGGAGCAGAAGGGCAGAATCCTCTCCCTCACCCTGCTGGTTACACAGTTTGCGATGAAGTCCAGGATACAACTGGACTGCAAGCACAATTGACAGGTCATGTCCAACCTCTCATGCACCAGCACCCCAAAATCTTTCTTTTCAGGGCTGCTCTCAGTCCATTCTCCACTCATTGCATATCAGGATTTGGGCACATGTTGCATGGCATTGTTTTGAACTGTTCTGTATTATGTACCTATATTTTTTTCTTTCCTAAATATGTAGCCAAGACACAAAGTCACTCAACAGATCAAATTATTCAGAAGTCAAGAATATCTCTCACCTCAGGCTAAACTCCAGAGAAAATAAGTATTTTCAGAATTATCTTTGTTTTGATAATTATTTTTATTAAAGAGTCTCTAGGTGACAGCATCAGACTTACATTCTGTTCTGAAGTTCACACCAATCTCTGTAAGTAAGATAAGCCCATCAAAAACCTTGTAACTAATTACTGTTATATTAACCAATTTAAAATTTATAAGTAAGTGTCAACAATTTCATATTTACTTGAACTTCTTTTCACTCCAGTTTTGGACCATCACCCACTCTTCACCAAGCAAAACACTCCTGTGTGTAGCTGAGCAGATGAATTGCCTAATTTGACACAAAAGAGAATGGAAATATTGGGCACTATGGATTAGTCCTACTGTCTTTTATCTGCCTTCAACAGATAAAAGGGATATTCAGCATCTTACTGCTCCTTTTACTAAGACTTCTGTTTCCCTTACATTCTTACAATGAATTGCAAAATACATGTCTTCCTCTTATTTGCCTTTGACAAATTAGCAGTCTGAATTTGCCAAGCACAGGGATTTGGCATTCCACGCTTTATTGAATGAGGAAGCCATTAACAGATCAAAGCTCAAATGCTGGTGTGCCTGTTTAAAGTTATTTGCATTCTTACACAAATACTTCGAAGACATGCGGTGCACTCAGCACTTTCACACACTCACACCTGGCTCATTTGGGGATACGATATACAAGGAAATACCTGCAATATTCAGGCCAATGGGTTACATTAACCATTATGGTCTCATCTTTATGAATTCTGACTACAGCTTTAAGAGTCTCCATGTATAAGGAGGATCTGAAGAAAATTACGAACAAAATGCTGACACACCCATGAAATGGAGAAAACAGCTAATGACTCAGACATTAAACTTTGCTCAGGAAGATGGCTGTTTGAATACAAGGAACAAAATACACAGGAATTGTAAATGGAAAATACAAGGAAAGTGAGGTTTAGGCACATTGTAACTAAAATGGAGGTGGAGCCAAACTATCAAAGTACTACTTAAGATACACAGGAGATAGGCATGGACAGACAATTCAGATGGTACTGAAAACGTAATTATAGTTATTTAATAGAAGAAAGTACTACAGATAGCCCTTTACAACCCAAGACAAAACTTTCAGTCCACAAAAACCAAAGGATTCCTGGGAATACCCACACCAAAGATACTGGCAAAAAAAAAAATCCAGAAGCTTAACACCAGCCTTACTGCAGCTAATTTTAAGCTATTATACGCATATGTACTTGCAATACATGAATCTGTCTTTTAATCCAGACCAGCTGAAGTTACATGGAAAGAGCAAATCACCAAGTGCTAACCCTACCCCAGACCACCCAGTTCATATGTCATCTGCAATCATTAAAGCTGCTGTGAAAGAATAAACTCGTTTGAAAGAACAGATGAATCCTTATTTTTTTTACTCTCTGTTCTCACAACTCCTGCTCTGGCCTTATTCTCTTTAGGATAGTAGCTCATGTTGTGTAAAGTTTCCAAGCTGGAGACATCAGCACAAGGCACACACCTGCATGGCTGTCCCTGGTCTGGCCCTGACACCTGTCCATGGTTCCATCAGAACTCTCTCACATCATGCCCACGGACCTGCTCCAAAAATCCCCAGCTTCAGCCTGTAACATCTAAAAGACCTCCAAAAGCTTCCCAAGTGAACAGCCAAAATGACAACTATAATCCTCAAGCTCTGACAAACAGAAATGACAGAATTGACCAAAGAGCACAAACCCCGGTTTCCCTCTGCAGTTTCCAAAGCTGTGAATACCAGACAGCACAGTGAACTTCTGGAAAGGCAGTAAATGCTGAATGTGCTGTACCAAGGCAAAAGCAATGCCTTGTGACACAAATTCCAGGACAATGTGGACTGTGTACAGATGATAACAGTATGACATAACATTATATTATGCTTATACCACTCCTCTTGAGCTTATGAAAATACCAAATCTCAGTGCTGTGAACAGGAGTGCTGAAATACGTAAGGCAGATGAAGTGAGAGATTTGGATTTTATAAAATGTCTTCTCTCTATCTTTTCACACAACTAAGACCATTTAATAGTTTCAAAAGTTACTGTTACCAGACATAAGTAAAAGGCAATGTTGAATGAGAGAAGAAAAGGCTTGTAAAGTTGGCCTGGAATACTTTAGTCATACCTCCATTTAAGAATGAGCTATACAGGAGTACAGTACCTTAGAGGAAGCATTTGTGAAGCTAAACTAGAAGAGTAGCTGGAAACAATTCTGTGATGGTCTATTTTGGGCTACGTGAATTATTTTGTGTCTTCATTTGAGGGAGATAGAAATACTTAAGAGAAATAAAAACCCAAAGACAAGCTCCTAATCTGATAACCTCACTTTAAACTGCATGGGAAAAACCAAATGGAAAGTGTTTAATTAATTGGGTCTATAAACAATCATTCAACTTCTGAAAATATATTTCCTCTTTCCTACTGTGAGAAAGGAGGAAACATTTATTGTCCTGACAAACACCTGAGCATAACAGGTCAGGCGCAGTGATGACACATGGCATGGCACAAAGATGTGAAGAGCTACAATGCTCCCAGGAGAGGATGGCTACAGATATATCGCAAGAAGATGACATCTCAGATGAAACAACATCAACCTGACAGGATTCAGCTACAAAGGTCCTATGAAGCTTCCCCTGTAAAACCCAGTACACAGCTCACAACCAGAACGACCCAATGCACAACTGGTCCCACAATAACGGAGTGCACAACTCACACTAAGTTATACAAGGAAGGACAGATTACACCCAATTATATCTTGTTTGCCCATCTACCCACACCATTTAATGTCAATACCGTTTTGTATCACTGCTACTTCAAAATCTGGAGAAGTTTTGTTTTGTGGCCAGGCTTTACTGGACTCCACCTGAAACACAGATGTTCATTATCCATTGCCACAATGGCCTGTCTGCTGATTAGGTGACAAAAGAAGT
Organism: Irena cyanogastra; assembly: GCA_013397155.1. Taxonomy (NCBI): domain Eukaryota; kingdom Metazoa; phylum Chordata; class Aves; order Passeriformes; family Irenidae; genus Irena; species Irena cyanogastra. Next base: position 29,278 of record VWZV01005851.1, on the reverse strand, counting down.
GGGTTTCCGCAACATCTTTGCTTAACACTGGTTTTATCACTAAGCTGCAACTAGCATCCATCACAGCCATCAAACAGAAGAAACATAGAAACAGTAAGAAAACTGCACAGTACTCGTCTGTTAGTGGTTGTAGGACACAGCATAGCTTTCACTTTGATGTTTCTTTCTAAACTGTTATTTTGGTGGCATCGGTATCAAAGCACTAGAAATGACTGACTGCTATCAAATTGTGGAGGCACCCACAGTCCCTAGCACCTAAAAACCAATACTGTTATTTAGGTTAGCAACAAGGAACTGCATACTGTGCCCCTGGGCCAGACTCCAGGGTAGCCACCACTTTCCGCATAAATATGCGTACAAGTCAAAGGCAGCTTGCGGATACTTCAGAGGGCTCCTCCAGTACTTTACCCGAGGAAGCAGCTATCTATGAGAATGCAGCCTATGACTTCAGGCCTTGCACCTTTATTAAGCATTTTCCAGCCATTCTTCCTCCCAAATGAATGTTTTAGCAGCAGAGGACACATGGTAGCATCAAAACCAGAGAGTGGCCTTTTTCTCATTTTACAACATAAAGAAAAGGAGACTTTGCATTATGAGCCATTAAAGCCATGTTTATGAATCCACCTGCAAAAAACAATGAGTTCCTTTCCCCTCCAAGAAAGCCCAAGAAATTGTTTCAGTTAGTACTTAACTGCTTACCTTAAAAAAATATTTAGAATTTTGATTTTTTCTTTTTTACAAATGAAGGAATGTCAATTAAAATCTTATAATTACTGAATAACAAATAAAACTGATTTTTTAAATATTGGTCAAGACTTCTTTATTTTTCCTGATGCTGCAATACTTGAAAAATAAAACTGAAGTTAATTCTAAATAATGATTTACCCCAAGTGTTACTGAAGAACAGTATGTCTCAGTAGCAAAGTGATCAATATGACAAACTGAACAGTCTTATGAAAAGCTGTTATTTTTAAGAGACTTACATCCTCGAACACACACAAACACTATCATGACTTATATCTCAAATTCCTTTACCACACAAAATTATTCTAAAAGGTATTTTTTCATAACCATATTGAAAGTACGTTTTTAAAAAATCACAGACAAAAAAGTTTGACTTTGGCAGTAATCTTTTTTATCTTTTCCCTACTCTGAAAATCGCGTTACAGATGAGTCTGACAGTTAAAGCCCAATTAAATCAACTTTGAGATGGACAACGACTACAGAGATTTCATCACTACCCAACATGAAATATTTTTAGAAACAAAGAAAAAGAATAGCTAATAATCACATACAAAAGTAGCCAGTGTTCATTAATGCATTTTTAGTGCTAACAAACCTAATTCAGAAATATCCATGCTAATTATCAGGTATTGTACTGGCAACATGTTCATGAGCCAGAAAAAACTCCAAATATGAGCCATTCCTGGAGACTCAAAATAACCACAGTTCACCTACCTACAGTGTAACACAGTGAGCACTTCTGGATGGCCGTTCACCTAGGAAAGGATTTCTTACACAGATGAACTGTCAGCACTGGACATAAAATGCCAGTTCATGGCCCTTGTTCTCACCAAGTTCAACTTCATGAACTGTTTTCTGTAGTCTGAAGTAAACAAGTCGAGAAAGTGTTTTTGTACTGATGGAGCAGAATGGAAAATGGGTGGATCTTGATAAATCAGGTCTCAATAAATTGGTATAATCTTCCACACTATGTGGGCAAGTATCACCAGGAAGACTTTGCCTATAACCTATGAATAAATGAAACACCAATGCTTCAAACTAAAGTTTGCTGTGAAGATATTTTTAGCAAAAAAGAGTAATTACCATTCTTAACAGTGCTAATATTCCTCTATTGCTGCAAACAACAGTGGCTTTTCTCTAGTCTAAGAATGAAATGCTTTTTTTCTTTAAAAGAAGCAGAAATAACTGCAAATGCACTAAGACATACTTTCTGTGCAGCTGTAAAGATAGGAAAACAGTTTCATACATTAGCTGATGTGCTCATTGAAAAGAGCAGATGCAAGCCCCCCTTGAATTACACCACATTTCCACTCCGAAAGGGATTTTTGTGGGCCTGGGTTCGACAGCTGACACAGCAGCTCAAAAACTTGGGTGCTGCTTTATTATTACAGGTTCTATTATAATCATTGTAATTAAAGAACTGGCAGCAGTTTAATTATGAATTCTTATCCAGGGGTTGAGCTGTAAAATTTGCTTTGGGATGGAATTTTGCATATATCACAGAATTACTAGGTTGGAGGAGATCTTCAAGATCATCAAGTCCAACCCATGCCCTTAATACCTCAACTAAACCATGACATCAAGTGCCACATCCAGTCTTTTTTTAAACATATCCAGGGATGGTGATTGCATCACCTCCCTGGGAGACCATTCCAGTACTCTATCATTCTTTCCATAAGTTTTTTTTCCTAATATCCAACCTGTATTTCCCTTAGTGCAGCTTAAGACTCTGTCCTCTCAACCTCTCAGTAGGTACGAATGCCTTTCTCATTGCATGGAAAAAAAAGAGTCTGGGGTTTTTCCAATTTTCTATGAATACAGACAATTATAATGCCTAAAAACACCTAAAAGCATTCTGAAATACAATGCCTACAACAACAGAGAAGCCTTCCCAGAGATTTTTAAGAAAATGATTCAATGAAAATGCCTTATTTTGGTTCTGTGGATATAAGACAGACAAGAGGTTTATGAGACATGGAGTCCAGCCAGTGGTTTGTGTCTTTAGGCAGGTAATGTCTCTGTGCTTCACCTTCCCTGTCTCTGGAAGGAGCATAATGGGCTTAATGATCTGCACATGAAATGTGCTCACTGAAACCTCGGGAACACGCTGTGTAGCTGATGTGTCTTTTTGAATAAAATACATAACTGCTGACCCTTGCACATCTGCAGACTTTATATTCTTCCTTCACAAGGATCCACATAGAGCCTGTGCATGCAACAAGTCAGGCTACCTATGGACATCTGATGCCAATTTCATCAATACACCTGTCCCATATAATCACTGAGGGCTAATATCAGAGTTTCAAGATCCTGACTACACCTGAATGTTGAAGGCTTAATTGCAGGAGTCTAGAGAGATTAACAGGCATACTAATAGCCTAACTGCTTTTAACCACCCACTTAACTCTATACAGAATTTTTTTTCTAAGCTGTATAATCAATCACAAAAAAATGTGAATGAAGGTTTAGCTTACTCCAAGATTTCAAAACTTATTACAGCTGCTACTACCTTTTGCCATCTCCCTTCATATACCTCATGAGAAATCGGTGTTATAAAACCTCATATTTTTAAACTCTAAAGAACCTCTCAAAAGCAGAATCTCTCATACATGTAAGGTAAATCAACAACAGAAGAAGTAGCCCATTTGAAGAACTGCCCCACTTTCAAAACTCTGAACAAATTAACTCTACTAGACATAGGTGAATCTCTTTCCTGAGAGTTTTTAAACAGAAGGATTCACATCAAAAGTCCTGAAGCCTAATGCTGCAAGTCATGCCATCATTAGTATTTCAAAGCAGTTTGCAAACAGAAATATTGCAGTTATCAGTCTCTTGAACATTGTATTTTCTCTGCTTGACTTGATTCACAGGCATTGAGGATTGTGGTATCACTAGCCACAGTATAATACTGACCAGAATAAAGTACTGTTATAGCTGTACAGGGAAAATGAGCTTTAGGCTTTAATCCCCTGACACAATCATTCTTCCAATGCTACTTCTCTAAGACTATAATAGCACCCTTAAAAACATTTTAAAAGCTACTCCATAAGTACTTAAGGCATGAGCAGAAATCAGAAAAAGGGAAATAGCTGAAATTAACACTTCATTGTGTCAGTACCACTTAGAATGTACACATGTTCTCTCTTTAGATATAAAAATACAGTATTTGCTTTTGATGGTATTGGTTTTAACTTCAGGAAACATTAAAAATTGCCATTGTACCACTACTAGAACTACATTATTCTTTCAAATAAACCCAAGCAAGAAAAAAAAGTTCTTGTTTTCCTGTAGGTAAGTGGCACCAACAGAATCTCAAACAATCAACATAATTTCTTGCTGATATCATCATCACTCTCTACCTGATTTAATGCTGTTATCTTACATAGTTTACCAAACACTAGAGTTCATACTATAATCAAGCAAGATGACCCAGCAATCAGCAAGCAACAAAGAGCCTCCAAGAAAAACCAGTACCAGGAAAACACACCTAGAAATAACTGTGTGAGGTCAGAGGAGTACATTTTATCACAGTTTTAAAGAATGTTTCAGGAAGAAAGAAACTAAAAACAATTTTAAAAGAAACAAACAAAAACCCACCAAAAAAAAAACCCAAGCAAAAAACCCCAACAACCCACAACAAACACATTAAAAAAACACACCACAACCGTCAAAAAAGCCCCAAAACCAACACAAAAACAATACAGAAACCTCAAAGTGCTGTTTTTAGAACTACATTGTAAAATCCTCATCCATTTAAAGACCTCTCAGAATTTTTCCATACAAATACTGTAGTGGATTGTAGGTGTTCTCTAAGCCACACACCCTTCTTACACATTGTGACATCACAGAAGGATAAACAGAGGATACAAGGTTTTCACTTACAGTCAGACACCAAAACCCACAAACATGACAATTTTTAGAAAAACCCACCCCATTGTTAAAAATAAGTTAAAAAGACTATGTGTATGTGTCTGTGTGGATCTCCAAATAAATTTATTCCTTGTACAGCAAAGTACATGAAAATCTCAATTTTTCAGTACCTTGTTTCTTTAAAAACTGGTGAGAGTTTGCTGAATCTTATTGAGGGAGCTCAAAGTTCAGACAGCTCATTTAGTCTGTTATAAACCTCACTACGAAATTACAACTGCAGTTGGAATGAAGGAATCAGTCAGTATGTGCTACTTCTCCTTTTCCATAAGCAAATAAGGTAAGAGGTTTATCTCCCCAAAATCAATATTGATAAAGAAAATCCATACCAGCAAAGAAAGTTAATACCCAGTTGATTTAACCAGGTGAAAAATTACTACATCTTCATTTTTTTGCCTGAAAGAAAATAAACCAATTATTTTCAGAATAAACTATCTGTAACTGGAATTAGTCAGCTGCTGAATTTTCTACACTGCTTCAGTCTTAGTAAATACACAAATATGTAAACTGCACACTTCTACAAGTGGTAACTACTCAACTGTCCCAAAGAAGCCAATTTCGCACAGCAAATCTTATTCTACTTCAAATAAGGAAAAAGAGCAAAGTCTCTCAAAGTTTTACTGTAAATACAGTCATACAATACTTGTTCAAGTAAATATTCTTGTGAAACAAGGAAATAACTTTCAAACTACTACCTTACCTCAGACTGTCTGTCACAGGATTTACTACAAAATTCAGCAGAATAGGACAGTATATGAAGAAGTAAATTAACTGGAATCTAAATAATAGTCATGGAAAAAAACTCTTAGAATCAATTTTACATCTAAATATAATTTTAAATATATAAATAAATGAAGAAGCAAGACATGGAAAATTATGCTACTGCATTTCTGGTTCACACACTTCATTTCTTAAGAGGTTTTTTACAATGAAAGACAGCATTTCCCGAATAAGATCCACCAGCAGTGTTCTCCTTATGACCACCCTAAGGCAAAAAGGCTAAGAACTGTTTGTGCAGGTTTCAGCTCCAGACATTCAAAGGTACTTCTGGGTGGTGCCAGATAGGTTTGCAGAAACTGAAGGGTAAGTGTTGGAAGCACAGTCAACAATCACAAGTTAGCAGGCAAAAAGCCAGCAGAGTTAGCAAGAAAGGTTATAGCTAAGAATCCTACAAGAGCCTCGACAAAAAGAAGAGGACTAGGGAAAAGATAGGAGAAAATAAGTCTTGTGAATGAACGTGTGCTTACGAAGAGGCCTGAGTGAAGGATGTCAGAAGAGACAAAGACTATGACATTTGAGAGACTGAAAAAAAAAAACCCTTACTGCTAAGAGAAGTGCAGAGGCAAGATTTTGGTTTCCTCTTTTTATTTTTGGAAGCTCAGTTATCTTCCATCTCCCTCACTTCAGCTGTCTGTGCACAGATCCTAGGACTTACATGGAGCTTGCACTAATTTAACTGAACACTGCACTTTTACATCTGGGCAGATTAGACCAAAGAAACGAAGCCTGATTTATTTTCTAAATGGCACAGTAATTGGATCAATTTTAGGGACATGAAAGGCCTTACTAAAACATTTTTTTAATGTATTATGTATTAAAACATTTTTTTAAAAGTGTAACCTCACTCCATAATTCTGTATCATCCACCTCCTCCTTGTTCACTTGCCACATATACCAATTCCTTCCCCTTCATCCCAAACCCATATCCTCGCAGCCCAATAATTTTAATTAGTCTTCCATTCCTATGCCTTTCAATTCCATAATTCTCAGTGGTCTTCCGGGCACAATTTTTCTACCAGCAACTGCACTGCTGTGGAGGTTGTAATCCTTTAAAGTAAAATCAGATCAATATTCCTTTTCTAAAAACTTGTCCACTGTTTTTCTCACAGGAAAAACAGGAAGCATTGCTCACCACACAGATTTTCCACATTCTTCAACACCAAAAAAAATTTACCTATGGTCTGTGCTGAGCTTCCTACCCCTTCCCTTTTGCTTTTCCCACAGCATCTTCCCTGGTGGATGCAGTCATCCTGAAGGCGTAACTCATCAGGTAACCGAAGGAGGCAGGCAGGCAAAAAGGTGTTAAGACAGGGCGAAGGACCAGCTGGCCTTTGGCAAAGTTACAACTGCCTTCCATGAACAAGAGTCCAATCCAGCTGCCAGGGACAGAGAAGACCAAAGCTATAGTTTCCCTCTCTGCATGATTCCAAGCAGAGATGCAAACCAAGGACTGTTCTCCAGGCAGTGTATTACTGACAGCGTGTGATGATCCTGGGACCCTCTGCAGCAGGCTCTCCTGTCAAAACAATTCCATTTTGTGCCAAATACAAACATGCACTCAGCAGGAGAAAAGAAAGCAAGCTGTCCCAGAGTCGCCTATCTCACAGAAGTCAAATCAGGACACCTGAGGGAGAAGAAAAGTATCAACAGTCCTATTTTTTTCCTGCAAACCCCAGGAACCTTAAATCTTTTGTTACTACTCAAATGTGACCAAGAACCATAACAAAATATTAATTTTTCTGTCTCAATAAAACAATTTTTCCTGGTTCATTTCAGTCTGCCATATAATGAAGCAATAATCCTTGACTAGCTAATGGTTTTTTTCAGTCCAAACTAAACTAAAAAATAAATTTCAGACCTCAGCCTTTTAGCACCTCAGTACAACTTCTACAGCTTTCAAGGATTAAGACATCTAGAAACCAAAGATCAGTAATTAGGTGAAAGTCCCACCTGTGTAACAGCCTATTTTTTTATTTGACTTACACATTTTTGAATGAAGGGCATTCTATAACAAATGAAAAGAGAACAGGCAGACATACAATGATGGAAGAAGCCTAAAAGAGTATAAGCCACATTGCTGCACCAAAGAGTAACAGAAACCAGTACACCTCATTCTTAAAACCTACCAGACCTCTTATCCAATCTTTAAAATACTAAGTGTTCATTTTACAATACACAAGCACTGTCGACATGCATAAAAACACACACATTACGTTCTAAACACATGCAGTAAGTGCAGTCCCATTAAACTAAAAACAGCATTGCTGTGACACAGGCTGGGATAAAGCTCTCTTTTTCACTGCAACAATGTTTTCTAAAAGGGAGCAAAAATCTCGAAATTAAATGGAAAGGATCATATGATATTTTCATACGCAATTATACCCTTAAGTCAACAGACTCCATGCATGTAGCAGGAGCAAAAATAACCTCCTTCCTAGAGATATTCACAAAAACTGGAAATAAAGATTTTTTTCATACATCAATGAACAAGAAATACATATTGTTAAGTGTAACACTGGAATCTATTAGAAAAGGAGTCACTTTAGTGTTCGCTTTAGTGATTAATGTAAGAATAATTCATGTGCTGAAAAAATGTTAAGAGTTTTGCCTATCCATTTGTGCAGTCTTTTACATGCTTTCTAAAAACTATTTTTCCCCATTCCTTGTACCATTCATGCATTCAGGAACATGCTTTCCAAGTTTTAATTTGGAATCTCTAAGGTTGAAACAAGAGATTCCAACTACCATTTATCAATTAACATTAATCACAGAAAATCATAATGCAACTGTGCGTCAGAGGGGAAGCATTTCCATGGATAAGAGGTAGCAATTTCAATGAAAAAAAAAATTCATAAGTATCACCATCAAGCTTAATGCACATTCTGAGAATTTAATCAGAGTGATCTCAACATGCAATAAGCCTGAACTGCTGAACTGTAATTAGCAAAATCCTTTTCAAATGTGTACAGACAGAAAAAGATACAGAATACATATGAGATTTAAGATGGACAGTGTAGCTGTGCTTTGTAAAGTACTACATTAACTGGAAAACGCAAGACATATCTCAAGGACTTGTCCACCCAGTGTTAAATACATTTTACAAAACTTCACTGAGTTTCGGAAAGAATTCTCAAACTAAGCAACGGGAATTCTACCTGTCAGCAATGCACTGGCCACACAGAAGAGTCATGCACTTGGCAATGCCCTAAAACACAAAAGCACAAGTCAGACAAGCCCTTAGGTGCTAAAAAAGGAAATTCCCATGGAGCCTCATATTCCTCTGCTGTCATCCTTCACACAAGGCCAGCTGAGGGAAAGAGTGTAAAGATCAACACTTAGAAGTGCCGTCCAGTCTGAATCGCAGAGGGAGTCAGAACAACATCTGGGGCAGGAGATGCAACCTGCATCCTAAGCAATTCAGCTACTTGGCTGTTGCACCAGCACATTTGGCAGCAGTTGGAAATTCCCCCTGGCTGTCAAACTGCTGTTTGGACATGCTGCTTTCCATTAGGATATCGCCCCATCCTAAACACGTGTGCCCCAGCAATATTCAGAAAGTTAAAGGATAATAATTGCAGATCAAATCTAACACTACAAATTTCATCTTTGTTTTCAGTATTGAAAGAAATGCATTTATAGTTTTTCTTTATTTTTCTCCTTTTTAGTTACTTATTTTCTTAAAGTAAAAACAAAATACACCATTTATTTTGCTTTTTGTTTGTTTTCAGACCTGTCAAATCACCCCACAAACAGCTGAGGAATGCTTCAATCCATCCTCCCACTGCAAATAGGCTCTGGCTTCCTCTCCACTCAGCTGGGTCTCACTGCACCGTCACCCTTTCCTTCAGGGATGGGTGCAGTTACAGCACTCAATAAATCAAATTAGAGAATTTAACTGTTGAAATCTAATCAGACACAAGCCGAGTGATTTCTCCACAAGCTTAATTATGATGCTGCTATGATGACGAACAGCCATACAATGAATGCTAAGGCCTGAGACAAAAACAATGGCAGGAATATCCTTCTGGTAGCAGCATGGACATCTGAGGAATTTAAGTAATTCTAAACAAGGTTGCAACACATAATAATGTCCAACAGTCAGAAATGAAGTGGCAGTACACTGTCTTGTTATACTTTTGCACAGTTTAATTTTACAACATGTCTCAAATGGTTTATTCGCCCTGATCCTCTAGGGGTTGACTTAAGCAAGGCTTTGTCAAAAACACTAACCGTCACTATTCTTTGCTTCTAATTGGCTACCTTTATAGAAAGCATCCTGCTCCATCTTAACCCAGTGACAAAGAAAGGTTTTGTAACAAAATAAATAATGCTAGTGTTACAATAATAATGTTCAATATAGTGAACACTGTAGCTGAAAAGGTGATCATTACTTCTCCAACTTCAAGCCCAAGAAAAGCTCATTTTTCTATTTGGCCCCAGAGAATGCCCAAAGATATGCCAAACTATACACTAATCTATGGATAGGCCACATTCTGTCCAGCTAACACCTGTGTACACGTAAGGGAACTCTACCATTTCCGCAGAGTTTCAAACAAATTATTCTTTCCTTCCTTTCAGAATGAGTGGCTAAAATTTGTTCTCCTGTGAGATGAGTAAAAGGTAACATTTTAACCTTTACATGTTTCCTAATCTTTGCAGGAAACTTTCACACTGCTCTCACCATCTCCTTCCTTAACCATAAGGCTGCACAAAGACCTTTCTTCTCCTTCACATGTATTCTGCAGCAGAGAGATTTTTGCAAGCTATTCTATGCTGGTTTGTAAAGAGAACTTCTCTGCACACACTCTGTCATCACAAACAGCATTCCAGGTACAATAACTGTGCAGCCAGCACCAGCCAAACCTAGGACATGCACATCTTCCCACTTCCCACGCATCCTAATCTGAGTTGCTGTCAAATCTTATCCTACATTCACCTTGCACTCTCAATAGCACTCTGACTAGTTCCAAGGAGGGGGAAGGGGAAGACTTCACAAATTTGCACATCATTTCCTATTTAGGCCAGTATCTGCTCATGCCACCTTAACAGTATGTATCCCCTTAAATGCAGTGGGCTTTGTATGAGGCTTTGTGATAACACACCTTCTATCCTTTAGGGATGAACACAGGACAAATTTCCACCTTCTAAGTCTGATTCTGTGCCTCATTTCTTGTGCTTCCTCTATGGGAAGAGACTTAAGGACTGTCCAGAGCATTTCCACTCCCAGGAGTTGAAGCAAAGAAATATATATCTTGGCTAATGCTAGGTTATCATTTCATAGAAAAAAATATCTTTCTGGAAAGCTTTTAGGGAAATTAATTCCTCTATAGCCTCTAATTTCAAGCTGTCCATAGCATTCATTTTTGTATCTTGCAACAGTAATTTCCAGTAGTCAAACTAGATAAAGAAACTGGTTTATTATATGATACCAGTTAGTTTTCCAAAACAATCACTTTTTGTACTCTAGAGGAAAAAAGGCACCACAAAGAAAAGCAACATTTTCTTATGTATATTCTAAAATACAACTCCCTCCTTCTCAGCCACCCACTGCACTTCAGTAAACGATGCATTTGATGAATTATGTGTTGGCTTTGGGTCTAAAGCACAAATGAAGGCTATGTTCTTGAAGACTATTTGCCAAAGAAAGTAGGGAGGAAAAACCTGCTCTTGTCAGAGCTTAACAATGCTGATGATAGTAGGAAGATGGCACAAGAAAGATCTGTGTCAAACAGATTTCTGGAAGCTTTTATCAAATTACTGTTAGAAGCAAGGCAAAAAAAAGGCTCCAGAATTGCAGGAAAATATCCTGGGGATACATCTTTCTCTTCCTGTTCTATTGCTACTAATAAAAGTAATAATAGAAGTTTTAATAGTTCTCTACACTTTTACTGAACCTCTAAGGATAATCAGTTTATTTATTGTTTATATTTACACTTACCAGTTTGAATATTTTTTTTCACACTGCTTTCAATAAATTAGAACAACAGAACCAAAACAAGGCCAATTACAAGTCCTGTGACCATCGAGAGATGCACTGTACTTTTTTTTTGCCATGCCTTTCTTTTCCTTTTTTTTTTAACTCTAAATCTATGCAAGGTTTGCATTAAAAGGTAAGATTCTTTTAACTTTTTCTTTCGGCATGTTCAATCTTACTTACAAGTTCATTTTTCGAGCTGTAAGAAGACATAAATTTATTATACTTTGAGCTATTTCCCTCCAAACAGGGAATGCAAGAAGATACCAGTTGTCACAATACTGAATAAGGCCCATGAAAGCCTCTAAAAATATATATCAATTAAAATTAGTGTTCTAAATAGTGAATGAACAATACTCCACCTCTGAGACTCTTTCTTTGTATAGAAAATCTGCATCTACCTTGACAGTGCCCTTACTTTTAAGATTCACTTTCTTTCTGAGGGAGGGTTAATAGCCCCATGACTAAAGTGACTGTCACAACGGCATTTTTGGGAAGCTGAAAACTGACAGTTTAACTCCACCAAAGAACTGCAGGAATTGGAGGATCCTGCTTTCAAACAAACACCTTTCAATTGTGTCAAGAAATTTCAGTGAAATAAGCATATTAGAGTGATGTTTGAGAAGCCGGGTGCTCCCACCAACTGGCTATAAAATTTGTGTCATTAGCTTCAACTGATCAACCCCTAGACCTCACTGTGTTGTACCAAACAGAACTGACATCGCTTGATGCAAATGCTTCTTGAGGGAGAAAGAGTCTTGCAAAGGAATGGGTTTGGAGTTACAGGGAATGAACAGAATATTTAACACAAGCTGGGCTCTGCAGGAGGAATGTTTTAAGAGCTCCCATGCTAGCAGTGCCTCTCCTTAGAAAGGTAGGACCTGAGCTTTCTCTCCCTGCAGTGCTTAAACACAATGCAGCTAAACAGCAAGGCCCGGAGCTGATTTTTTATTGATTCTGCACCGTTTCACCATTGCAAGTCTGCATTCAGACTGCATGTTAGACAGGGATTTGATCTAACATGGGCACCTTTGTGATTGATTGGGAGCACTAAACAGAAATCTAGACAGTCACGACGTGACAATTTTTTTTCGCTCATTTTCTTCAGAAGATGAGAAAGAAAGCATTGAAGAAAAGACAACTTAATTTTATAGACACAGCTTTTTTATAGACACAGCTCATAAATGAATATGAGGGAAAAAAACTCAGAAATAATTCCAGGAAAGGGATTACAAATCACTTTCAATTGCATTTTAAATTCTCTCAATCTCAACAGCGACTACATATGCTCACAGATGTGATCTGATACACCATTTCAAGCACAGGACAGAGACAGACGCCCTTAGGGTACAAACATTCACACTGAGTATAATTCAGGCTTTATCAGAATCTAGCTATTGCTCTGGGAAGGCCTGGTCCTGCACTGCGTAGAGATTGGATTCATCTCACTGCCTGTGTCTCTGTGGTACAGTTCAGACGCTTTACACAGCATACATAGAGGAGAAAAGGATTAAAAAACTTCCATAAGAGAGCAAACACTTGTTCAACACCTTGTAAAAATGTGTTGAACTCAAGACACAGCACCAGGATACGATCACCCAATTAGATATAATTAATTCTGCTAATCATCAACTTTGTAGGCAAGCAATATCTCTATCGATGAATAGTAATAGCCAACTGGGCATTCCAAAGTCTTACTGACAGCTAATTGTAATACAATAAACATATTATGCTTTCTTATAAGTTGTGACAATCTTATAAAAAAAAATAAGGCTCACTTGAAAAAAGACACCAGCTTTTCAAAACTGCGATCTTTAAAGTAAAAGCAATAACAAAGCTTGTAGTCTTTTCATCCTCCCTGCTTTTTGCTTTTATCAAGTGAGAAACTTGAGTGATTTTTTTTAATATTTCCAAAAATTCACATATATAATATTTCCAAGAAAATACACCTTTATTGACTGTAATGAGATGCACGTGCAACAGTTTGACTTTTACCCTTGAAAACAGAAGTGTATGTGGATGACTTAGCATGACAGATTATAATTAGCCCTGTCATCCCCTGTTCTGTCTCCAGAGATTGGCACAAAATAGGAAGCGTCTATATGATTGAATCTTACATGGACTGACTACATCTGCAAATAATGAACAGAAAAGAATATTCCACACGTGGGATAAAATTTTCCACTTAAACAGTCTCAAAGTAATGAATTTCGAAGTCAAAATGTAATTATTTGCAGAAAATACCTGTTCCCTAGAAAACACTAGTATCTTAAACCTAGTAGACAGACAGAGATGACTGCTAGTCTGCTCACATTTCTACTAGAACAACTGGTTTTCATTTTAACCTAAAGTAATTTAATTTCAAGTAACAGATGAAAATATCCATAAAACATTTTGCAAAAAAAAAATATACACAGATTTCATGCAAACATTCTGCAAAAAGACATCATTGCAACCCAAACTCGTACCCTGTTTCATGTTTCAATGTAACAGACTGTGTTATCAAGTCATTTTAAAAAACTCACAGTTTTGTGACCTTTTAACAGCTGCTGTTATGACTGTGTGGGAGGCAGTGCACAGAAGACAGAGCAGCTGGAGCTGAACCCTAAATGAAGCCAAGCAAAGGCTGTGCTGAGTTCCCAGGCGCGTTGCCTCACTGAGCACTGAGGGCTAGGTAAAGCCCTGCTCCTACTGCACGGCTCTCCCATCAGCTCTGAGGATGCTACAAGTCACTGCCATGCTGCACTCTCAGCTCTCAGGCCATTTTCCAGTGTCATGCACCTCGTTTTTTTGGTGTCAAGTTATTTCATACACTGGAAGGATGCAAAGAATAATGCCAAAGCCTGTGCAGCCTGTAATTAATTCAACCTTCTAAATCAGACAGTCGCTTTCTTGGTTTGAATTCCCTATATTTGCAGATTTGTGCTTCTGACAATGGAACACCTCTCAAATTCAGTCATTGAGATACTATGTTTTTATCTCCAGATATATGTATGTATGTGTTATTCTCCAAAGGGATGAAGCCTTGCAAGTCCACTGCCCTCACTAGCCTAGCATCATACAAATTATTCCATGACTATTTTATTTATGTTTCCCTCTACTGTAAGCCCAAATATTCCCAGGAAAGAGTTATAGTTCATTAAAATATTTTTCTGGTTTATGTTCTTTCTGACAAGCCAGACTTGCCAACTGAATGTAGCACTCTCAGATTTATATGTTTGATTTTACTTTCATTATGGGATTATAAAGCAATATGCACACATATTTCAAACTAAGAACATCATTCTAAACATTCTCTCATTTAGCACTGTTCTCTAATGTCAGCCAAAGTGTCTTTGGCCATTCTGCTGCTCACCATGGCACATTTCTTTTGCATGAAAACACCCGGTTTGATCAAGAGCACTAAGAATATGCTACTGCAAGAGATAGGAACAACAGATAGTATAAACACTGTCAACTTGAGACTAATTTTTAACATTTCTTATTTCATATGAAAATCATTGAAGCAAGAAGTTTGAACGTGTTTTTGCATTTCAGTATATTTTATTTCAACTGAGTGAGAAACTCATTTCTCACACCAAAGGAACTGAATCAAGATGCAAATATTCATAAATTGAGCAACTTTATGATCTCACTGCAGTAACCTTTGGGCTCCTCTCCCAGGCCTGGCCAACTGAACACTGCCTCCCAGGTTCCCATGGCCTCCTATGAGGCTGCAAGTCCCTAGGACTAGGAACTTGCTCCTTGTACTTTAAGGAACATAGACTTGAGAGAAGTCACCTAACTGCCAGGCATTTGCTAATACATAATTTCAGATTTTTCTTTTTGAAAACAAACAAAAAAAAAAAGAAAAAAAAACAAACCAAACACCAAAGCAAGTCCCCCTTGAACTGAAAATTTTAGAAAGTCAGAAAAATAGATTATGGTAAGTAGAGATGGGATTCCTTGAGGAAGTGAACAGCTGATCCTGATCCTACAAAGCACTTTGCCAATGATTAACGTCGAGTACACAGAATGATCCTACACAGCTCTCACCAAGCTACTAAAAGAATCTGCTTAACTGTCAGCCATAGAGAAAGTCTAACTGCTCACAATTATTCCTGCAATTGTGTGCCAATTCTACAGGTCAGTGATGGGAGATCCAAAAGCAGTACTTCTGTACATTGTAATTATTACCATCTTAACATATTAGCAAGTCAGATAACTCCACACACAGAGAAGTTTTATTCAAAGTCAGTCAACTAATTACTTTATATAAACCTCCAAGCACAAGTATAATACTGTAAAAAGTATCTCTGACTGTAACTCCTTCTCATTTGCGAAACATCCAAAACTGAAATGCACACGTCCCAGACAGCATTAAGACTATTTTTGCAGAGATATAATCACACATTCATTACAACTGAACACGGGGGTTTTTTGTCCCCCGTTGTTGTAATAAATATTTCCAAGCATGTACCGCAATACTTTATTTTATAATCCCATCTTGAATGAGATGTTTGAAAGCATCTGGAGTTTGTTACTTTCCAAGACAATATATAACATATTTTGAAAGTACCATATTATAGTAATTGCAATATTTGCACATTATCACCATTCTTTTATTGAAAAGTTTATCTAAAATGTAAAGGAATGATACCAAATTTCAGCTGGTTTTCCACCATGTAGTGCAAATATTAACAAAGTTGGGTAGAGGAGTTCTACCATACCTGACATGAAAGAGTATACAATGACTTTAGCTTCCCTAAGTTTCCTCTGCAAAAAACAGTGGGCTCAATAAGGGAATAAATCAAGGAAGTAATCCAATTTAGATATTCTGAATTGCTTTACAGAGAAGTCTCTCAGTGTCCACTGACCATAGAGGAAGAACAGACTTCTAATATAAGAATCTGAGTTATGTGGCTGAAGTTAGAAGATTTGGATGCTTCTTCCCTTCAAAAATGCATATCCTAAAAATCAAAACACATTCTGAAATGCAACTACTTACTGCTTCATTCACAAAGCTGAAGACACATCCTGAAAACATACATCCCTACATCACATCTCACTTTCCCTGAAGAAGAAACCAACTGGTGTTGCATCCCCCACGAATATCAGTGCTAACGGGACCTGTGGCAATTACAGGTACTCAAGTCTGCTCTGTTATATTGTAATAACTCTTAGGGCCAGTTCACTCACTGGCTTGTAAGCCAAGACAGCAGCTGTTACATAAAACCCTGCCTTCTTCTCCAGGCAGGTAATCCAGCATAAGTTTTATACTATCTACACTCACCTCTCACCAGTACCATTAGCAGAAATGCCATTCTCACCTGTTCCTCACTTCACACCAACCCAAACATGCAGCAGAGATGACAAGAAGCTCCCTCTTCGCCACAAACTTTCTGTCTGAAGGTACTTGATTTTAGTTCAATAAAGCTAAAAGACCACCAGCAAGTTCATTGCCATTGCTGTCCTGGCTGTGATAATGTTGTCAACAAACACCATAGCCCCAGAGAAAGCTCAGAGCCTTTATTTACTGACATGAGAGAGTAGGAAGGGTTATGGAGAAGACTTCCATCACTTCCAGGTGGTTGTTCAACTGATGTCAAATTATTTATTATCTACAACGCAATGCTACATAGAGATTATCTTAGAAATCTTACAAATATGGCCCAAAATATTTTGAGGGTAGCAGAAAATACTCCAAAGTTTTCCTGACGCATATTAGAGGATTAAACCCAGAAAATTAACCTGTTTGGCCATACTAAGCTTGGCATTAAGCTAACCATCTGTTCTTAACCAGTAGGAAAAATTAAAACACACTCTAAAATGCAAAAAAAGAAAAAATCCAATTTGCAAAAATGTAATGAAATACAGTCCATTGCATAAAAGTTTCAAATTGTTGCCCACACAAAGTATTTCCAGTAAGGTTTTTAAAATGAAACATTGCTACTGCCAAAACATTTAAATTAACAACTTTAGAAATACAAGGAAATAGAATTTCTTGGTAGAAAATTCTAAGGTTTCCATTCCAGGACTGTTTCTGTGTAAATGACACACAATGAACTTCATGCCAATTTTCAAGCAACAACTTCAATTTTTTGGGTTTATTTTAAAGAAAAACATAACAGCAAATACTTTAAGAGGAAAAGGAAAGAAAAATATTTGGTGTCCTACTTTTATTTCACCTGAAGCACAAGCAAATCAAGATTTTTCAAACCCGTGTTCATACTGTAACTCGCATGTTGACTCTGAGTTAGCAGTTGACCGAGTTTTTACCAGCTGTACCCATTTCAGGAAGCCAGTTTGTTTCTCCAGAAGTGGTAATTCCTGTAATGCTAAATTCACATGTTGTATGAACCACTACACGGCAGGCAGTCTTTCTTCCTTGCAATGAACTCTAAACAGCATTACAGGCTTTACTGTTCAAACACTAGGCTGCTTCCAAGTGAGGTAACCACGCAGGGATTTTGACCTCTGGTCAGGTGAGAAGAGATGAGAACTTTCTAGCCCATGTGCCAGCCATATAACTTCCAAGGGAAAATTTACAGGGGAAGCTTAGTAACCATCCTTATCAAATTCTAAATAAACTGCTGATAGGCTTCTCCTGCACAAGTCTTCACCTAAAACACTTACTCTTCTTTATGGAAGAAGATTTGGCATAAACAAAGAGAATGCCATCACCTGTTGCAATAATTAAAAGAAGTTCTACTTAATGTTTTTCCAAAATTAATATCATAGCTGCAATAGCAAAAGATGCATGCTTAGAAGTTACACCTGTCTTTTACTCTTTTCAAAGCTACTCTATACTTTTGTTAGAGTAAGTTTACTCTTCCTGTGATAAGTCAGTTTCTCCCTTCCTGAGGAAGCATAAGGAGTATGAAATACTTTTCAATTTTCAAAGCAGTTTTTTAATCATTATTTCTAACTAGTTCTCACTAATTAAAGAGAATAAAAGTGACAATTTTATAGTATCAGAGGACTGGTGTGTAGCAGTCACACTCAAAAACACGCTTTCCTTCTGTCTCCTATGCCTCTAATCCAAGCAATCAGATTTAAAAGGTCTCTGCAATTTCAAAGACTTAGGTAAAAATCCTTGCTGAAATGCTGGTTTCTGTGCCTTTTTACTGACATTTCACATTGGCACCAGACAAACTACATACTCTCTGAGAGATCAATCAGAGCTATATAAGAAGTCATTTACTGTGTCCCATAACGGACCACTAGACCAATTTCAGAACATGAGAATTACAGTAACCACCAGCATGAAAAAGGAGTTAGATAATTAGATGAGGGGATTGTTTTTTGCTCTGCAGCTTAAGGCTGAAAAGGGGGCAGGGAATGGCAGGCTTAAGACATCTGCACATCCCCAGCTCTTTTTTTTTTTTGTAATTACAAGATCAAAAAGGGGTGGAAAGGGGGGGAAACCCTAAGTCCCTCTGCAGTCCTCTAACTAGGCTTCTATAAAATGAAACATTTGTTTTTCACTTACCCATTAAATGTGCACAGCATTAAAGCTTATCTTATTCACACACCAAGTCTCCTTGAAGTATCTGTTGATCAGGACAGTGAGTAATGTTAGGCAGGCCTGTAGCTCCAATCCACCAAATGATTAAGACAGATGTGCTGGAGAGCAATAGCCCACACATGTCAGGGTACTGTCTTCAATAAAGCATCTCAGCCTAGGCAGGTTCCAATTTTCCACTTCAATATGCAATGAGGGATAAAGTTCAACTCTAAACTACTTGAGATTATAGTTGGGTTTTTTTGATTATTGTTTTCATTTGGTTTAGTAAAAGGTGCATATTTCAGTTTACTGCAAGGTCAGTAGACAGTAAACAATAATTCAACACTTCCAATATTTCTTCATCACCCCATTAAATATGAAAATGTGGAAGAAAAAAGGAAATATAAAGAAGGAAACAGACTTCCAGCAAAATGTGAGGGGGAAATAGCAGCAATGTAACATAAAGAGGGGAGCAGACTATGAGAATAAATATTTTGCGTGACAAGGCAACTATATTTTAGGCTAACAGCTCTCCCCAAACCATTAAAAGCCTAACTTTAATGAAATCTTCTATATACCCAGGCTGGTTATAAGAGTATAATACATCTCAGCACATACTCAGCTCCTGGGTCAGTGTGTTTTAGGATCAATTAATAAATCTCCAAAGAACATGGTACCTTCTGTGCAATATTCTTTCATAAAGTCCAGATCAACAGAGAACATGCTTAAAAATTGCAGCTAGTCCTGAGTAAGCTGATACTAAGAAGCAGAAGGGTTTTTACTCCCAATTTGACTGTCAGGTGCAGGTACCCTGCCCCCTTCTCTCACATCACTGACAGCAAAATTTTATTTTAAAAGTATGATAAATCAACAAACAAGAAACATTTTACTCACTTTTAAGTTCAATTTTTATTCTTTGTTCAGATCAAAGCTGTTCAGCTCTGATTAGCTAATAGTCTCAGTATGGCAGTTCTGCACATCTTTTCCCAAAAGCTTACCAGATTCCCTCTATTGAGGTATTCATCTGTACTGACATGGTGATGAAGAGTGCTTAAATCCACTTGTAAATTCTCTACCTTATACAAAGCTGTTCCTATTCCTTTATCCTAGAAAATGTTTTGGGCATTAGTCAGGCAGTGAACTTCATCTCTCCGTGGTGCTGCGCCAACTCTCCTGTAACATCTCTGCTCTTCAAGCATCTTATTGGAATACACAGAGTGATGCAACACCCACTGTATAATCTGAGATCACTGAACTTTTTAGTCTACTATTTCTCTTTTTACAAAGGTGATTCGACTCTTAAGAGAGCAGTTCTTGCGCTGCTCTAAAGTGGGCAGACAAGGGAAGAGACCCCACAGATCCCACTGCAATGAGCTTATAGACCAAAGTGCGATAACCTTTATCTTTGTGTGCCTAACTGCTAATGCTGTTACGGGTTATTAAATTATCCAACTCTGTTAGAATCCAGCTCCAACTTTTAACTCACTGACCTCAAGCAGACAGTGTGCAATGACATTTCCTGCTAGAAAACATCCCACAATTTAAATTGCAAAAATTGCTTGGGTATGCAGTGCTTATGCCCAAAGCTTCCACAAGCAATGTCCCAATACAGATGCAAAACACCTACCTCACCATTAAGCTCTTAGTAACATCCAGATGGCAAGAAAAAACAGGCTGTTCTTACCACTCTTTTTTTTCTATATTCATTTATATTTTAGTATTTAGCCATGAATTTCAACATCCTCGATAAAGCCAAACATTTTTCAGTTCAATGGTTTCTAGTCTTTCTTCTGCTGAACTAATTGGACAATCATCTATTTGGACATAAACATAGAACAACCCTACTGTCCTTGGCAGAGTTACTGCAGGCTCATAACAGCCTAAATTTGAGACAAAATTTTACCCATCAGCAGTCCTCCCACTACCTGAAGTGCTCCAAGCAGCCCCTGGTTGACCATTGACCAACCACATTGTACCTACTTTGATCATGGAAATCATAAATGATTTGCATATGCAATAGCCCAAGCCTGTTTTTTGAGATATCTGACACTCTATCTACTATCCCAGGGTGTACATTTTTAGGCTGCAGAGATGTTTTAACTTCTGTTAAGCTTCTAGGGCTACTATCCACAACAGTATTCCAATAACTTTCTAAAAAAATTGTACAAACAAATCAGATCTGATATTCAGATAATTAAAAAGCTTAGGACTGCAAATAAGAGATTTCAGCATAAAGCTCTTTTTTTCAATTCCTCCTAGCTAATATGGAAATTCAACCTTTTTAATAAGCAGAAATTAGAACCTCACATTTAAAAAAACTTCAGAATTCCTTCTCCGATCACAGGATTTACCATTCTTGCAAGAATCTCAGCTGACAAAAAAAAAAAAAAGAAAGAGAAAATCCTACGTTCCAAAGCTAAGTTTTTCAGTATAGGTAGACAGAAAACAAAGCAGAGTTATTTCTCCAAATTAAGGGAAAACTAGAAGTATAGGCCTATGTTTAACACTGCATTGCTTATATTCATATAAGAAATGCATGAATTTAGCAATCCAAAGATCAACTTAAGAACTTCACCACTTCTCAGATCAGATAAAACATTCAGGTAACACGTTAACCAAGTGTGACAGACACAGTGCAATAAGATACTAGAACAAGAGTAGAATTGCTGCCCACTGAGTTAACAAACTGGGTGTTTAATTACACCTACTGAGACTAGTCTTGTAAAAAAAAATTATTAGCTGCTTCAGCTTTTTTCCAAAACAAAAAAAAAGAAAAAATCCTAAATATTAGGCTGTACTATTGTAGAGAAAGCTATGCACACAAAAATGGAGAGGACTTGAGCATCAAACTGGAGAGCATCATCAAGTAAAGAGGAATACTAAAACTAAAACCTAAAAAGCAAACCGTGTTTTTTTTAACTTGTGCATATACATGTTAATTTTCCAGCTGGTTAAGGTTTTTACTACAACAAGGTGCCTCTAACAAATATTCATCCATGCTTAAGTGCCCCTTGAAGTAAAAGCACAAACAGACAGACCAACAATGAAGATAATCTGTGCTAATTATGGTGTTAGAGTCCAGCCATCTTTTTCAATTAAAAAAAATACCAGTGTCATTTAAAGGTAATGTGTGTTTTGCTGCACATATTGATCAAAATCTGTAATTCCACAGGATTTTAGGACACTTTTAGGTACTTCACAACACAGTGATATATGTCCCCAGCTCTCATTTCTTGAAGGTACAAAGAATTGCAGATACCTGCCCCATTACCAGTTGTAAAGACCAGAATTTGGAATGAATCAAAAATTGTGTTCAATTTTTTGAAGAAGAAAATACTGATGACTGGAGTCTTTAATGCCATTTTTTGTTTGCCAATACAATTTCCTGAATCTGTAGCAGATATTTTCTACAAAAACCTAATACCAAGTAAAAAAAAAAAAGTCTGAATCATTTGAATACTCATCTCCTGCCCTTAATTCATCTGAATTTCCTCTTTTCTTGACACATTCTTCCCTTTCCTACTCAATCTTTTAACTCTAAGTGGGATCACTGGAAATGACATCCTATTCTCCTTGGACAGGATGGGGCATGCTGCACAAAAAAAAAGGACACTCAAACCTGCAAGATGCAGCTAACACAGAAGATCAGAGGGAACCCTGGGCACACATCATAACCACATCTCACCAAACACAGGGAAGCAGGACACTAAAGCTATGTCTGTAATCGGCAGCTGGAGGTGAGGAGATTCTGTAGCAGCACCAGACCTGGTTTTGACGTACCAGTGAAAAAAAGAGCACTGGAAAGAAGCATTTCAGTGATTCTGAAGTGCTCAGAGGGAACACAGGTTGATGTGCTTGGTAACAAAACCGGGATTTAAAGAGATTTGTGCTGACTCCTCTGTTGCCAAAACGCAACACGAAGTCAACTGCAGTACATGGGTGTGGTCCGAGACAATAGTTCTGGCTGTTGGTACTCAGTTAACTTACTTGGCCACTGCTAATTAATCTCTTAAGGCAACTAAATAGCAGCTAATTTCTACACAAGTTCTCAGGTGTATGCACTCACTATCTTACTGTGAACCCAATTCAACATGCATCGATACTGGCTTTTCCTTTTCTCTGACTTAAGCATGGGATGTGAAATATATTGCATCTCTTAACTCCTGTAATCTTACTCTTTTTCATAATTCAAAGCACTTCTGTTGACCATATTAAGACAACCCTATTCATTCACTTCAAGAGAAGCTATTTGCCAGAAGTCCAGTATGCTATTTCCAATTCCATCTTCTCTGAACTTTAATTTTTTTATACATCTCCAAAACAGGGAAATGCCAACTTCATTAGACTCCTTGAGATTACTATTTGGAAAGCACCACAAAAATGCTACTCACTGCTGCTTTGAGGCACATTATGAAAATACAGCAGTACTAATTGTTTTCCAGTGAAAATCTTAGTGGGCCTAAAATTACATATGAGGCAAGACTTCATGGTGTATTCTCAGAGGAGAGATTAATTAAGAAATATCCAGAGTGGTCTCCTCCAGATAAGAGCTATCAAGAGGGAAGGACAATGAAAGGTGGCTGGCACCTTTGACAATCATCTTTACAACAGGAAATAAAGAGGTGTAGCAAGACAAACTGCTCTGCTGGCCTGGCTGTCCCCAACCACTCCCACTCACATGTCTGCTCAGTGCAGCTTTTCCAACCCAGGAAAAGAATTAACTAATATTTGAAAGGGGCTTCTGGAAAAGTCAAGCACTGTGTAAGCACTAAAAAGTTATTGCTATGGTAAGCAGATGGGAAAGGTTTTAAGCAGCTGAAAAATACATGTTCATTGTTTTAATAAAGCATTATTTATTCTTATAGCAAGATAGGTATTTGTTCTTAAGTTTTAAGCCACCTTTAACTAAACCACAGTTGACAGAGAAACATAAATTTAAAAAAAACCAAACCTATTTCTAAAATCACTACTTCCAAAATCCTGACAAAAACATTTATTCAAACTGAACACACAATTTTCACCAGGCAGTAATAAATACCTTTATCATAGAAATCATGCATGCAAAAGAATTGAAGCTTATGCAAAAATATGTACATTTTGCACAGCATACATGGACAAACAGTGTGAGTTATGTTTGTTCAGAATTTTTTCGTGATAAAAAAAGAAGAGAAGCAATGATCACTGTCAGCTATCCATCTGACACTCTCTTTTCTCTGAAAGCCTCTGCAGGTGTCCAGCTGAACTGGTTAATTGCCAAGAGTCACAGCTGTCCAGCTGTGATGTGGCAAAAGAAGCATCATTCAAAGTCAGCAGTTCTACTGTCATCCCCTAAAGACATTATCAAGCTCCTAGCACACAACCTGTTCATCTACACCCAAAACATCTCTCTTCCCTTGAGGCCAAATTTCTCCATTTCCTCCTCACAGACCCTTTAATGCTGTCCCTCTCTAGCTATATCACTCATTGTCCACACTTTTCCATAAGGGCACATTTCCCTTTCTCTCACAGGCACCACCAATGTCCTGAGAATTCCTCTTTTGCTACAACCTGAGCTATGGTATTGAAGAAGACAATCTAAACCAGTCTCGGAATTTATCCGCCACAGCTGACTGGGCAGAAACAAGGACAGTCCTTGGAGCAGGGGAACCCCACCAAAATCCCTCAGTCACCAAAACAATTACAAGCAACCCCTCAACCAGACACCAGTGCTCCCACTATAGTCTCTTGCTATGACATCGCATAACAGCAGTTTTAGCTGATGCACAAAGGGCAGCCTTTAAACACACCCTTTACTCACAATATCCTAAACATCTTAGGCTCAGCTTCGCCACAGATGCTGTATTTTGTGGTTACATCTTCGTTATTTCATGAGCGCAGATTAAGTATTAAATAATATTTTAAGAAAAGAAATAAATGGATGGCACTTTACATTCAAGTCATTAAAAACTGAATTTCTCTCTATGTCATTAGCTGTACATGTCTGCTGAGCCTTTATTTTTATTTTGAAGAACAAGAAATCACAGACATGGAAACCACATGAGAGAAATGGCCTCAATCCAAAATGAAATAATGTATAATCCTGAACTACATAACTCAGTAGTAGTTTAATGACAGCTTGTCTAATTATACCTTACGACACTTACTCGGCAATAGTGTAGCATAAATCAGCTCTCATATATATATATATATATATACACATACATTCACACATAAACACACAATACATATATAAAGAAAGTATTATGTGTTTGCTTATACACAAGAACATCAGAAGTCCATAGTTTGCCAACAAACAAGCCATGTGTCCTCCATACACTTCACCCCATTAAATGCTTCCATGACAAGCTTCTGAAATATCCAGCTGCAGCAAAGTTGATGACAATATACAGTATTCCTCAAGTACATACTTTTTCAGGTTTGTATCAACGTTTGACTGTAACTCTCAGCACAAAAATTTCTTTTTAAGAAATAAAGAAAGAAAAAATATCATATGCTGAGTTCCTAAAAATACAATGAATCATGGTGGAAATAAATGAGAGACACCTGGTTAAATTAGGATCTGTGCATGGGACAGCTTAGATAAAAGATTGGTAAATGCACACTTTCATTTTTCTTGAGTTCAAATTTACAGGTACCATATTTAGATATTCACTACAGTCTAAGGAAATATCAATATGGTCACATGTTCATAACAATTTCAAGATATGTATTGACTGCATGAAGTTTCTTATAAATCTCCAGGTCAGCAGTGAACCCCCTACAGAAACACAGAGTTGATACACTAAAATACAGCAAAGTATAAATATTTCTCTCTTTAATCTCCAAATGATAATGGACTTTATTAAACAGATGCCACCCATCTTTCATTTTAGTTAGCTGAAAGAACTAATTAGATGCACATTTTCATAATGAAAATGTGAATTCAATGTGAAGCTTTGTCTAACAACAGGCTTGTTAAAGCCTAAGCAGAGCTAAGCCATGGTCTCTAAGGGCTCCTCCTGGCACAGAATGCTAATGTGGGATAGGGACTGACTAAGCGCCTGCATCCACAGATGTAAAAGGCAAAAATCCAGCAGATAACATGGAAAGAAGCTGTGGTCATGAGTGGGGCAGAACAAACACAAGTTTCTGGTTAGAAAAATCCATCATCAGTCAGTTTCTGAGTTAGAAAGAAGCCTGATCTTTTTCATTCAGCATTCCCAGCAAAGCAAGGCTTTTAAGCATACTCACACTCAACAGCATTGCAAGCTTTTAGGAAACACACTCATGTCAGCAGGAGAAGCCACTAGGAGCACTGGCCAGCCATGTGAACAATCCAGAGGACAGTCTGTGGGCTGCAACAGGCACAGGAGACACTTCCATCTGGCCTGTCACCTGCAGGAGATGCAGAGCAGTGCTCAGGGATTGCACACATCACAGCTGCACCCTCCTCTTGAGCACAGTCTAGCACACAACACAGGTGCCACTTCTGCAGTGGGCTGGGAGAGGACATTTGCTGCCAAGGATAAAGGGAAGCAATTTTAGGTACTGTATCCCTATTTACCTCAAAATCAAGAGCCATCCTATCCCTTACACCACATCAAAGTAAGTTCCTCCAAACAGATTTTAAGCCAAATTTATCTCACTCTATTAGGCTTATAGAAAACAGCCTTCTATGAGAAAATGAGCTGTACCCATATTTATTTTTGTAAGTCCCATGGAAACCAATTAAATTAATTAACCTCTCTCCATCATCTTTTTATTAAGTCTGTCCTCATGTGTAAGAACACGAAGATGGGAGAGGCTAGATCATTTCCCTATTCTAAGCTGTAAAAAAAAAAAATAAATTAATTGAGAGATAATCAGCATGTACGGGGAAAACTGCCTCCATTTTTTAAATATTTTTAACAGAAAATATCTGAGATTTCCTCAAATAATTACTTTTTTAATCCATCCATCACAGACTCTTAAAATAAAATTTATCATATAATTGTGTGCATCCCAGGAACAGTTTTTTATTCTCAGATTTTAGGGATGGAGTAATTAAAATGAGCAGTTTCCAACCTCCTATATAACAGTCTACACAAATTAGTTCCTTCATATTCAGATTCCAGATTTTATAGAAGCACTTTTGTACCTCCAACTACTAAACACCATTCTATTATAAGAGCCTTTCTCTCACCTGCACTTCCATATTTGTATTCATCAAGTTCTTTTTCTTTCCTGTTAAATCAAACAAACAGACCCTTTTTAACCCCACAGGGTAAAACATTTTCTGATTTTTGAATAAGCTTCCCTCATTTTCTTTAAATCTTCCATGAAAGGACATCCTATTTTTCCATGTAAGACACCAAACTGACTTGTTCCAGCAAGTCTCACTAACAAATTATACAGCACAAAAAACACTTCCTTTATTTCTGCTCAGTAGTCCCCTGTGCAGAGACACCCTGTAGCCTCGTCCTCTGTATGACAAGGGGATTGGTGACCCACTACTTCAGTGAGTCACTGTTTTGCTAATGTAGTTTAAGAGTGACCTAAATCTTTGCTTCCTATTCATTCAATGTTTCATTTAGCTTATTAAAATGAACCCTGTACAAGTGAGTTCATCTTATTAATGCAACACAGATCACTCTGAAATTGAATTCCTCTCACTCTTCCTACCACCAACAACCTTTTTCTTCATGTAGAATCTCAAATTTTAAGAAATAATTTCTGAAAAGAAGTGATGCTAATCATAACCACGGTGCTTTTCACACCTCTGTCTATTAAAGGGTCAAACTGTGACACACATGCTATATAGCAAAGTAGGGAAGATCAGATGTAAAACACAAATACCTCTAGAGAGAGGACTTTTTTTTCTTCCTGTGAATAGAGTTGAGAGTCTAAAATACCATTAGCTATGAGAAATCTAATGTTAATCTGAAGTCATGTACAGAATCTGAAATTAATTCAGCTGCCAAGAAATTGCTGCCATCATTAGATACATAGAAAACAAGATCTCTCACCCTTGTTTAGCCACGTAGGACAGTGGATTATCAAAGTTCAAAAAACAAAAAGATCAGCAGCATTCCCTGAGCTCACAGAATAAGATCGTCAGCTCATGCAATTTGCATTACCTTGGGCATTGCAGACATAACCAGCTCTCACAGAGACTTTCAGTTCTACATTTCTACAGTTTTCAACACTTTTGAGGATGTGTCGTGAAGGCAGAACTGAGATCTGGTGCAGCCATTCATACAATGCAGCCAGGCCACATGCCCATCTCATGCACATGCAAAGTCTTATCCTCAGGAGGAACGTAGGACACCAATCCCCCCCCAAAATATTCTTCCTACCATTTCCATGCCAGAATTTCTGCACACTTGGTAACACTCATTGGACTTATCATCAACTTGTCCTACATTCCCTCTAGAACACACATGCTTTTAGCTATTAACACATTTTGGCATGAAGCTTCAAGTTTACACACTCACTGCATGAAGAGCAAATTAAATCCATTTTATTTTAAACTGGCTACAGCTACTTTCATTTGCCACAGCCAGCGACAAACAATAAACAAAAATCATGTATCTTAAGCATAAAAAAAACCTTTAACAATACCATTTTTCACACCACAACTGATCAAGAGAATGTATACATTGTGGAAGCAAAAATTCTTTAAGCCAAAAATCTTTAAAACTTGATCATTATGTTTTCTAAGAGCACTCTTTCCTCCCATCGAGTTGTGTGAATAACTCCAACTAAGCCCAGCCTTTTCTCTGAAAGTCATAACTTTATTATAATCAATTTCCATCATAAAATTAAAATCTTCTAGGTCTCCATGCCTAACTGTGCCCAAGCAGCGACATCAACAATTTCATATCTTGAAATAATACTTCATTTCATTATAGCCTAAGGGGTGGAAATAACAGCATACCTGAAGCCTCTATGATGAACCAAAAAGATTAGAATAAAAATCCAAACACGCAGAAATTGCTGAAATGGTGCTTTAAACACACTTTAAAATATTTTGCTAAATTATTCATTGAATGTTTAAAAATACAAGCATGTGCTCTCAAATTTGGTATGTGTATATTATTTTCTTCATCTTCATCACTTGCCTGGTCTGCACTTTCTAGGGAAGAGTCCTAAAACCCCATTAGCAGCCTGAATTACTTTTGGATTTAGGGAGAGCTTAACCTAGCTTTTCAGTAATGATAGTATTTTCTCAAAAGCCATGGTGGTTGTTACTAGCTTTAATAATATAGTATTTACTACACTCAGTACATGGATAAAATGTGATTTAGATGAATTAAGTATTTCAGCATGAACAACACTGTTGTAAATAGTGCACCCTCCTCAGCTCTCCCAAACACATCAGGCTGCTCCTCCATGTGATAAATAAAAGG
>VWZV01005850.1:380659-452655 GCA_013397155.1 Irena cyanogastra | reverse complement strand
GCCGCCCGGCCCCGCCTCCGGGGGAACCCCTCCCTCCCCACAGCGCCCCCCGTCTCTTTATGCCTTCGCAGCGCAGCGAGGAAATCAGCGCGAAATTGCGGGGTTTCCTTTTTTTCCCCCTTCATTTTCTTTTTTTTTTTTTTTTTAAAGCCTCCCTCATGCCCCGTTTTTCTGGCGTGCTAATTCCTGGGTGCCCCCCGCAACGGCACTGCGTGAGAGCAGGATGAGTAGTTCCAGGTGCGGGGAAACGCTAAGGACACCTTGCTGGCTTTTTAATTTATTTTTTTTCCCCCCTTCTTTTCTTCTTTCCTCTTTTTCAAGCTCTGCTGGAGGCTGACATGCCTATGGAGAAAAAAAATTGAGAAAGGAAGAAGAGGAAAATACTAAAGGCACTTTCAACAACCTTGAAAATTCAAATGAAACCCAGATTTCTATTGTGTGGCAGCTAAGCGGGCAGCTATTGTACCTACTGCATGCAGCAGAAAAAGACATACTGAAGACACGTCCTTTTGTTGTCAGTAAAAAGGAACTTCATACAAAAAGTATGTACATGCATGGCCCATGTCTAGCAGAGCACTTCAGATTAGTGTCTCCCTAATCACAGGGGTGGATAACAAGTAATTTTGAACAGATGAGGAATATATTTCCACCTTTAAAGTATCACTGTTAATTTAACTCCATTTTTTTGTTTGAAAAATCCTCAAGAGGTAGTAAAAAAATGGAAAGTTTAGCTGTGGTGAAGAAAGAAGCTTCCTTTGTTAGACTGAAGGTGAAAAAGAATCTCGTATTTCTTTATAAGATAAAAATAAGAGGGAGGTAAAATAAGAAGGTAAAAATTAACATTGTTAAGGTAACTAAGGTAAAAAAAGGAGGCAAAAGAAAAGCAGTCAAGCTCTTCCAAATCCTATGAAGCAACCAGGGGAAAAAGCAAAATATGGAAAGAGAGTGACATAAACATTTGAAAATAGTATAAACATGCAAAGTGACACCAACAAACTAAAATAATCAAGGAACAGAGGAGGTGTTGCAAAAACGCAGATGGGTTGTTTGCAACGTCTTCACTGCTCACAGCAGAAGAAATCATGTAAAGGAGAGGGGGAAAATAAAAACAAACCAAAAACCAAATTAGCCAAAGCTAAGTGTTTACTCTTACTGCTGTCTGTTAAGGGATTCCAATGTGTACACACAGCTAGAGGTTGCTATGCCCTGTCCCTCCAAAACCTACACAGGCTGACCCATGGCAATGTCACAGAAAGCACTGCCCACTGCTTGGGGTGCAGAAGTGCTCCTGCACACACATGCTCTCCCAAAGAAGTTTGTTATGTTTGCACAAAGGATCCTCTTCTTCCATTACCACTGTGACAATCCCCATGATTGTTGCAGCTCGAAAACCTCCAGCCAAACTCATCAATCTGCTACCATCAAGGCAGAGCAAGCTGTCTGTCTGTCTCCTTAGCTGCACAGTGGATTTAGGAAGCTGGGAGAGCTGCCTGCAGAGCTTAGCACTGTGCAAGAGATGGTGTGCATACATAAGCCCCTTTTCCCATGTATCTCAAATCTCTCATCGAGCCTTGAGGCCATTGAGATCATTTTATATCAAACTAATATGTTGGGAAGATCTAGATATAATAAAATCAGTGAAGAATGCACATCTGTCATTACTGCAGACATCACTAAGGCATTAACAGAAAAGTGGCCTGAAGGAAAAGATTTGACAGAACAGGGAAAGGGAGACTATTCAGTACACGTAAAGATCAATAAAAGACTCAAGGCTATTATTATTTACATGTTCATTTTCTTCTCTTCACCATGGAATGGATTTTGCTGAAACTGCTGTCCTGTGCAAAGGGCAGCAGGACCCAAGAAATACCCGAGGAACAAACCTGCGTATCACATAGGCAGGCCTCACACACGAGCACACACTCCACAGGTTTGTTGGTGACACCAAGCTGTGTGGTGTGATTGACGGGCTGGAGGGAAGGGACATCATCTAGCGGGACCTTGACAGATGTGAGAGGTGGGTCTGGGTCAATCCCTTGGAGTTCAACAAGGCCAAGTGCAAGCTGATGCAACTGAGTTGGAGCATCTCAAGCAAAAATACAGGCTGGGTGGAGAATGTACTGAGAGCAGCCCTGAAGAGAAGGACATGAGGGTGTTGGTTTACAAGAAGCTCAGCATGACTCAGGGGTGTGTGCTTGCAGCCTAGAAAGCCAGCCACATCCTGGGCTGCATCAAGAGAAGCACAAGCAGCAAGTCAAGGGAAGTGATTCTCCTGCTCTGATCCACCCTGGTGAGACCCCGCCTGGAATGGCACATCAGATGGAGTTCTTTACTGCGGGGCTAGTGAGGCACCAGCACCGGTTGCCCAGAGAAGTTACAGATGCCTCATCCCTGGCAGTGTTCAAGGCCAAGTTGGATGGGGCTTTGTGCACCCTGGTCTAATGGAAGCTGTTGTTGCCCGTGGCAGGGGGATGGAGCGAGATGATCTTTCAGGTCCCTTCCAGCCCAGACCATTCTATGGTTCTATGCTCTGCTTAGGTCAATACTGTGCAAGAAGTGAACTGCATAGATGGCATTTGGGTATTACTTTTGCCAAATCATGAGTGATCTCATCCAGCATACCCCTCCTGCACAATCTGTTAAAGGCCAGGCTGCTCCCCAGCCCCACCCCACCCCCAGAAAGCCAGTCATGCTGACCTTTTCCTTCCCCCACAGGCCCTACATGCGCCAAGGCATCTGAGCAAAGCTTGCACGAGGCCTGACTGAGACAGTCTGTACTTTCTCCTGTATCAATATTTCAAAACCCTAGTCCCGAGTATTCAATATTTGAACAAAGCACTCTGAAGTCAAGGCAGGAAGAAACCTCTTGCTCTTTCACTAATGGGATTCCAGAGTGGCCACAGCAGAGAATTAGTCCAGACTTGTCAGGCTGGGTTGCAACTTAATATGAGCTGTGTTGAAGAGGCTACAGCTCAACTAAAAAGCGCAAGAAGAGGTTCTGGTGCAGGAAAAACCACAATCCAAGTTGCTTCAGCAACCAATTTAGGTGTACCACAACACCTCTGCCTTGTGGCATGACAGCAGGCATTTAGGGTGCAAGCTTTATCATTAACATCATGCCGTGGAACACAGAAATCCCTAGGAAAGCATGATGTTCTGGCTGAGAGTACAGCTACAGCTCTACTTTCTGGGAAAGTTGCTACATAACCTCATTATCTGGTCCCACAGAAATCCTCAGTGTACAGGGAAGGGAAAAATTTGGCAAGGGAAAGATTGAAATGTCGTACTTTGAGGAAGGAATACAGAGAAGAATTCTCTTCCTCGTTCTGGAAGATGGTTTGTAGATTCAGTATTACATTGCTGAATAGCCATCGGGGAACTAGAAGTTGCGTTTTAAATAAAATCAGCTGGGAAGAAGCATGCATCAGTGAAGAATTGCCTGAGGAAACACCCTAATGACTATAGTTAATTTAGGGATAAAATTCAAAGAGAATGGATAGTGTAATTTTACATATATTTGATAATGGTAGATTCTGAATTGATTTTAAGGAAGAGTTGGGTTTTTTCCAAATCTCATCTTACATTCAAATTTCTGCTCATAGGTGCCCTCAAAGCTTGCTTCTGCCCCAGCACTAGAGGCAAGAGCCTAAAACACAAATCAAAAATTGCATTTCTTTCCTCATAAACTTGTATCTTCTCTTTTTGAACATTGGTAGCAAACTAAGCACAGTTCAGGACTAATTAATGCACATTTGATTACTGAAGACACATTTCAGCTCGTGGAGATGTTCAAGGAGAAAACAGCTGAAGAGACAGAGCCTTGCTTACAGAACACTGCCCCTCTCCTCAAGGGGACTGGGAAAACAGTTCTGCTCTGAAAAGTTCTTCTGCTTCTGTTGATAATGGTGCTAGAGGCTAACTTGCAATTGGCTTCAAATGTTGTAATACTGTTGCAATTCGGTTTTAAATAACTTACCAACAAACGAACACAGAAGTATAAACAGTCCAATTCTAAGGAATAACAAACACAGCCCCCAAAATACATTTATGGGCATAAAATCTATCATGTAGCTTCTTAGCTGAATTAACCCTGAAGACTAGTTCACTGCACTGACTTCTGCAATGTTACACCAGAAATTAGCTTAACTCAGGAAATGTTTCATTTAAACACAGAGCCACCAGCTCCATCTTCCGAGCTGCAGCAAAGACATTGTTCTGTCAGTCTTCAAATCCAATATACTTTCCTGGTTTTCAGAAGTCTACTGCACGTGTTAGAAACATTTTTAAACATTAAATGGGATCTCACCCACAGTTATAGTACATTTGAAGATCTAGGCCTCTATCACTTA
The DNA here is from genome assembly GCA_013397155.1 of Irena cyanogastra. Taxonomy (NCBI): domain Eukaryota; kingdom Metazoa; phylum Chordata; class Aves; order Passeriformes; family Irenidae; genus Irena; species Irena cyanogastra. Next base: position 448,306 of record VWZV01005850.1, on the reverse strand, counting down.
ATCTTTCATAGAAGGCTAAGCACAATTTTTTTATGGAAGATACACATTGCATTTATTGAAGATTTTAAATTTCTTGGATGCACATGCAGGGTATTAAACACAAAGAGGTCAGAATCAAAACTTCCCCTGGCTTATTTCTCAAGCAAATTTTCACACTTCCATACTCACAAAGGTTGTGGCATGTTTGTGCTCTGCATTTCAGAAAGCGCTAAAAATCAATTATCTCTCCTACACCAGTTTGTAAGATGGTATTGCCTTATGAACTTGCACACAAAGACATATTAATGGAGCTTGAGCATCTGTGGTACAAACAACTTGTAGATTTCCCCACCTACAAGGAATGTATTTAAAGAAAAGGCTACATTCCAAAATACCCTTTGATTTCACTTCTCTTTAACAAGCACCATTTAAAATTAAAAATAACCTCCAGGCTTCACAGGGCTACAAAGAAAGGAGGCTCATTTTAAAGAGGTTTTCAAGCCACACTAATCTTAGTGTCTTCCATAAAAAATAAATACAAAGATTATTAGCAAAATTATCTGCTGGGCCACTTTCTATTGAATATACATTTATCTCCCATCATATCATGAGCTACTTTTCTTATTATTTTGAAGCCTGAAATTGATGATGCTTCATACAGAGAGTGTGAGCGCAATATAGTTTTTAATACACACACATAGACACACTCACATGCACTATGCTATATATATATATATGTGTAAAAGATGCATGACTAACAGCTTGATGGATTTCCCTGCTTGTTCTTATTTCATTGGGAAAGAACCACCACCATCACAGGAAATTTTCTCCTCCTCCAAGCTGTCTTTTGGCAAGCCTGGTGGTGGTGGAATTTCCCACTGGAAAAAACCATCCGTGCAATGATGCTACACTCGCAGCAGTCCTGCTGCTCCTCTGGCCAAAATGCAGAGTGTGCTGCTTTCACAGATTTAGAAAATAACAGAGTAACATGAGCCTCTTCCTCAGATCTGCTACTGAATGATAAGGAAGATCCCTTTTACAGTGCTTCATACTTGAACAGGGAAAAACCCTATACTGCACCCTTTTAAGTTGAGTATATCCACCTAGGTTCCCAGTCCTGCTATCTGCTTTCCTTGATAAGTAGCCTCACATCAGTTTCAATGGCAGCAGGATCAAATGCAAAGGTGTTAGGCTGTACTCAAAATGAGGCCTTAGACAAGAGGTATTGGCTCGTGAGAGCAAAATGAGATGCAAGTGCCATTCTCCTCTAGCCAGCCTGGAAATTCACTAACACTTTGCAGTGGTGTTGATACATCACTGGTATTCAGTACGAAAACACCCACCCTCATCTTTTATTCTTTGTACTTAGACATCTATGCAAACCACATCTAAAGAATTTATTTAAAGAACCACCTCTGACTCTCAGATAATGTCAGCCACGTGCAAGAATACATCTCATTTTTTCAGTAGCGTGCTTAATGCTCAGACTGGTTCCATATTTGTGGCTATTTAACTGTATCAGTAGATTTCTCACTTGTAAATTAAAGGATAAAATCCATTCCCAGGTTTCTTGCCTTCAGCTCATGCTGCTTATGATACAAATGCAGCACTGACAGATGAAGGCAGGAGTTCCTATGAAAATGTGAGGACAAACAAGAAACTCCAGGTAGTGAAGTTCCTGTGGGTCTGGTTCAGGGTATTCATGTGTCTGGTGCACTTTCTGTGAAAGAGCCAGGAAGGGCTGCTTAAAGCTGGCCATTTCCACCACCCTTCCCTCATGGAGCATGGTTACTCTATGCACTTGGCACATTCCAGCTCACCAGGAAAGGGTCCCCATGTGCCTCCTGGTCCCAGGCAATGCTCCTGACAGATGCTTTGTGACGCCCACTCCCTGCAGTGAGTCATCTCCTGCAGAGCAAAGGTACCTGGTGCGTGCCGGCTGGAGCACAGCTCTGTGCAAAGGCAACGAGGTGACTGCTGAAGGCTCTCTGACCACAGATGTTACTTCTTACCAATCTTGTTATCAGCCAGGAAATCCACTCATACCCTATTTTAAGCTGCTGAACACACAACATTAAAATCTTGAGTTTCCGTCAGGGATATCAGAGCATTCCTTCAAGCACCAGCTATCCAGAGAACCTTTCCCTCTGGTTCCCTTTTTGAGGATGATGCTGGAGTCTAACTTGCAATTGGCTTCAAATGTTGAAGTGCTGTTGCAATTCAGTTTTCAATAATTTATCAACAAACAAACACAAAAGTATAAACAGTCCAATTCTAAGGAGTAACAAACACGGTCCCCAAAACACATTTATGTACAAATCCTGTTTCTTATAAGTGCCAATTGTTTAATAGAGGAAAACAGCACAGACATTTCAAGTAAGAGCATGGCCCAGAGGGAAAAAAATACCTATTCAAAATGAGCTTCCAAACAGGGCTGAATAGATCAGGTAGCTACAGGAAGATTTGGGATCTCATTATCATCATGAACAGCTCAAGTGCAAAGAGAAAAAGGCAGAATCATGGCCTATATCTAGAGAAATAAAAGATGGGGATGGGCAACCAAAGGAGAACTCCTGCCTGTGAGTTGTGAAGGCAGACTGGCAGCCAAGAGGGAGACAGCTAGGAAGCCCAGAGATAGGGACAGGCCCTTCCACAGCCAAGTCTCATTAGCAAGATATTAAGAAAAGTCTTTGCGCTGTCTATTTGCCTCCTAACCACATTTGACTGCCTATAAGCAGTGACAGGAGAAATAGGAAATGTTTTTAGCCTTCTCTATAGTTTCCTTTCCAGGCTGGTTATAGCCTGCTTTACCTTGTGCCAGAAAATATGAAGCTTATGAAATATCTAGATACAGAAAAAAATTGTCAGTTTAACAAATCTGAATTTGATGTCTGCAAGATCCTAAGTGTCCACACTTCAAGAGTGCCCTTCCATATATACATATATAGGAAATTCAAACCTTTAAAATACTTGAATTAAAAATACCTGTCTTAGATTTGTACAAGTGAAATGCTTCCTGTGTACAAAGCCCCCTTTTTCCCTCTCCCAGCATTAATAGCTAGATTTTCTGCTCTGGCAGAATCAGACTTTTCAGTGCTTCCTCTTACATTAAAAATGGAATGATCGAGCACATTGTGTGTAGGAGTGAAGCAGAGTCTGTTTTAGCACCCAACTTTATATGTCAGGAGAAGAAGTAGTTATTAACTGTGATCCCTCTCCTGCCTTCTCCCATGCCATAACCTGCAGGAGCATGCTGCTGCAGAGCCACATCCCTTGCATTTCCATCTTGGTGCCCAAGAGCAGCCTGCACCAGCAGCACCAATGCTGTGAAACCAAGGTCAGTCACACAGGGCAGGTTTTGAAGCCTCCCTGGCACAACCATGCTGCAGCAGTACCTGGCTAAATGCCTCACATCTCCTAGAGCTTAATGAACATTTTGGATTGCAATGCAGATCTCACCTCTGCTCCTCAAGTCTGTCATCTCTACTTCTCCCTCACCATCTAGCTCAGCCTTGTTTGCTCCCCAGTCTCAATACCTTCCCCTTCTTTCTACCACTGCAAGTATCATTTAACCCATTGTTTCTCTCCTTCCTTAATTTGTCTTTATCTTTCATTTCTCTTTTCATGTATAAACATGCCCTTCTTTCGTGTATGACCTGTTACACAGCAATTGCCATTAGCTGTGCTAGTGGTTCAACGCCACCATTTGTCAAAATGATGCAGCTTCATCATTTCACCTCCCGCTTTGGGGCTGGGTTTGCTCATCTGTTGCAGACACTGAAAAACTCTTGCAGTAGCATTTTGAATATTCTGATCTTCTCCAGAGCAGAGCAGAGCAGAGCAGTCTCTTTTGCCACAGGAAATATATTCAACCCTAGCTGCAAATTCCTCTCCACTTAAGTCTCTCCAATATGAGGGCAGTTTTGAAATCCCAGTGAATAAGAGGTCGCAGGGACAGAAATGAAACATTTTACTTTGAAAGTCCCTGCAACTCCCCCAGCAGTTAGAAATTTTTCTTTTTTTAAATGCTCTCTAGACCTCTAGAGTGGGATTCAATTTGTGCAGATAACTGGATTTAAAAACTACTCCCTTTTGTCTAAAAGAGCATTCATTCTTTGGTTTTCCTTGTTCTGTTGACAGAAGAAGGTAAGATGACAATTCGTTTATTCTCTTCCAGTGACTATATGAGAACAGCACTTTTCCAGCTCAAATTGCAGGTATATTTCCTAGATATAACAGCCACTATGTATCTCAGGAGCAAGAAGGAAGAGATAAGGGAACACACATCAGCCCTTTGGAAAATCCTGCCCAAAAGGATCATGTCGAGCCTGACAGATTGTCCTTTATTAAGATGCAGATGAACACAAATCACTCCACACTGGGGACTGTGTTCCTCTGATCTAAAATGTGACCCCTGAGCCTCCTTTTCAGCTCCTTGGCCTTTCCTCCAATTTTCTCCCACCCTTTTATTTCCCACCCTCCCACAGGGTAACTCCTTTCAAGTGAGCTGTTCACACCAGAAGCCACAGTACATCCCTGTACCCACACTTCTGTCAAGCCACCAAGGCACAAACAAATCCTGTGATGCAAAGCATCTGAATTCTCTGAAAGTGGTAGGTATGCTGAATACCTGGGGGAGATTCTGGGTAGGACAGTGGAATTTTATATGTCCAAAATATGATTTCATATGTCCAAAAAAAGGGTACCTTCATTTCTCTGAGTTTTTCACATTACTTTTTGTGAAAAAAGGTGTCCAGGTCTTGAAAAGAAAAAGCTGCCTAGGTGATTTGCTGTCCAGGGCCATTTCAGCAAATGCACTTAGGAAATCAACATGAAGGAAAGTAGTTGAAGGGATTTGCATTTGTTGGGTGTGTGAGGATCATCCAGCCCTTGTTTGGAGAAAGATACACACATTGCAAAATAAGGTGAGAAGATGTTTGATATCAATCTCTCAACAGTCAACCTACCAGAAAGGAGAGGGATCTGCCTCCTTGGTCACAAGAAGGTTTGGTGTGCTCAACACCCTGGGGACCCAGAAGGCTTCTGTCAGATTTCTCAGACAAACTGGGAAAACTGTCAATAATGCAAACAAAAGCTGCTTGAATGCAGCCTGGCATCCACAGGGCTCCCCAGTCCCAGCAAACAGGAGTGGGAGGGCACCCCAGTATAACAGCAGGGACAAACTCAGTATTCCCACTGCCACTGCACAGTCCTGGGATGAGCAGTGGGATACCAGCACAGGAGCACCCTCTCCAAGCGGCAGGAGATGAAACTGATTTTCAGGTGCAGCATTCTGCAGACAGAGCAAAAGGAACAAAGCAGATGTCAGGCAGGCTGCAGTACAGCTCTCCCCTTGCAGGCATCCCTTTGGAGCAGTAACTCTTTCAAGGGGGGAAGGGGAGGAAAACCAGCCACCCAGCAGTGTGTTAATCTTCACAGATGGAGCAGCTTTAATGCTGTCTAATCCTCCAGAGGGAGGAAACAGCATTTCCTTTGTGTCAAGGATATCAAAATGGTTGAAGATGGCAATCTCCACTGACATTAACTTTATTAAAGGAAGGGTATTTCCACAAGCTCTGAGAAGGCTTGGTCAAGAGCCAGCTGGAGATGCACTGCATGTAAACATCTACTCGTAACAGCAGAAATTAGCAGGCAGTCGGAAACTCCTGGAAGAATATACAGGCACCAAGCATGCATACCAGCTGGAAACTGCATATCACAGCCACACACATCAATTGTACAACTGCACAGCAGCAGCAATGTGAGCAGGTAGTTACTGCTTTTTGCTCTATTTTAATTTGGCTCCTGTATTATTTTGCTGCAGCTCTATAAGCAGCTTGTACTCTGAAGAGGGAAGTGATGCCCCTGGTTGTCATAACAAGAACACCAAACCTTCTTGAGCCACTTCCTTGGCAGTGAATGATTTTTACATGTAAATTGGATGCAGAAGTGAAAGAAAGGATAAGCATTCTCAGTAAATTTTTAGTATCAGGAGCCAGCACTTAATTAAACTTTACTTTAAATAACATTTAGTTATGTAGTTAAACATGTAGTTTTTACATTCCACTAATAGATGCTTTCTTGCATCTAAATATCAAACAACTTCACTTCACAATGGCATTGCATATAAAGTCAGTTCTTAAACAATTTAGGTAATGCACAGTTCAAACATCATCTTGGATGTCAGTACATCTCACCTAGCCTGCTTGGGAAAAATGGAAAATGAAAGCTCTGAATCAAGGATCTGAAATACAAAGCTCTACTACTGTAATGGAAGCAGAAAATACCCACGCATTCATCTCCCCTTCCTGGAGCACAGTTCAATTATCATCGTGTCCCCAAGCAGATTTTGCACTGAATCACTGTGACATCTGCTAGGGAAATGAACACAAATCTATATCTGCATGCAGCAAATACATTGGCAAGGTTGCAAATGGGGGAAGGGAAACAAGTGTCACTTTTCACACAAACTAGAAAATGACAGCTTGTCACATCCATGAGTAAATACTAGCAGAAGTGAGAGGAGGCAAGATGTTTCTTCACCTTTTCCCCCTCCATAGCATTACAAAGACACAGATTAAGGACACAACTGTGGCTTCTTCTTCCCTGCCTACAGTAACAGCATCTGGATATTTCACCATCTGGGAATACTAACAATAATGGATCATATCTGTCATTGGCACAGCTTAGTAGAGCTCCCCTGAGTTCAAGGGAGCTGTGCCTCTTTCCTAGCTGAAGGGCCAGTCCAACATGCCAGAGCTGGGCAAACAGGAGCTGGAAGAGCCCCAAAGAGTGAGAGTGCAGAGCAACCTCCTGCAGGTCACTTATGGCAAAGAAGATTTGCCCATTGCCTTGTCAGCAGCAAGGGACAATTTTATGACACAGAAGCAAGGGGTTTAGTCATGACTTGCATACATGCAAAAATCATGATGTAATGTAGTACAACTCTCTTTGTACAGACAAAAAACCCAAAACAACAAAACATAGAAAAAGGATAAAGTTAGCTTGAATAGTCCTGTTTTTCCCCAAGGATAGGAGTATGCCCACAGACTACTGCTTCCAAGCTACTCTCTCATTATAGCTGCTCTGTCTGAGCCCATGGGCACCTTTCCCATCTTCTTTCAGTCTGGCACACAAGGCTTTACCAGTTGCATAACATAGCAAGGCACAAAGTTGAATCTCAAGTGCAGGATGGAGGAAAGGCCATGATATGAAGTTACTGAGAAAAAATCATCTTCTAGCAAGAGATCCCTTGGCTCCAAAACCTAACAGAGCTGCACCATAACACTGTGACCTCTCCTCCACTGCAGTCACACAAGGCTAGAGATGAAGGCAGCACAGCAGAGCACACCTGAGACTCAGATACCTAAGTCTCATGCAGGATGTCAAGATGGATCTGACTTTACACCCACAGAGGAAGCAGCAGCATCATTCTAAGCTCCTTTTAAGCTAATGATACCTTTTACACAGGGTTACAGTAGCTGCAGCTGTTTTAGGAGACAGGCTCTCTATCAAAAATACATAAATGGGTAAAACCTCTGCATATCACACCTTCACCTGTAACAAATGCATTGCATTAACATTTAAGAGTATCTCACTACTAGAGCAGAGCAGAGCACCCTTGCAGCAATTATGGATTGTTTTCTGGTGCACCTTCCCCACACCCCAAACACTGTGTTCAGACATCTCTCTTCAGGTATTTCCTGATTCAAATGGCAAGATTAACATGACTGTAAAAAGGGCATCATTACAGTTTCTTTTTAAAGAGATGAACAACCTTCCACCCACCCTTTCTTGTGCTTTTGCAGTGAGAATTTCTCCCTAATTGGTATCCAAGTGTGCAGTGAGATCAATTTCTCTTCAAAAAAGAGTGCTGCTTTTTATCCAGATGAAAACAGATACTACAGACTTCACTTACAGGCTCTGATTTTAAAAATTACTGTAATCAGACTTTGATAGAACCACTCTGATAACAGATGTATGACTAATGTGTTTTCTAATGTTATGATAATTCGACTACAAAATAAATACATAAATGGTTTAAAATAAGGAAAACTTTAGGAATTTGGACAGTGTCAATGAATGCCAAATTCATAGTTCAAAAGTCTCCTCTGAAATGTTTTTAGTTCATATCCTCCTACTTCTCCACAATCCTTATCTTTAAAACTTAGGAAAAAGAAAGCTTTGAAATTTGGACTCTTGATCTGAATACATTTTTTCATGTAAGAAATAAACATTAAGCTTTCAGGAGTTACATGTTCAGAGTATGGTCTCACAATAAAGAACATTAATTCTTCTAGTCAGTGGAAAAATAGAAACAGTTTCTCTTGAAAGCTGCATTACATAGTATACAATTTTAGGAACTGCCTGAAAAAAACCCCAAAAAGTAGAAAAAAAAGACTAAAGGGTTTTTTTAAGCTATGTAAAGGAAGGTTATTATTAGAACTGCAAGAATTCTTTACATTGGCATAACACAGTAAGAACACTGAAATACTTCTCTACTAAATTATGGTTTTCAGCCAGGCACTTTAAATTACTATTTTCACAAATCCACATGGTCTAACTGAAGGGATGCTGGCTAGAGCCGTGCCACTGCCTGTTTCAAAGCAGAGGTGGAGAACAAGTGTATGATCTGCCAGGTACCTCCTTGTGGGCTTGTCACAGCTGACCCACAGCCAGGCTGCTGCTGCTACTGCTGCCACCCCTGCCCCAAGCACGGCCATGGAAAATTGCAACATGAGCAGGCACAGGGACAGCAAAGGAACACCTATACGGCCTGAAGGGGAAAAAGAAATGTAAGCAAGAAAGAAAACTTCAGGTTTAAAACTGACCTTCCTTCCAAAAGATGCATAAAATGGTCTCGCAGCTATCTTACACACAGACGTACAAGCAATAAAAAAAATCATTGAGACGTTCAAAAGACACCGGTTGCTTTTATCTGCCACACATTTTGCTTTTGAGTCTGCAGTTCTGCGGGGTTTCTCAGATGAGCAGAGCTCTCTTCCAAGTATTTCTAACACACCTATTGACTTAGATTCCTATCCTGCAAATCCTAACAGTCATTACGTGCATGCATTCTTGTCTGCAGTATCCAAAATGTATTTTATATCTATTTTATCTATCTGCTATATATGATATCTAGGACATCTTTAAAAATTACAAGCACATGAAACACAATAGAGTTTTGTAAAGTATTTCTGTCACAATACAAAAAGTCCAGCAGTTTTTAAATCAAGAAATCCTAGAAATAGATTTCCCCTATCAACTCCAGGTAATCTGGTACGTTTCCCACTTCTTCATCTACAAGAACTGTAAGCAGGGGAAGAGAAGGAAGAGAATTCTGCAGCTTCTGCATAATATAACCAAATATCCTCCTCCTCCTCCCAAAATGGCTTAAAATAGATTCACAGTAGATTAGCCATTTAGGAGTCTTAACTATCATGCCACTGTTTCAAGCTCTGCAACTCAGAGAATTGGGAACTGAGGTTGTATTTCTGGTAATGAGAACTGAGTTGGTAATACAGCAGCCTGAACCAGGACTCCAAAAAGAAAAACAAAACAATGAAAGTGGGCTGCATATCGGGTAGACAGCATAGAGAGTTGACATTGCACACAAAGCCTTATTTCTACACTCCTTACTTACTTTCTCTTCTACTGGTGTCCAAATTGAGATTTTGTCTTTCTTCTGCTGCATATGTTCCCTACTTTAAGGCCAACTGAGAAAATTTTCTTTGTAAGGACTTGAGGAACTCAAAGCAAGACAATGAAAGCTTTCTTGAGAGCTAAAGCCAAGTCATGCCAAGTGAGCAATCCTTACTATTGATACTGATTAGGAGTTTGAGCCTCATGCTACTGTATGGTATGTTATATCAAGAGCCTTGAGTCAGACAGAGATGCTTGGGAAAAACAAGAAGAAGGGAGTCACCTCTGACTGCCCGAAGCTCTCAGCAGAGTCTCACATGAAGTCTTTCTCTACGCTCTGCCTGAGAGCACAGAGAACAGAGCCAAAAGTAAGCAAATATATCCAAAAAACTCCAGCCCCAAGGAAAACCAAAGCCTACCTCTCTCTGGTCCTCTTTTCATATCCTAAACAGACTGCAAGAGTGGCCAAAATGCATCCAGAGCTGCTTAACTCAGCATCTTCTTCTTTATCTATGCCCTTGTGGCCATTTAGCCCTAGCTGCTCTGAGTATCTAAGCTCCATGATACAAATCCCCTAGTGAGCCTGTCCATCACTCTCTACTGCTTAATCCTCCTCTGCCTCAAGAAACTGAGGATGGGACCCGCAGTTTAAGTTTCTCCAAACAGATTTTCTGTGTGTAAGACACTACCATGAATTTCCTAGCCAGCTTTATGAAAATCCCGTCCTGTCCAGATAACTCTAAGGAACAAAGCAAACTGTTTGGAGAACAGATAGCAGGAGCACTTATGTTGTCTTGCACAACTGTTGACCTTTGTGTTCGTGTCATAGCAAGAATCCCCAACCAAATCAACTCTCTAGGCAATGATTTACTCTACCTGTGCTTCTCTGCTGGTTAAAGATTCCACAGTTTTTGTTTTTTGGAACCAAAGCAGAAGCCCACTAGCCTCTATGTTTTTTCTCACATATGTCACGTGTGGGAAATGGATTTGTAATTCAAACATAATTCTCCTCTCCTCAAATCTCTCACTTCTTCACTTCAGCTGGGCTGCTCCTCCTCTCACGCCTACTTTCTGAAGGGAACATGACCCAAAACTGGGAAATAAGCCCTGGGACTGGATCTGCAGAGCACAGGTGCTTTCTTTGCACAAATATCTGTAAGCACTACTTGCCTAAAAGGAATTAGAACATTGAATGGGGTTTCTCCTTTTTCTGTGCAGCCTCACAAACAAGGCTGCATAATATGTCAGCTCACAGACCAATTAATGAAATTTAGGATCTTTTTTAGACTAAGAACTTGCTGAGATGGGAGCAAATGGCTGAAGGGAAGAGGCTGGATTACATACTCTGCTGAGCTGTATGTGAAGAGTGATGTGAAACTGTTTGAACTCACTAGTGAGCAGAACAAGATGACAGAGAAGACTCTTGCTGCTCATATAAGAAAAATAATGTGAATTGTCTACATTTTTGTGAGCGCTTAACAGAAAAAGGAGAAATTAAAATAAAAAAATAAAAGAGAGATGTTGAATAAGGGTATAATAAAGTGCAATAATTCCATGCTGTATGTAGAGCAATTTCCTCCAACACATCCTCAATGCAAATGAGGCACAGAGGGAACCAAGGCCAGTGGAGGAAGCAGTGCTTTTTACAGAGCATTTAGAACTTATCTTAGAACTGTAGAACTTATCATTTATAAATGATAAATAAGAATAAGGATGACTAAATCCTGATAGTTTCAGCCCAAATTTGGATTCTGCTGTTCTAAGTACCATGTAAACATACAGGAGATCAAACCTGCCCTTAAATATTTGCAGTCTAAAGACAATAAGCTAGAGAAGGAAGGAAATGTTTATCATATACAGATAACAAGTGTTAGTTACATGGTAGCTTGCATCACTGAAGGGAGAAAGCCAGGCAAGTCAATTTACTTAAGGGTAGGAGGATAATAAAGAAGGACATTATGGAAAATGGAGGAAAGGGCTGGATAGGAGATGACTTGTTAATGGGCTTGATTTCCTGGTTCAGAACTCACCCTGAGCCACGCAGGTGCAGAGGTCTGCCTTGTGCAGTCTGCTGGCTGCAACCACAGGGACACTGTGCAACCTGGGACACTGCAGAGGAACCTCCCAAAAAGTGCAGCACTGCTCCCTTCCCAAGCAGGCACAGCCAGTGCTCCTCAGCATCCACACACTGCACAGGCCTGATCACCCAGAGCTTGCATCACTCAGTAGAATATCTGTCTCACCACTGTCTCTGAGAGAAGGAGACCCAGGCAGTGACCCAGGCCGCCAAAGCACTGCTCTGTAGAAACATTTGCTCTCCTTACCATTTACTGTTCTTTGCATTTTCCAGTGAAATTTCTCAGGAGCCAAGAAATCCCATGTGGCATCTTAAGGCTATCAGGATGAGTATAATAACTCCATAATACAAGGGAGTACCCATGGAGACCCTTCTGGCTTTCTCTCTGCCTGCACAGCTATTCTCTTTTTTAATGAAAACAAGGACTTCAAGAGAGAGAAGGGGAAATGCTGCACAAACATGCCTATCTCAACATTCAGTCATTTGGGGGCCATGCTGCAGGTCCAAGTCCCACAGTTTATCTGAGAAAGCAGTGTCCCAGCAATGCACAAGGTTTAAATGCATGTATGCACTCTTTTTAGGCTTTCAGAACTTTGCTGGTACATCAAGCTTTAAAAAAAAATGTTTGAATTCTTAAAGCTTTTTTCTTCCAGGTCATGGAAAAACGGTCCCTTTCTCAATGCTTGTTAAATTTCTTTGGGCTCATATATGTAGTGGATAATTCTGGATTTCTACCTTCTCTCAGAACAATGAGCAAATGAGTATCTATGCTGTTAACTCCCCTATTGATTTTGTGATTCACAGTGTAATCAATTTGCCTGTCTCTCCCCAGACTTCTGCCTCAGGGCAAGGAGAGCTATACTAATGGTATGGGACAGTGGGGCTGTCTCGGTTTGGTGCTGTTACAAATACTGCTGATCTGTGAACACACACTCTCAATTTATTTTTTTTTCTGCCTCCTTGCTCTCTAATGGCACATTCACCTTAGGAGGTCAGCAAGTAGGTAAGTCCCAGATTCCCATAACAATTAGTATTCTCCCCATGTCTGCACCCAGCAAACTAATAGAGCTACTCACAACCTACAAAGATTGTCAATTTGCATCCCTTACCACCATCACTCAGGCTTTATCTGTTTCTCTTCAGTCATACCAGCACTGTGTCCATGTTGATATTCCTGTATTTGTGCATCGTATCAGCTTGTGACTCACTGGCTAACTCTTTGCTAACACAACTATGAGAGGAGAGATTTGCTTCAGCTGAAGCAGTACCCACTTTTTCTTTCTTCCTGAAGCTCACTATCCTCCAGTCCAACCTATACTCTTTGCATTCCACTAGCAAGCAATACAACCCATGGGTGTTTTTGCATCCTTCTTTCAAATGCTGCATTGTCTTGGCTAACAATGTTTGCCAAAGTCTCTACATCAGCACATTTTGAGTTCTGGCATGTCTTTCTGCATTTCTTGTAGTTTGTTGATTTCATTTTCTAGTACCTTCACAGTACTGGACAGTTGTTCAACCTTCTTAAATTTCCTAAACCAGCCTAGGGGTTTCCCTCTGCCTTGCAAATTATAATTGATCTATATAACTGGTCAGCTTTGTGTTGTCTAGTAGAAATGTTCTCTGATGGCTTTGTCTCAGACCCCACTCAGTGCATGGCAATTCATCAGGGACCATGTTAACTCCCTTGATGGAAAAAGCTGGTGTCTCAGTTTGCATTTTCAATTTGTATTCACATACTAAAAACAGAACAAGAAAATGCACTCTTCACTTCTTATCTTTACTTGGTCACAATTCAAAAGTCTGAGACATATCAACTGATTCAGAATGGAAGGAAAGAAAAAGTCTCATGACTGTCTTCATCTTTTGCTGGTACCCACTGTCTGCATAAAAGGCTTTTTCAGTTGGCCTCTGCTTCTCCAGAGCAACGTCAGCTGTGGTGCCATTTTTAGCCGTGACATTTTCCCCACTCAGAATATTTTCTTAGTCCATTATACCCCGTGTACCATCTGCCATACAATAGTCACACAGTGCCAAGAAGCCTGGTCACAGTCTGCTTTATCCAGTGGACAAGCCCTAATTGCTTAGCCTGGCACAATACGAGCCTCCGCATAGCACAGCATCCCATTCCAAGTGCTCGTGCCACGGCTTCTGCGGGGTACAAGAGCCCAGCACAGCCTCGCAGGCAGCTGTGACCACCGATTAGCTCCGACACAGAGCAGCCGTGCTCCCATCCACCTGCTGTGAGGGCAGGAGCCAGCAGCCACGCTGCAGGCCTCCCGGTGCCCTTTGTTCCCAGTGTCACGCTGAGAACATGGCAGACAGGAAGAGGCCGTGAGACTGGGAGCCGAGGAAGGCACTGCACATCCTAGATGCAAATTGACCGAGTGATTCAGCTATCCTGCCTGGTGCTAAAGAGTGCTGGAGGGGTGGGGAACTGGAAGGCTGGGGTTATAGTGTTGTCTCTAGCTTTGTATTGGATGCAGCCTCAGTAATGTGAGCCAGGATCATCCAACCTGTTGAACAAAGGGCAGATGCCAGTTTTAGTATCTCCCTTGCAGGCTGTACAGTTGTTGGCTCTGAAAACCTTGGTGCCAGCACTGCAGAGTGCAAACATCCAGTCTCATCCTTCTCCCCTGTGAGCTGGCCACGGCTCCTTGAATCCACAGGCAGTGACACAGACCAACCCGCCAAGAGAAACACCACAGGGTAACACTCAACACCCTTGCTCCACCTCTCTTTCAGTGTGCAGTGAAAAAAGATGCAAAGGCTGAACACAACCCTGACATAACTAGGGAAACCTCACAGTCCCACAGCTGTGACACCCCATTAGCCTGTGTTAACGGAGGAGGGAAGAGTTCTTGTCCTGCCCAAACACACCAGTACGCTCTGAGCTGCTGCTGTCTCTGGGTCTTCTGCTCAGCCTGTACAGACAAGTGAATGTTTGATGTGACAATGACACATTCTCTTTTTGATCACTGGGTATTTAGAGAGGAATTGGTAGGCCAGATGCTACTTGGCCTACCACTACATGGCCTTGGCCTACCTAGCCTACTACTACCATGCTACTTGCCCTTGCTACTACATGGTGGAAATCAGAACAAGTTTGGTGGAAAGGGAAAGAAGAATAACATAATATACCAGGAGTCCAGTACCACAGTATTAATACTCACTAGTTAACCCCTACTGTAGTTCCCAATCAAAGTAACTTTTCCTTGAAATGTCTCAAGGCCCAAATCTGTGGTATGATCTGGTCGCTCCACCAAAGTCAGTAGAAACTGATGGCACAAGGCAGCATTTTGTAAGGTCAGGCCCTTGATAAAAGTGAGATGGGTCTGAACAAGAGAGCCCATCAGATGCATTTGTAAATAGGCACAGTCCTCTCTCAGTCCTGGAGAGGGGCCAGGAAAGGACTGTACCTGAAGAGGCTCCTGTGGGAAGCAGGTTCTTTGTGACACTTCTCCTGGGCTGAACAGACCTGCTAGTGCCACTCACTGCCGCCTTGGGAAGGAGGAAAAAGCAGCTCCCAGTCTGTTCTGTTTCTGCCTATCATCCATTTGCTGGGATGGAGCCATTTGGATACAGCCTCTGCACTTTGCTTGGTGATAGGTTTCATTCGTAGAAGCCTTTCCATGAAGTCACTTATCTTGGGATTGGCAGATCCCCCTCACTTGTGCAAAAGGCAAGGAGAAGTCAGCTCTAAATAAAGAGAAAGGAAGGTGTAAGAAAAGCAAGGAGAGAAGCTATGTTCTTACAAAACAGTTTCCTGCACTGGCAGCTAATTAGCATTTACACTACTTCAAATATTTAATATCCAAAAGAATTGCTGCTCTTAAAATGAAGAATTGAAGAAGAATTACTGTTCATAAAATGCAGTTGAGGCAATTTTACATGTAGCTTATTAGCAGTAATGGATTATACTGAACACACCATGTTTAAAGTGAGATATAAAGCCAGCAATATGTAAATGTAATTTTATTCTATTCTTCCTCTTTCCCTTGAAACAAGAAGGGCTTGCCAGAGACAAAATGGGGATTACTAAAGTAGGAGAAACTGTAAAATGGCAAACTAAACTGCAGCTGATTTCACACAGTAATTAATGAGAGAGATACTGCCTCTCTGGTCATGTGCATCCTATGCATCTCTGCTTGAATGGCTGCTCAACTGGAGAGCAGCTCGTCTGTAAAACAAAAGAAGTGGGGGAAAAATGGGAGCAGTTAATATAAACAGAGATTTGTCTAATATTTTTGTGGAATTAAAGAAATTTTGTACTAAGGCTCTGCATTTTGAAATTTGTATAAAGCACTGCAGTTTCTAAGGTATCAATATAGTGGGACACTAATGAAACAGAAACAAACAGCAAGTTGTCAGTGCAACAAATTATTGTCTCATGGGTAGAGACAATTAGAATTCCAGCTGCCATTAACAATAATAGTATTTCACTGTAGCCTCCCTCACATTGTGCTAAGAACATTCTCTCTAAATAACAAATATCTCTGAGATGCTACTATATTTTCTTTAAAAAAAAAAAAAAGTTTTTCTGTTCTTTGATATGCAAGTGCTATTCAAGTAGACAAAAAAGAGGACTTGACTGCAAGTAAGAAAACACTCTTAGTTGTCTGGTCTATAGTTAATAATTATCAGCTCTTCCAACCACCCTGTTAAAGATTTAGACAATTCAGTGCTGGGACTAAAAGGAAGGTAGCACTGGTTAGTGTCTAGTGCCACCTTGTGAACAAAATCCCAAACACCCTTTCTTCACAAATTTTACCAAACTGCTTATGCAGCAGAGTAAAAAAATAAAATCTAACTTTTGCATGAGTAAGTAACTTCATTATAAGATCTCCATATTTAGGGATAAAGACCCCAACCAGGCCAGACAAGAGCTTGACAAAATAGAGACAGTCTAGAAAGAAGATAAATATTTTACAGTACAGCTGATGGTAAAAGAAGCTATTCTTTTTTCACTGCATTTCAAATAATATAAACACAGGGATAACCAACACTCCAACTTCCCTATGGACTCTACAAAGTGGGATTTGCAGTGTTCTGACCAGGGACAGGAAAGACAGGAGAGATCAGCTGAAGAGCAGCACCGACACTTTCTGTAACATACTAACAATTTTAATTACAAGGTCTTCCCTGGTCATCATACAATTGCAATTGAAACTGTGCCACAAAAACTAAAATTATTTTGTATTACTTAAGGCACTTTGATACATTTTTCTCCTCCTCGCCCACCTCTCCGACACCCCCACTCCATCCCATGGATTTTGAGTACCTACTTCATCAGGTTTTTTGATCAGATTTGTCTGTATCAATGGTTCCTCTTTTCCCAGCACCAAGGGTCAGCAAGGAGGGGGATGCATTAGATCTCCCATCCTGAAATGCAAGCCCCTTTGCTGTCCTAGAGGTGCAAGCAGCTCTCAAGAAAGTCAGATGAATTTTCCCCTCAGCTTGGACAGAAGGAGCCTTTTACTGTGCCCATTTCTAATTTGGGAAAGTACTTCCAGTTCTGTCCCTTTACCCAATCCTTTGCTTTTCAAGGTTGCATTGTAGTTAACTCTTCATCTCCTACACTTTAAAGACTTGATGTTTATAGCAGTAGGAAAATAAGAATTAGTACTCATACCAAATGTAGCTCCTGATTTCTAATGAACCATTTCTTGTGGGGAGACTTCAACTTAGCAGGTGTCTGCTGGAAAGACAACACAGCAGATAGGAAGCAGTGTAGGAAGTTCATGGAGTGTGTGGAAGGGAACTTCCTGACACAGCTGGTGAGGCAGCCAGCTAGGGAAGGCACTGGACCTGGTGTTTGTGAACAGAGAAAGAGGGATGGGTGATATGATGGTTGGAGTCCATCTTAGGTACAGTGATCACAAAATAAATGATAGAGTTTTCTATTCTCAGAGAGGAATGGGGATCAGCAGAATGACTAATTTGGATTTCCAGAGAGCAGACTGGGGCCTATTTAGGAGACTGTTGATAGAGTCCCTTGGGAAGCAGTCCTGAAGGGCAAAGGAGTCCAGGAAGGTTGGACATGATTCAAGAAGGAAATTGTAAAGATGCAGGTGCAGGCTGTCCCCACATACCTAAAGAAAAGCTGAAGTAGAAGAAGAGAAGCCTGGCTGAACAGACAGCTTTGGCTGGATCTCAAGAGGAAAAAAAGAGGAGAATTTATGAGCTTTGGAAGAAGGGGCAAGCTTCTCAGGCAGACTACAAGGATATCTTGAAGTTATACAGGGAGAAAATCAGAAGGGTCAAAGCCCAAGGAGAACTTACTCTGGACACTACTGTAAAAGACAATCAAAATGTTCCTACAAATACATTAGCAGCAAAAGGAGAGCTAAAGAGGATCTCCATTCTTTACTGGATGCAGGAGGAAACATAGTGACAAAGGATAAGGAAAAGGCTGACATAGTTAATGCTGCCTTTGCTTCAGTCTTTAAGACTAACATTAAGTTGGTCTCCAGGTACCCACTGAAGTGGAAGACAGGGACAGTGAGCAGAATGAAGATCCCATAATCCATGGGGAAATTTTCTGTGACTCACTACACCTGTGGAGTCAGCAGAGCTAGACAAGTGATCCTCCCCCTGTACTTGGCACTGGTGCGGCCACATCTGAAAACCAGTGTTCAGTTTTGGGCCCCTGAGAAAGACACTGAGGTGCTGGAGCATGTCCAAAGAAGGGCAGCAAAGCTGGTGAAGGGTCTGGAGTACAAGTTTTATGAGGAGCAGCTGGGGGAGCTGGGGGAAAGGAGTTTCAGGGGACACCTTATCACCCTCTACCACTGCCTGAAAGGAGGTTGTAGCCAAGTGGGGATCCGTCCCTTCTCCCAAGTAACAAGTGATAATACAAGGGGATTGGCCTCAAGTTGCACCAGGGGACCTTTGGATATGAGGAAAAAATGTCTTCACTGAAAAGGTTGTCAAGCACTAGGGCAGGCTGCTCAGGAAAGTAGTGGATTTACCATGCCTAGGTAGTATTTTGGAGACTTGTAAATATGACGCTTGAGGTTTAGTGGTTTAGTGGTGGACTTGGCAGTGCTGGGTTAACATCTGGACTGAATGATCTTAACAGATTTTTTCAACCTAAACAATTTTATGATTCTTCAGTTTTGCACTCCAAGAACTTTCCGTTTTCCCTACAAGGCAGAAAGTGAGAGTAAAGGCTTGAAGTCACCCAGGAAACCAACAGCAGAGGAATGGTACTTGTCATTCAAATTGCAGTAACAAGTCATTCAGAAACCAGGTTTTCTGTCATCAGAGCCAGTATCTCTCATTAATAAAGGATCTGCTCTGCATCAAGATGGCTTGCTAGTTAGATACTGAACTAAGATATAGGAGATAATTTCTTCAGTCCCATTTTCACACTAACTTAAATTTGAAGTAGGGAAAACATCAGTCTCTGTGTCTTACCACAAGGGGGATGCCCTTTCTTTTTCTTCTTACCCAACATGCATAACTGAATGGTTACAATCTTTAGGACAGGGATTGTCTCTTGCTCTCTGAGTCCACAGCACCTAGAAAAATGCTGTCCATTCAAAGGTCCCCAGACATCACCACAACAAGCATGTAGTGAACATTTTTAAAGGGGTTTGTTCAATAGAATACTTGTTGGAAGATGACATGTTAAACTTGGCATTCAGGCTCCATTCACCCTCGTTTCTTAGACTCTCCTGTCATACTCTACAATCTACAATTCCAGTAATTTGTATTTCTTTCCACGTCCTGTAGTATTTAAGACACGCACCATAAAAATCAATAACAACATAAAATTAGCTAAAGTAAGGATATATTATATGAAAGGCTCCAGGAATTGTCAAATCAAGCCACAAAAGAAAATTTCTCATACTTTGCTTATATTTATGCCTCATACTTTACTCATATTTCTGAATGTAATCAGCAGTAACATATTCATAACTCTCTACAAGGCTACAGTAACAGAGAGTTACACTACTGCTACCTATGCTGCAAAACCATTTTAGTGTCACTGGAACAAAGTTTGGCATTGCACATCTTCGGCTTTGTTTGGTATTTAAATATGAATAATGCCACTGTTGCAGCTACAGTTTTAGTTGCATGCTGTTTGAACATGCCAGGCACATTCAAGCTCCTCTCTTGAAATCTCTGAAAGATGCTTGCTTTTTTAAAAAAAATTCTTTTTAAAGACAAGGATATTAATTTTTGGAATTTTTTTTACAGTACAACATAATGCTGCCTGACACTGAATTTCCTGCCAAACAATAGGCTGGCCTGGCACATGAATAAACTATGTTGCTGCTAGCATTAACAAAAGAGTCTTGCTCCTTCATCTGGTGGTCACAGGTAACCTTTTTAACCTTTTTTTACAGAAGTACTAATACATCTTAAGATCTGTTCTAACTGCAAAATCATTTTATCTCACTGATCTACTATTGGTGATTGAATTAGGCAAAGATCTCCCATAAAGAAATCTGTGAAAATTAAGTACAAACTGTGCATTATGGAATTCATGTTAAAGCTCTTGGTTGCTAAGCTTACCCCCTTCTTCAGTGGGCTTTTGAAAACACCAGTGCCCTACTTTAGGAGGTGAATGTGGTTAATGCTGTAGGGTCTGTTTGTGATATTTTCTTTTCCTTTACGGTCTATGGGTTTTGGAACTTGGAAAGTAGCTTGGAAAGGAACCTTTAAACCTAAGGGCAAGTTAGTATTTTGTATGGAGGAAAATCTGTAAGAGGAAGATTTTTCACTATTTCTAAAATACATTCTTGGCTCTGTATTACCATGATTGTTTCAGTTTACTTTGAGGTGGACTCTTGTCTCTTCTGAGTCTTATTTCTAACGGGCTTTTTCTTGGCCATTGTTTCCCAGCCAAGTACAGGTCAAGAATACACAGATAATTGCTGATCCTTAATTTATTAGCTGCTCTCAAAAACAAAACCAAAACCTGAAACTGTTACTGGAAGCTGATCCAAAGCCAGCAAAAGTCTTTAGTGGCATACACTGTATGGAGCAAGTATCAGGTGGCAAGTCCAAACATCTGCATATTCAACTTTCAGTAAGTGACTCAGATTCATCTAGTCAAGAGGTCACAAATGTGATGCTCCCTGAAGCCAGGTCCTAAAGGACTCAACCAAACACCCTTGAATTCTAAATGTGAGATCTATGATTAGAGACTTCATCCAGATAGTCACAGCCAAGTCCATTAAGTTGTACAGGATTTCGGAACTATCTTTCTGGAGGTAGTTCTGAAAAAATGGTGGCAATGGTTTTGAGGCTTCTTCAAACTATTTTCATGTTCCTGCGAAATTTGGTTTACAAATAGAACAGAACATTTCTTAGTTTTGTAATGAAAACAAGCCTCCTTTCCACTCTCCTTATCTTCTTCCATCCTGCTTTTGAACACTCTGGTTTTAGCAAAATAGCAACAGGTCTGTTACATTTTAATGAAAAAGGCTTTTGTTAGATGATAAAAATTCCAATTAAGTGTCCTATTTCACACAGAAGTTTGAAGCAAAAGTTAGGGGAAAAAATTTCCAAAAAAGCACATGAATCCTTAAATTTTAGATGCACAACAACCCTATATGTATGAAGGTATTATTATCCCATTGAACAGCAACTTCTCTGCTGTACCAAGTTTACAACAGCAATACAAGGGTCTAGAGAAATGGGCTGTGGAAAAATACTGAGTGGAGCCTAGACAGTAAGCAGGCTCGTCTACTTGTAATTTGCCTACTTTCTGACTTTTCCCTGTTGCTATCCTCATTTATTTCCATTCTAAGTTCTCTGGATGCTACAGGCATCAGAAACCAGAGCTGCAGTTGATTGGTGCCATCTAGCTTAAAGACAGCACAGTACCTCAAAGTGGGAACTGTGAAAAAGCACTGAAGTGACACTGAAGTATAAAGCTTCCTACAAGTCAAAGAAGAAAACAGAACTGGATTTGTATTTTCAGTCATACAGATGCCTTTCTAAATATTTCACAACATATATTTTTCGAGCATGCAAGTTAAGCCTGTGTCTTTGGCAAAGACTTTCAAAGGCAATCTGATTCCAAGCAGGAGACCTAAAATTTGCTGGGAAAGAGGGTAAATGGTCACAAACAGAATCATTTAAGTAGGAAGACTCAAAATCACTATTAATTTGGAAGAATCACATGGTCTTCTTTTTGTGTCTTTGTCTTCCCTGATTTCACGGCACCCTGCTGCAAACACAATGAACAGTGCACACCAGCCTAGGAAGTGGGAATGAAAAAGGCTCCCTAATGGAAGATCTTACCTGGCTAATAGCTTCTATCTTTGCAAGCAGTGCCTCTGTGTGCCTCCCCACAGTGCAGGCTCACCATCTGCCTTTGCTTTAATAAATGAATTCACATTACAAACACAGAGCACAAACATACTCATATCCTTAGCCTACTGCACCCAAGGGCCAGATGTTTTTGCAGTATGTATAACTAGCAAATGTTTGCTCCCAAATGTTTGAAATGACTCACAATCTTTCCTAATAACAATCATAACCAGTGAAAAATTCATCACAGATATATTACGGTAAGGTAAAACTCCTTAAAAAATACTTACCTATTTTCACTAATTGTATCTCAGCAATATCTTTCCAATATAAAATTCTGCTTCCCATAGAGTCTTGCATGCGTTACTAGTATCACACACAATCAGATGCCACCTTCCTGCCTCCCTGGAACGTCAGTCTAATTTTGGAACCTGCAGGCTTCCATTTCCAAAATTTCACTTTTTAGATGAACAGCTTATTTAATTATATGTCATCCCTGGTCTGTGAAACTCAGGATTTTTTTTCCCCAGACCATTTTTCCTTCACACACTGGTGCTCAACACTGATATCCTCACCAAATATGTATATATATATATATCTTTCAACTAAATTTTCCATAAAGCACTTCCTAATTTTTAATTTGTGTATCTCAGTATATTCAGATGGATGAACTGTTCAACAGATCAAGCAAAAAAATTTGTAACAGATGAGCATACAAATGACCTTTTTTGATTTCCTATACGAGTTTTCTCCTAGGAGACCAAGGCTGTATATTTTACAGTTGACTGCTGATGCTTACAGCTGCTGGAGTTTCAGGTCTCACTTTTATAGCACTTGGTTTCATAGAAGTGATGCACAATCAACCATGGCCTTAGTATTACATTAATTACTCAAATATTCTGCCTTTGGAACCCAAGGAGCTTTCAGGTACCTGAAAGATGCACCTGAAATAGCTTTTTAGCTACCAAATGAAGCACATAAAACCCCCTGTGATAGTATTACCTTAAAGTTCAAATGCTTTTTTCTCAGTAGTGCATATTTCTAAGGAAAGAAAGCTCACCCATCCACATAGTACAGACACAATACCTGTGTGGATTTCTGTCTAGTTGTAGCTTGTTGTCAGACATCAGACAACATCAACCAAATTTGACAGAAGTTGTTCTTTGACAGAAAGGACACACAATGTCAGACTACTCAAAGACTTCATACTTCTGTAAATTTGATGAAAATAGATGACAGTCAGACCTTACCCATGTCCTCACTGCTCATTAACATCATTCCTTAATACATGCTGTCCAGTTCCAGGAGGAGGCATCAGAGAATCCCACACTGAAAAGTGGTATTTAGGATTCCCTGACTTCAGGAAAAGCCTTAATCCAAGTTCATACTTTATTAAACATCAGAGAATGTAAGCACAGGGCACCAAATAATTTTAAAGAAAATTGGGTTTTCTCAGTCCCATTATTTCAACAATTATTTGCTTCTATCCTAAATATTGCTCAGAACAGGGTGTTGGCATAAAGGAACTTACTACTTATGCTTGCCAAATAGGGCAGCTAGTTCATCTTCAGGGGAACAAAAAGCAGGTCTTCTACAGACAGTTGAGTCATCTCAGCAGCCTCCACTGATGGCAGACAAATCAAAGAACAATCAGGACATCTATTACAATCACAGCACAGTGGCTTGCTTGTGCAAGGTGAGCATGACTCAGTGCATATATGCTTTTTTTCAAGTCACTTTAACACCATTATCCCTGATTACTACATCTCCGTAAGGACAGTTCTACACAGAATGGTTTGGGTTGGAAAGGACCTTAAAGATCATCTAATTCCAATCTCCCTGCCATGGTTGCTCAGAGCCCCATCCAGCCTTGCCTTGAACACTGCCAGGGATGGAACATCCTCAGCTTCTCTGGCCTTCTCTGTTCTGGTGCTTCACCACCCTCATGGTAAAGGATTTCTTCCACACATTTAACCCAAATTTCCCCTCTTTCAGTCTGAACCAGTAACTCCTTGTCCTATCACTACAGTTCATTCCAGTAAGGATACAAGGTACAGGTATTGCTGGCATGTGCTGCTGGTGAGCTTACTTGAGGCTGGGAAGGCTGAAGAGCTGGGGGGGAGTAGATCCACTTTACTCAGTACTACAGCAACCACATGCATCCCATCAGTCACTGTGTCTCACATGATGAGACAAGGATTTCTTAAAGTTGACTCAACTTCCTCAAACTTTACCACAGTTACAAAAAAATTGCCATGATTTAAAGTCCACAGAAGCAGAGTCATAGAAACTAAATTAACCTTTCTGACCATTCATCTCAAAATAATATCTGCTTTATGAGATCTTCTGCTTTATATAGCAGAAGATCTTTCTGGCAGGGGCATTAATGCATGCTACTTTATTTTGTAGGTCTGACTGGAAATGAGACTGAACAAGATATAACAAAAAAGTTAGAAATATTACTCTCCATTTAACATGCTGCTACACAAAAAAGTGTACACAGAAATACTGAAGCTATAGCCACACAAAAAAACCCCATGTATTATTGTTCTGGCAATAATTCAGGGTGAGAAGGAACTCCATGGCTGTCTGCAGCTAAGTCTATTGGGCTGACTCAGGTCTTCTGATTAAAATTTTTGATTCTTGCCTACATCTCATTTCCTTTTGGGGTTGAACAGTTCATTGCACTTGCCTTGGCATATGATGACAAGCACACAGCAGCATGATAAGGCACCACACAAGGCATTCCTTCAGTCTCATTTATGTGCTGTATACTCCAAAAGGACCAAGCCTCCAGTCCTGAAAGGCACTTGGAGTTACAGGTACTGTAAACACCACTGCAAACACCACTAAATATCAACAGAGCTGAGACTACATGTAGTCATTGCAAAACTGCTGTGCTAAAGATGAACATGTGCTGATGAAAGCCACCAAATAATGATAGCTCAGATTAGAATAGTGCTGTCATTGTTATATCCCTTTTTATCATAGCTTTTCATTTACTGTAAGTGTTACTGGATATTTATTACTAGCATGGCAGAAAGAGCTAATGGGTTGCACAGCAGGGGCCAGCAATGCACAAATCTCTGGGATAATACTCTCAATAAAAAAAGGAGATGACATGTAATAACCCTCCTCAAAGGGTCATTAGAAGAATTGTGAATGATTTAAGCTTTTTTTTTCTCTGAGGCCAAAGATTTGTGATCTGTTGCAAATTTATTTCTAACCATATCAACTGAATAAGACCTTTGGCAGCTTCAATTCGTTAAAAAAAATTTGACTGGTTAGTTTTGTAACATTAAGCTTAACATTAGGCTGGAAAATTATTACTTCTTTCATCTCATGCACAATACACCCAGTGTTAAGAGCCTGGGAAAAAAAAAATCATTATTATATCCTATGTCATAAACAGAGAGAAAAAGTCACCTCTGGTTCACATTAGATGTGTATGACTGGGTCATCTAATAACACACAAGTCCAGTGGAATGACAGCTCAAGTCAAGCAATGACATACCCATATATACAGCCAGAGATTAAATCCCTACTCAGAACAGGGCCACCCTCGAAGTCACAGGATGCTCAAGGCCTTGGCTGGTCTTATTCCAAGTATTCCTAAGAATGATGGCTCTTCTCTGGGCCCTGCCCCAGCATTTGATCTCCCCTCAGCATTTCACTGGAATTCCCCCTGTTGTAAATTGTGTACATTACACAGGATCAGCACAGGCCATTGCACAAGTCACCGGATACTTCTGGGCTTCCTCTGCTGCAGTGCAGCTGTTCAAAATGCAGGTTAAAGACCCAGGCGTGATTTTGAAACTACATCATCCAAGAACACAGAAAAGGTCCTGCAGTGCCAAGTGCCACAGTGCAAAGAGCTGTAAGGAAAGGATGAAGTTCCTTCAAGCAGTTACATCTGCAGCAGCAACAGTACAGTGGCTTTTAGTGGCAGGAAGAGCAAAGACCAAGACAACTTTCCTGAGAGTGATGGAAAAGAATTAAGACCTCTGCTCAGGAAAGAAGCAGCTGACAGCACTTCATGCCAAAGAAAGCACTCCCAACTTGCTCATTTCAGTTTCAAACAGGAAACTGACTTGGAAAACTCCAAATATTTCTGTAAATTAAATGAAGAACATCTTAAATTAATTAGGGATAAATACAACCTGATCCATTAACATGCTTCTTCAAGCATGAAATCATATAAATTAGGACCTTACTTCAAATATACATTTGTTTACACATCTAAATGTTGAACATATTAAAAATATACCATTACTAAAATATTAAGGTAGCTTACACTATACTGCTCACTGAGTCTGTTTCATTCCTGTATCTGAGAAAGTACACTCAGAAGTCATACAAGATCTGAAAGTAAATGAAATATTCTAACTTCAACAAGCCTCAAAAACCACAAGTGACAGGAAACACAGGATACTTATTTTAAAATAGTTTTCAATAAAAATGGAAGTTTATTTATATGCTTTACCTGATCCTCCAACAATGTTGCACAGGTTTTATTTTAGAAACAGGAATACAGATGCTCAACAGGTTGCCTCTATCATTAAACCCCCTTAAAACTGAATTAGAAATAGCATTCATATTTTGTATCCTAGGATGGAAACCAACAAGAGGTACTGGATGCCAACATTTTTGGTTCACCAGAAAGATGAGCATGCAGCTTATGTGCTAGCTTCCATTTCAAACAAGCAATGCTGTTGTTAATCAGCAAGAACTTATGTCTTACTGAAAGGCTTTTGAAATTTGCTTTGAAGAAACACTCTTGGAACACGCAAGTCTTCTTTCCTATTCACAGTTTCTCGCTGCACATATTCATTGACCACTTGCTCATATCCCTCAGCCTTGAAAAGCTGAGATAAGAACTCTGAAAGAGAATTTAAAAAAAAATATTATGTTTAAGCTATTTTTAAAACACCAAACAGCATTTATATAAGCATATGTTCTTATGTGTTACAGCATGAAAATCACACAGGCCTTCAGATTTCAAGCTGTTCTATGCAGGCAGACTGCTGAATAAAAATCAATAAAAATCTCCTTTAGAAACATCAACCTAAGCAAAACAGCTTGTAAAACTGGGGCTTAAGCTAGTTACTCAGTTGAATTCCCAAAAATTGCCACATCTCTTATTTTTATTAAGCCTTGTCATTCTCATTGTGACTGACACCAGCACATTTTCCCTTTGTGCAGTTGACCTTCACTAGCTGAATACATCACTTACCATAAATATTTCAAAGGTAACCCAGCTGTGCAGATGCACCTCTGCTCAGGGAAGAATAATGTCCTATGTTACACGCAGTTGCTCAACAGAAAAACTGACAAATGGCAAAAAGGATATGGTGGTACCAAGACTTCACTAAGTTGAACTAAAAATATTTTCCCATAAACAAAAAAAATTTACTCAAAGCCTATCTCCCTTAAGAAGGCAGAAAACACCTCACAGACAGGGTGACCTGTGCAGCAGGAAGGTCTGCTCATGCTATTGACTTGTCATGTTAATTAAAAATCATAATTTTTCCTTTCTTGCACCTCAGTTCACTTACTCAGGCAGCAATTTCACAGTAAATTTAAGCTGTTCTAAATTTGTGTTACTTGATAGAAAACAAAGACATTCCATTAATCACTGGTCAGGGGGATTAGCTCCATGAAACAGTGATCATGTGGGTACAGGAAGCACCACCAGAGACGGTGTGTTGAGGCAGATGAGACCACCCACTTTGGTGGCACTGCAGGATTGTATCAACCCAAGCCCACCATGGCTGTAAACACTGTGAGTTCATGTAAAATGGGGGACCCACACCAAGGAAATATAAATAAACAGCACTCAATTGTGGACCTATTGAAATCTTATTGTAAGGAAGTTGCATATATTTCATAATACAAAACTACAACCATGCATTCCTCCATAAATTTAATATTGTTTCAAAGAGTAGAACAATGGTTTATTTCCCAAGAAAGAAGTTCTGTGTTATTATCTGAGGCCAGACATATTATAAATAAGTATCATTCAAATCACCCCATGCAGCAATTATTGGTGTACCAATGCAGTGCTAAAGAAATGAAAAATAGCAAGGGTTGCAACCTCTGTGGAAATGATGGGAGTCATGCCTCCAGTAACAAAAGAATTTTCAAGTATTAAGCAATATTTATATGGAAATCTGTGAAATTAATGAGATCATAATGATTAAAAATGGGAGGTGATCTGTGAGACAGTCACAGACCAGCCCAAGGAAAAACAATTGCTGACATGAGCAATATAAAATAAATTCTCTCTTTTCTCCTTCCTTCCTCTTCCTCATCCCTACCTCAATTCTTCTCGCAAGGGAAACATGTATACTAGCAAGGAACTTCCCATTCAGAAACAATTCTAAAACACAATAAAAATGAGACTTAAAATTCCACAGGTAGGTCAGAGTCTTATTTGTTTCCTTTAGCATCCATTCTCTTTGTAAGAGCTAATTGTTTAAACAGAACTAAAAATCACTCCATAAGTAACAGTTCTAGAAATGCTTCAATGAAGCTGCAGCACAGCCTGCATTATCTTAGATTTCATCATTGTCCTATGAAGAATAGGGGGAGCTCAGATAAGATTAATGGTTAAGTATCAGAAGCAATTGGTTAATATGTTATGGCATAAAATATGAATAACATTTACTTGGCTCCAAATAGGTCTCTTCAGGAGCTGTATCTTGCTTTAAACTAAGAACAAAGAACCCCAAAGAAATAAATTCACAGCTCTTATTGCACAATGCTCTACAAGTGATGAGGGGAGTAATGAGTTAAGCATGAGGAATTGGGAGTTAGAAGCTATAGCCAAGCTATAATCCCAATTCAGAGAGTTGAATTGGGAGTCAGAGTCTAAGCAAATTCCTTCATGTCTCTGTGCTTCAAATTCTCCACCAGTAACTGCAATAACTACCCTTCCTCCTAAACCATTATGAGCACTGAACAAAACTTAAATACTGTATCACATGGAAATGTTTTATTTGCACTGTCTTCACTAAAGAACAAACCCTAGAAGACAGAGTGACCACAGCTAGTCAGTGCTATCCCAGCAGGATTTGTGCATGAGCTTCTCAGTGCCACAGTCGCAGTTCTGCTTTTAGAAGTCAGTAGACTTCACCCTGCTCACCAGAAATAGCCCTGCACAAAGAACAATGCCAAAAGAACTGCTTACCTGCCTCATGAAGATGATCAATTCTCTTACTAAACATAGGTCTTTACTCCTTAGGTAACAAATCTGAATGAAATTCAGCAAATACAGAAACTGCTGCTCTTGGAGAATTATAGCACATACGACAAGCTTATAAACAAAGTGCTCCACAAAGTTCTGCCAGTTTAAATGCTTCTTCCCAAAAAGGATGGTAAATGAAATAAACCACAATTTAACAGTTCATCCACACAAAATAAAACTTCCATGGGCATGTTGGCAATTCCCTAGAGAAAGTTTGAACAGAAGATTCACAGAAAAGAAAGCACTCTACAATATGTCTCACCTTCAGTAAAAAAATACGATCTTGTCCCATCTTGTCTGACGTAAAAGTTTTCCCCAAGTTTGCTGCCTGATTTAAACCTGAGCATTGCATGATCATACAGGCCATAGTCTCGGAACAGGACACACCTGCCTGGTTTTAATACCTGTCACACAATACACACATGCTTTGATAAGATAAACAGATTTAGTCATATATACTTTACAGATTTAGTCTTTACAGATTACTTTACAGATTTAGATACTACAGATTTAGTCATATGTACATTATTTTGTACATTTCACACATACAGACATAGGTAACTAAGACAAGGTAGACTAACATAGTCAATACAACAGTGAGATAGATATCTGTAACTTTATCTATAGATAGATAGATGTAGATAGATACAGATATAGATACAATTCATTCTCAGTGCAACAAAAAGGTTGTGCAAAAACTGGATTGACTCTTAAAAATGTTTCCCCATCAATAAAAGACTACAACTAGTTTTAGAATACCTATTTGGGTGCTGATCCGATAAATCAGCAATACTCTTCAAACACAGAGAAAAGAAAATACACAGTTTAACAAAATTCCCATCAGGGCATTTTTTTGTGTTGGCTAGTATCCTGTTTAGCACCTGATTTTGTTTATTGGTTAACAATAAAATTTAGACTATCATGGCATTTCTCTTTTCAAGGGAGAAAGAAAAATGTTGCAATATGTTGCAAAATAAATAAAAAACCATTTTAGGAAACTGCATAATCGATTTTTTAAAATTGCTTTTTGGTAAAGAAAGAAAGCTATAAAGAGTTTAAAATTTATAAATACATGGTCATTGCCCATGCTGATTTTAGATATCTAAATACTTATATGAGCTAAGAACCAGTCCTGATTTTGGAAAACAGCTGGAGATATAAAAAAAAAACAACCTAATATTCCTTTTTCAAACTGCTGATATTAAGCCAAGTAGTATCAGAAAATACAAGACCCTTAACACACACATATGCAAAAGTAAAAAAAAATATGCTGACTGTTTTCCTCTGTAGTCAATATATGACATCTCAGGAAAATTCAGAACAATCACAATTCAGGTTGTTTAAACCACTCTTTGGATGGGCCTATCCTAGTCCATCAACTAACAAAGAGAGCTTAGGGGAGTGAATCTCTCTAGATTACTAGACTACTCTAGACTACTGAACACTCCACTTTTAAATCAACACAGGTCAAATATTTTTAATAATAACAGCAACATCCTTACTGCAGGTCACTGGATCTCTGGAAGTTAATTTTGGCTCACTATCATTCACACCTTATGAACACAGACATCTCTGCAATACATAAACATTATTCATAGCATACAACCCAAGTCACAGCTTTGAAATCATAGAGTCATAGAGTGGCCTGGGATAGAAGGGGCCTGAAAGATCACCTGGTTCCAAACCCCCTGTCATGGGCAGGGACAACTTCCACTAGATCAGGCTGCTCAAAGCTCCATCTATCCTGGCCTTAAACACTTCCAGGAGAAGAGCATCCACAGCTTCTCCGGGCAACCTGTACCAGCACCTCCTTAAAGAATTTCTTCCTACTATCTAATCTAAACCAACTCTCAGTTTGAACCTATTCCCCCTTTCCTCGTCACTACATGCTCCTTCTTGTAATAATCTCTCTCCATCTTTCCTGTAGACCCCTTTCAGGTACATGAAGGCCATATTTTATACATCTTTTTGTTACACTGATGGCATGAATTTAGGCCTCAAACCAAACAATTTCACAATACCAGGAAGAAAAGAAAAAAGGACATTGTAAAGCATATTTTAGTCCTGCATACTCGGTGAACTAATGAAATACATCCATGGAATATAATATGAAAAACCACCATTGCAAGAGAGTAATTTTCTCAGAAAAAAAAATTAGCTAAAAAGAAGGAAAATGCTTTAAAGGCTGTAAAATTAGCTGGTTTTACCTTGTAAATGTTCCTCAGGACAAGATGCATTTTGTCAGGATGAATGGCAGAAAGCACAAATATAAGTGTGACGACATCCACGGAATCTGCTGGTATATTGTCTAGAAGATCATCTTTGGTAAGATCACACTGGAACACTTTACATCTTTCAGTACTATATAAGGCATTTTTCTAGGGAAATTAAAAGAGAAATCTTTCACTGAAAATTAGCAGTATTTGTTGCTACAATAAAGTAAAAATCTTGTGAAATTAATCAGTAGAGAGACATAAAACACAGCGGCAAGAGAATATTAACCTCCAACAGATGGCTACTGCAATCAGAAATTCTTTGATGCCAACTACAATAGTGAAACTACAACTAGTAGAATAGTCTGTTCCCATGAATTTGAGAAGGAACGGGCATTAAAACAATTCAGAAAAGATCCTATGTCTGTTTTACCCCTGCTTCTACTCTTTAAAGAATACATAAATTGTATTGAAAGAGATTGAAAGAGATTGCCTACTACAGGGTGATGAAAGTAAAGCCCTTGAGCTACAGGTAGACTGCAAACAGTTGGGGTTCCTGTCACATAATGTGCAGCTGGGCTGCTCTGGACAACAGTTTTGCTGCTGGTCTTGGCAAAAAATAAATTCCACAGCAAGAGCTGTGGAGGCAGATGCCATTAAGTCATCCAAAACCCAGGCTACACACTCAGCCCAACCTCATCTTGGGGTGCAGCCACAGCATCCCAGGGAGCTGCTGTCCCCTTCTGTTTGCTACAGGTATGTCTTCCCATCTTTTGCATCATAAACGCTGTCTGTGTCTCGTGGTTCTTGGTCACAATGCTTTCAATTAACAGATATATAGAAATTTACCTGTGATTACAAACTTAATAAAGACTTTTAATGCCCAAAGCCCCCACCAGCCCTGCTGCAAGGCTCGACTTTGGACTGTGGTACCCATGACTAAGCGTAAACATACCTACTCCTAATCAGGTTACAAATTCCTTTAACAATAATTTTCCCAGCCTTGTTTTTAAGGTTCTCCTTGGGACTCCCTCTATTAAGGGTAAGCTTCCATGACAAACAAATTTTGCTTTTACTGCACAGTCAGCAGAGACATAGTAGTGCTCCCAAAAACCACTATCTTTGTAAATCATTCAAGTAATATACCACATTGCTCTAATTTGACACTAAAAGCCAAGTCTTGAGCAATGATTTGGCTTCTTACATAGGATCTCCACCGAAATGCATCAGTCGGAATTTTTTGGCAAAGTATATTCTACCCTTCCTACAAAAAGGAAGCCAAGAGAAGTCTGTTGTTACAGTCATCGGTAATTTTAGAAGCTTCTAAAAAACACTCTAAATGAAGTTCTAAATATCACACCAACCTTCACATACTCAACAGCTCTGGGAGAGAAATCACAGGCATACGCAAAAATATTCGTATCTTCCTCTAAGAGTGGAAACAAGCAGTTCCCAACCCCGCAGCCTGCTTCCAGAATGGTCAGTTTTTGATCTGCAAACTAGGGAGGAAGCAATACAAGACAAAACATATAATTTTTGTTTTCTCATCATATGAGCAGAGACACTGTTCAACCAGCATTTCAAATGCTATAATCAATTTTAATTACCATTCTTCAAAAAAACCAAATTAGACAGCCACTGCATAATCTGACACTAAAATCCAGACATCCTGATTCCTGCAAAATTAGAAACCATTTTAGAATATATTAATATTTCTTCAGTCATCTACCCCTTAAGTAATCAACAGACTTGTGCCATTTCTCTCTTGTCTTTCATTCAGCTATAAGGAGCAACAGATGCATCTGGCTATTCTCCTTAACTGTGTTCAGCAATCAGCCTTCAATTCTGGATGCTTTCCTTTAAAGCAGTGTACTGAAGTGCACCAGCTTGCACACAGACAGACAAGCTGTCTTCTTTAGGACTCAAAAACCAAATATTCCAGACTTCATTCTCAGCATCCAGGATGCTATGAACAGCATCCCCATCCAGTAAGACCCAATTATAAACTGAACTGATGCATCTGATTCTGAGAAGCCATCTTTGATATTAAAAGAAAATACACAGGGCACTGCCAACTTTACATGTGTCAGCTCTTATCCAAATGGCTTTATTCTAAGTATTATTAACTCCCCTGGAAACATCTGATTGGAAACAATCAATCCCATCTTTTACAGCAGAATTATACAGATCTCACCTCACGACATGCCTTTAACTCTTGAAACTCTCTGGTGGTCCAATGTCGGTCTTTGAAGAAGTTGGTGCTGTTTCTTTTGTAAAACAGATCCCAGTTCTTCTGTGCCTCTTTCTCCAGTTTTAGTTGTTTGAACTCAGACACCAAAATCTGATCTTTTGCCAGTTTTTCCGCTTCTTCTGGGCTAAGGACTCGAGCACTATGGCCTTTTTTTTGGACAGCACCATCTTCAGTAGATGTTGTTCCTATATTTAAGCAATTCGCTGATGGCTTTTCTTGGAACATCCTAGATTCTTTCACACAAACATGAACCAAAGACCCAAGGATGATTTTTTTTCTGTAGTGTATGGTTCCATTATTTAGGTAAAATAAGTGAGGATCTAGAAGCAGAATTAAAAATGAGAAATAATTACAGTATGCACTTACTACAACTTTAGTGATCTGTCCTACCTGATGGACTTATATATCACCAGATTTCTCTTAATATCAGAAAACCTTCATCTAAACTAAGAACTGTATACAATATCATACTGATGTCAAAGTTAAAGAAGATACTTCAGTGTCTCCTGGTCTTCCCTCTGCATTCTAGAAAGCTACCCAACAAGAAAAAGACGGTGCAGCTCTAACTTTATTTTCACTGAAAGAGACTTGAGAGGGAAAGCAAGGGCTTTTTTTCCAATTAACCTCACTTAGAACACTTCAGAAAAAAAAAGGTAACTTAAGAACAGATGACATTTAGGAGTCACATTAAAATTAATGAAACAAAGTGTATTCATGTTAGCATTTCTCCTTCCTGCTCTCAGCTCTATGAGAAAACACTGGTGAAAACAACAGCATTGATAACACCATGTCACCTAAAGAAGAGAACAGAACCAGTACTGTGGTCAAAATGCCCAGAGCTGCCAGCATTCATCCCACTGCCTTCTCCCGAGGATTCACAATGGTTTTAACAATCACAGGTGGTTTTATTTTCAGAAGTTAACAAAAAGAGCTTCACATAGCCTGGGAAGGGACTCAAATGTTTTCTCTGATGTTAAACTGGTTCTGACATCTGCCTTGTCATAAAGATGCGGATCCTGGATGACGGAACATGCGAATTAAACCCTGCATGGCCCAGTAACTCCCAGGGAAGCCCAAGCAGCAAACAAACACCACTCGTCTACATTAGTGCCCAGAGCCAGGCATTGGTGTCAATTTACCAAAAAGGAAATGAGAAAAACCACAACAATACACACCCTAAAACAAACAAACAAACAAACAAGAGTAGTACTTCACTTACGTATTTTATCTTATGATAAAATACATTCTATGATATGTATCATGGATCGTATGTACGTGTTACATATGCTATATGTGATGCTATCGTGATATATACGTCACGATACAAACACAAAAAATACGGAAGCATGCAAAGGAAGAAAAGAGCTGTCAGAATTTCGTCCAGCGTCACAGACACACCCCCTTTTCCTCCGAAAACAGCCGAAGAGGTTATGAAGAAGAGGCTCCTTTGAAAGGATGTCTCTTCAAGGAGAGCATATCCTCAAAACAAACAAACAAAAACTTAATCAGCAAAATTTCTGCCATATTTCTTCTACACACGCCTATATTGTAGGCACGCTCCATTATTTCATCACAGAACGAGCGAGGGAAACAAACAAACGCACGCCAGTCCTTTCAGTGACGCATCTGCTGCGGTGGAAGGCAGCGCGATGATAAACTCAGTCGCAATAGCCCATGCTTAGGCTAAAGAGCCTTTTAAAAGTGTTTAATCCAGAGCTAAGACCACAAACATGTAACACTTCTGTGCCCCCACACGGAACCGGCTTCCCTCTAGCAGCTCCTGCCCCAGCATAGCCGAGGCTTGGATACTCCGGCAGAGAAGGAAAGAAAAGCCCCTCCTGCCCTGCCCTACCGAGGGCGGGGAGCGCCGGGCTCCCACCTCGCCGGGGACTCTCCCCGGGGCAGCTGCCCCAGCCCGGCCCCGGGCCCCCGCCTCGCCCCGCCGTACCCGCCGCCAGCCCCGGAGAGGGTTCCCGGAAGGGAAAGTCAAGAATTTCCGGGAGGACACCGGGCGGCGGCAGACAGAGGAGAGGGAAGGGACCAGCCGGGCCGGGAGCGGGGCCATGAACGGCTCGGCGAACTCGTTGCTGGACAAGGAGGAGCACCCGCTGCAGCTGGGCGAGAGCTTCGAGCGGCGGCCCAAGGCCTCCTTCCACACCATCCGCTGTGAGCGCCTCCCCCGCGGCCGCCTCTTCCTCCCCGCTCGCGTCCCGTCCCCCGGCTGCGCTGCTCCTTCTGCCGCGCCCACCCCGCTGCTTTCCTCGCCTCCTTCGCTTCACCATCGCGGGGCTTCGTCTCCACTTCATCCCCACTTTCTTACCCGCTGCTCTCCTCGCCTCCTTCGCTCCGCCATCGCGGGGCTTCGTCCCCGCTGCGTCCCCACTTTCTTACCCGCTTCCCTCCTGCCCCCTCATCGTCCGTCTCCCCGCTTCCCTCCTATCCCCTTCAGCGCCCGGCTCCCTCCCTCCTTTCCCTGCCGCCCCTCCAGCACCCGTCTCCCCCCTTTGCCGCTCTCTCGACGCCCGTCTTTCCTCTCCACGAGTGTTTTCCCCGCAGAGGGGTCCAACGCGGGAAGAAGGGGAAGGTAGATGCTAGCAGGGAGGGGGTATGAGCGAGGCAGGCCAAGGCAAAGGAACAGCT
Source organism: Irena cyanogastra (assembly GCA_013397155.1). NCBI lineage: Eukaryota > Metazoa > Chordata > Aves > Passeriformes > Irenidae > Irena > Irena cyanogastra. The sequence goes on along the minus strand of VWZV01005850.1, from coordinate 411,992 downwards.
TTAGAAAGTTCGTCATTAATCGCTTGGAAGCATAAAGAGCTCCCCCCGTAAGGGGGTGGCTTTGCCATCTTGTTTTGTTCTCTTTGTGGCACTTAACTGCAGGACAGGTCCACCGTAGGCCGGGCCTGGAGAGGCAGCCGGAGCATCCAGAGTTTGGTTCTTAACTGGGCATTTTCCTGATGGAGCGATGTGTAGCCCAGCAGAGCTGTCCCTGGCTGTCCCGGCTCCAGCCAGCTGTAATAAATCACTATCCCAGGGAAGCAAGCAGAAGGGAGTCAGACACGTACAGCAATGCCTAATAAATGCAAGATAAATCCTGAGGTTGATTGTTTTGAAGAGGAACTCACTGTATTCCCATACTTGAATTCTGTGGGGCAAGAAATCGGAGCAAAATGAGTCCAGGTTTTTTTTACTAAAATGACTGGTAAACCATCAAGAGTAAATGTAAAGAATACTGAATTTATAGTTGAGTAGTTTTCTATGGAAGTGGGGAACTGATACAGACAACAGTAGGATATTTTGATTTATGATGCACAAATATAGGCCTGGTCTCATTGCCCGTATTCATACACCACAAATAGTAGTTTCAGTAATACTGGTCACCTGAGTGCCTGATCCTGTGTGCATTAAACCCAAGCCATATCCAGGTGGAAATATACTGGATTTCTAGAGTGGAAAGTGCTTCAATAACCAATTTCCTAAGGGATTGCAAAGCCAAAGCTCTTCAGACTACAACTGGAAGAATGCAGTTTTATTTCAGAAGATCTTTCTGAATGCTTTATTTTCCAGCTGTGACTTTCAAATGAGATTTCTTCATTGTCTTGTTACATTTTTTCCCCTAACTGTTGTTCTGGAATGATTTATCTGGGATCCAAACATTATATTATTGCCATAATCTTCTTCACACAAACTACAATGAGAGAATTTTGTAGGCTACATTTGTTTCAACCTTCTTAAAATACTTCATTCCTGTACTGAGAAACTGGATGATCCTTGAAAAATACATGCTAAAACATTTATTTTTTGGGAAAAGAGCTGTGGATATATTTGGAGAGAAATCTCCAAATGTGAGATGTGCTCTCATCTACATGAGGATTAGCCAGGCATGTGCTAACAAAATGAAAACAATTAATTGAGTGTTTGTTTAAAGTAACTATATTGCTGTACCTAAGAAAGAAGTCTGATACTGGTGTTCCTTTTAGGTTAGTGACTGTGCTGTTGAAACTCTTGATCCCGTTTTGGCAAAGATACTAGCTCTTGTACAGCTGGTTTATTTTATTTAGCAAGCTTGCACATAAAGTAGGTGGGAAACAATAGCTAGAAACAGATTGCTCAGATGAAATTGAAGGCTATGATTTGATCTGGCAGTTAAAGCATGAGGATTAAGTCAAGTGTGTCTGATTCTGCTTGTTGTGCTGTCAAAGTAAAACTCAATTAAACATTAACATCCTCTTAATGAGAATTTATTACAAGCCAGGGTTTGGAGATTTTTCCTGCAAATGTGTTTTTCATAGTGGAATTATATTTTAAATTCGTTCTGAGGTATTAATTTCATAACTAATGCAATAATTAAAAGCCTTGGTCCTGAATATAATTGCACCTCTTCAGATGCAGGGATGGTAGAATTGAGTGCAGGCTTCTTTTAAAAACAAACACAAAGCAAACTAGCATATATCTGTGTGATTTTATTTCACTTTGTCTAAATCCTCTCTCGAGATATTAGAGATTCTGATAGGTTTTTTTTTCTGGTTTTTTATGGCTCATCAGCACAACAGAATAATGAGGGGAAAATACTTTTAACTTAAAATGTTCTCAGTTCAAATGAATGCATTAAACTGAAGTGCCTTGGTTGGGAGACAAAGCACTGTACAACAGAGCAAAAATACCTAAACCAAGTGTTAGTTTAAAGCCAGTACAGTGCCTCTCCTTACTGGTGCTTTCTGTCCACAGTGGCTTTGGGCCAGCATGAAGCTGCTGTACTAAGATCAGCACCTCTTTCTTTCCTCATGAGTGAGAGCTGAGATCTCCTCCACTCGTGAGGAGCTTTTAGCACTATTGTGGAGGCGAGATGGCTGTTGAAGAGCCTGAAATATCAGTAAGACTAAATGAGTGGGTGTCATTAAATTAGTGTTTTTCACAGAGGAATCCTCAGGTTTGGAATTGGCAAGAACTAAGCAGAGCTCAGGGTTTTGGAAGTTGTTACTCTCTTGAGTTTGATTGGTACAGTTTTGCACTTGGCTATGAAACTAAGTGCCACTCAAAGCCTGGCGTTTGGAGAAATCTGCTTTTGGTGTTTAAACACAATATCTAGAACCTTATTTCCATTTTAAAAAGGAAGTTCAGAATACGGTACCACCACAGGACTGGGTGCTACGTATAGACACGATGTACTGGTGTGCTATTCCACCCCTGCTGTCAATGCTAGTGTGTGCTTTACCATTCTCTATAATCACAGTAAATGTATGGTGGCTCTTTGCAGGGCACGTTGATGCTTCTGGAGACTCTAACAAATGTAATCACAATTGTTTTCTTCTTTAGATGATTTTAAGCCAGCATCGATTGATACGTCCTGTGAGGGGGACCTCCAAGTGGGTAAAGGAGATGATGTTACCATCACTTTGCCACATATTCCAGTAAGTCTGTTATATATGTGCCCCTGTTTACTCTCCAACAAATTTGCAGTTTTGTTACAGTCTAATGTAAATGTTGTTTTCACTTTCTTTATTAACACTGTGGGTTCAATATTTAAGCAGTTGGACTTGTAGTTTGTTACCTTAGGAAAGGACTGTACAGTTGGATCTTTGTAAAGAGCTATATTTGTAAAGTTGCCAAATTGTTCTTTACTTTTGATTCCTTCCTTCCTACTCTTCCTTGAAAGACAAGGAGACTTTTACTATTAGCTGAAGCTGTATACCTGGTTCCCATCCATTTTTAGTGTTGTGTCTTGCTGAAGAAAGGCAGTGTAATTCAGGCTTCAGTCAAGTTTGGATGTTCGGAACCCACAGGCAGACCTATAAACATGTTCCTGCCCTTGCTCAAACATGTATAGATAGGGCATAGAGGGTTCCCTGCCTTTAGCTTTATCAGTGAAAGCAAGGGGGCAGTCCTGGTGAGTGGCCATGAAGTAGTTTCCCATCCACTTCCTTCCCTAATGATGCCATAAAGATCTACTGTGTGAGGATGCTGGTCAAACAGCAATAAAACAAGTGATCAATCTGTTTAAAGGTGCAGCTGGTTTGTAATTGAAGATTCAGTGGTTTCCTTACCAAAACAAAAGAAAGCCCTCATGTGCTGGAACTGGATTTGTTTATTAGCTGAAGTTAATGCTATGTGTCAAGCCAATAAACCAGAATTCACAGACATCAATGGGTCTGGTAGCTGCAGGGGGGCACCACTCAGTTTGGAAGCCGTGTGTCAGATCCTTTTGGTGTTCTTCCCAGCATGCCTGTGGTTTTAATTGGTAGGTGATGGTACTGTGATAATTCTCACTGAATGAAGCTGTAGCCTGCTTCACCCTGCTCCTGTTCTTTATATGGCTTTGGTCACCTTCAGTGCTGCAGGAGGTCACATATTGGTTTTTGTCTGTAGAAATTATCAGCATGGTAGTGCTATTGGAGAGCAGGTAACAGCATAATTAACAGCAGCATTCATCTTGGATTAGTTGGAAACAGTGTTGCTTATTCATTTTTTTGTGTTGAGCAGCATCACTTTTAATGTTCCTTTCCAAATCTCTGTACTGAGGAGCTTAATTTGATTATCTTCCCCTCTGTATGAACAGCCTTGAGTTTATGGTATGCTCCAAAGGCTGAGGCAGCCAAGCCACTCATGTTGTTCCAAGGCAGTGCTGCCTGTGTTCTGGACAGACAGCTGGAAAACACTTGGCATACTGGAAAAGAATGAGAGGTTTTGAGATTGTTTCATCCTGACAACTTTCACTGAATTTCTTGGATGCTGCTTTGCTTCCCAGTTGTCCAACAACTGGATGGGATTCAAATTCTGAGTTGAGGTTTTCTTTTTGAAATTGCCTAATCCCTGAGAATATCTCTGATGATTTGTTTGGTGGAAATATTTTGATGTCTCTTGCAGCTTGGATTAGCTGAAGTACTATTTCTACTTGTGGATTTAGTGACTTTAATACTTGAAAAACAGTCTGGATTGAGGAAGGGAAAATTCCTGCTTATTAGAGTACTACAGAAGAAGATCATAGAATATCATGAGTTGGAAGGGTCCCCACAAGGATCACCAAAGTCCAGCTCCTAACCCTGCCCAGAACAATCCCAGGGATTACATCATGTGCCTGAGAGCATTGTCCAAGCTCTTCTTGAACTCTTGTCAGGCAGAAAACCCTCACAGGTGAAAACAATTCTGTCCTGTAATCAGCAAAATCTGTAAGCCACTGTTATTTAGGCACTAACATAAACATTTAGTTTTAAGTAGAAGAGTGGGACTTAATTTGCTTAAGCACTTTCATTTCTACTTACTGTTTAGTCAAAATCACAGTCTTTGCTCCAGTAGGAGGCTTCTGGGTAGCAGAATGGTAGCCGGCAAACTTTGATCAATTTTCATTATGTTTGTGCATTATACGTTTCCTGGCTTAGTTGTCAACAGCAAGCAGGATTTGACTTTCAGCTTTCTTCTCACTCTCTTAAATGTTGCTTTCCTCTCTTAAATGTAGGAACGATAAAAATGTAACGTGCCTTTGAAGACTAGACTTTATTGAGACATCCTTTCTGAGTTGTATTTCTGAATCTCTCTTACTGTGTCTTTGTTAGGATCTCAGATTTTTCACACTCTTCAGAATCCATTTTAAATTCAAATATATTCTATCTGTTAGCAACATGGAGAATAGGAATTGCTTTCAGAGTAGTTAAAATGTGATTGTTCATTTTTGCTACTCAGAATAATATATAGGAGAGTGCAGGGTTTTTTCATTTGCTCCCTGATTTCAGTTGCTTTCCTACAGTATGTGCAAAAGTGCATATGAATAAACATTTATTTTTAAAAACGTATTCTTTTATACAGTATCTACACATTACCGAGAAGCCTGAGTATTTTTGATAGCTGAGAACATAACCCCTTGAGTTACAGCTTTTTGACATGGCCAGGTGTGTGTCCATGCTGTTACCTGCCAATAGACCACAGATTCAGCTGGCTGTAACGTCAAAACCAGGTGTATGAGCCAGGCTGTGCATGCATGCAGAACAGCTGAGCATGATCTCAGCATTACCAGTTAGCCAGTGTGCACCACCAGGAGTGTGTTGTCTTTATTGCTTCTCAGTCTAAGTCTTTAGATTTTTAAGGCTCTATGCAGCATTGTGTGGACTTGGAGACTTTCTGGAAGGCATCAAAATACCCCATTTGGCTTTGAGAAGACATTTCCGTATAATTGCATGGGCATATGCATGCTAATCTGACTTTGAAGAAGGCAGCTGTTCTTACATAGTAAGTGACAGTTGCTTGTAATCCACTGTGAAAATACTGCCATATATATTTATGTAAAATATATGGTGCAGTTTAAATTATTTTTCAATTGACCACATATTTCCTTGGGCAATAGTTCTGCTACACAAATAATTAGAACTTTATTTCTTATCCAAACCCATCATTTCCAGGGCAGAAACATCAAGAAGATTTCTGATACTTGTCAGGGGCAGCTATGCAAATTTAGTGACACTGCCATTTTGGGAATGAGAACTGTAAATAAAGGCAGCCGTGGCGACGATGTTTTGTCACTACAGAGACACTTAAAATGATGAAAGGCATAATATTGCTATGAGGAAATGTCTGATCTACTGCATATTTTCTCTGTATTTCTCTCTTCATGAATGAATATTTTCTGTAGGAACTAAATATTAAGTGCTTAGCCGCTTTTTTCAGAACAATACATATATTCTTTCCACTTAGTATTCATAAATTTTTGGACAGGGTAATATAACCAAACAAATATGTTCTCTTTCTTTGTACCAGGGTTCAACTCCACCAATGACTGTCTTTAAAGGAAATAAAAGGCCATATCAGAAGGACTGTGTGCTTATTATCAATCATGACACTGGGGAATATGTGCTGGAAAAACTTAGTAGCAGCATTCAAGTCAAGAAAACAAGGTAAAGCTGGGGACAGGGTTCTTGATAGGATTAATTATTACCAAAGTTTCTTATTAAGACTGGGTTTTGAAACAGAACTCTCTTATTTTGTAGTGATGTTTAATTACTAAGCCTTAGCTTTACATGGCCAATTATCATGCCTAAAAATGCAAATAGGAGTATGAATCCAAGAGTAAAGAATTTGTAAATTCTCCACTGCTGTAATGACATCATTATAGTTTGCAGTGATGATTTGAGACTTTAGGCGCTGGCTGAAGGATTGGATGTGTTTCAGGAATCTCTAGTTAGCCAAAAAATAACCATGAAAATATTAGACTGTCAAAAGTATTATTGGACTTTCTAGGTTTGTTCCCTACAGCTTCTTGTGGGAGTCACGATGTTTCAATAACATAATCTTAGGGAATAAGAAACACTCATTCCCATATTGGATAAGCAATATATTAAGTGGAACACAAGTACAAAGCCTCCAGCTGGTGAAGGTGGGCAGAGCTGTAGAAATAATGGTTATGTTGTTTTGCCTAGAAGAATTGATGAAGCCAAAAATCCTTTCTGACCCAATACTCTTACTTTGCTGCACAAATGCAACGAAATATGCAGCTGGAATGTTTTTAGCAGTCCTACTGCTCTGCAAGTACCTGAAGTGTCTGGATCTTTCAGCATCACTGAACCACAGGTGTAGACCTAAAGAGAAAGCAGTCATTCAAATGTCTTGTGAAGAGGAAACTCTTAAATAAGTTTAGAAGTTTTGTTAAAAAACGTTTTGTTCCAGTATAGAATCCTTAGCTGCTAAAACTACTAGAAATGTGGGTTGCAGCTCATCAGTAGTTGGCTGGATGTTTGCCAGGAACACCTTGAATTCAAGGTAAATGGTCTGTAACACTCCTCTGAGTCAGTGATGTGAAAGCTCATCCATGTAGCATTCATCTTGTCCAGTGGATACGAGCACATCAGAGATGAGATTTGAATTCCCAATTTCAGTTCTGCTGGACTTTGTCCAGGTGAAGCTTAAGTCAGAAGGGAGCAAGTAAGTGCAGGAGGGCCTGAGTTCTGTGAGATGTTTGGTTACACTGTGCTCTGAGTCTGGTGTGGGGAAAAATACTTCAATTTTCCTCAAGCAGAGGGAGGGCAGTGAAAAGTTTGGGGATCCCTATTTTGATGAATAGTGCTTTGCAAAGTCATTGCTTTTCTAGATCAGAAGTGCCTTTTATTTTCCATGGCTACTCTGATCTTTAATGACCTGTTGACACACTGTGGGAACAGGGCTTTTAGTGTTAACACCTTGATGACATTCACAGGGGAGTAAGTGAACTTACTCCACATAAAACCATCTGTAGTTCCAAGAGCATAATTAAACCCAGAAATCTCTGACTTTCACTTTCCACTTGATACAATGAGTACCTTCCCAACACCTCACTTCTGCTGTAGATAGACTGTAAGCTGCATTAATGTGGTATCTAGCAGCTGCATGTCACTGATGAATGATGAGGGGGTTCTGTGTGAGGCTGAATCTGGAGTTCACTGAGGCAGAGATAGCCCAGTAAATGCTCCATGTACCAGCTCTGGCACCATAGGCAGTTTAGGTGAATTCTCAGGAAGTTCAACATGGGCTAGTTTAACTTACCTTGCAGTGGGATTAGTTTCCAGGCACAAAGTGTGACACTGCTCAGCTGGGACCCTCCTGGAACAGAAACTGAGCTCTTATATCCACAAACTGCTTCTGTGCTGCACTGCATAAAGCCATAACCCCAAAGGCTTTGCTGTTATGCAATAAATACACCACACCCTTTAACCTTATTATGGTGTACTGTAAAGGAGCCTACTTTGGGTTTGTGGTTGCTTTTTTGGGTTTCTTTTTCTGCCAAGGGTATTGACTGTTCTGGAATCTCAGTCACATTAGAAGTTTAGCAAAAGGCAGAAATACCTGGTTTGAACTGAACAGATTGCCACAGTGTTATTCCAGAGACTGTTTTCCACTAAGGAAACAGCTTTAACTGTTTTGAAGGGCTAACAGCAAATGGATAAAAATGAGGAATTAAATGCTTGTATGCTGTATTTAGCAGTAAGAATGATTACTCTAGCCAAGTTGACCTCTAAGAGAGTTCGGTTTGAGGTTATTTAATTGCAAGTGAGGAAATTGTTTCTTTTGCTGTGATTGTTTTAAGCAGGATTTTGTTGTGAATGGATTTGTAGTTACTCTAAATTACTATGATTGATTATTCTTTTTTTTAAAAAATACAAATACTAATTGCTAAATTAAAGCCTTCATTGTTGTTCAAGTAGAGAATTTGGCATCACCAAACCACATCTGGATTTGAAAATACATTTTGTAAGGGTGTTGCAGTGTAGTTGTATATGTTTCTTTGTTATTGAAAGTAAGTGTTGCATACAGAAAGCTGTAATTCAGTCTTCATCTTAGAGATCTGTACAAAAGGAAGTCATAGATGATGCATTAGCACTAGGATATTGAAAAAGCTGGACGTTGTTGCACAGTACCACTAAATGTGCCTGGTTGTTTCTTCAGAGCAGAGGGCAGCAGTAAGATCCAAGCCCGAATAGAGCAGCAGTCTGCCCGAGCATCTCAACCTCCTTCACAGTTCAGAGCCCCAACCAAGCCAGCAGTTGGACCTAAAACTTCTCCTTTGAAGGATAATCCTTCACCAGAGCCTCAGCTGGATGATATTAAGAGAGGTAAAGAAGGGTTTGTAGTTTCTTAAGTTTTGGTTGGTTTTGTCTTTCTTCTTTATAATAAAAACTATGGCTGTGTAATTTCTAAAAATATTCAGGGATTCAGGGATTAAAAGACTTGACAGCTGTGTTGACTTCTTTATATCTTGTTTCTTTATTCATCTTAGCAAAGTGATTATTTATTCTCTTCTACTAGAATAGATATTTATACTGCCATCTTCTCTGGCGTGAGATAACTTCCTCTTTCTGGATAATTTTCTCTCTTCCAAACTATTTCTCTGTTTGAAAAAGAAGAAAAATATTAATGTGAATTCAGAGACCTATAGCGCAGTGCTGGACCAATTGCACGGGTGTCTTAGGCCACCACAACAGCAATAACAAAGCATAACGGTCCAAGGTCTCATTTTGCAGACAAGTCACTTGGAGGAAGTTGCCCTGCACAGTGCAGGGTAAGGTTGGTTGGATGGAAGGGCTAGGCAGCTGTGTTCCCAGTACAAGACAAGCTTGCACCACGCCAAGCAGTACTCCTTTGCAGCTTTGACACGCATGCCACTTGGCTGCTAAACTTCTATTAAAAAAGTACCTTAAAGGAATTATTGGCTCAACTCACTCTTCTTCTCAGGCAGTGTTCTGCTGTGAGTAGGATGCACTTTCTTTGCCCATGCTCTTCTTTTCCTACTGGTGTGATACCTGTTTTTGCTGTGGATAATACAGTCTGAATAAGGAAGACTTTAAATTTTTGTTTGGTTCTCCTCTGGCACCGACACCAGACACAATTATTTTATTTTAAGCTTGTTCTGTCTGCTTCTTTTTTCTGGGTTTCTTTCTCTTTTTTCTCTGTCCCATATAGCTATTTTTGTCTGTAGACTTAGCCTATGTTAATTGCCCAGATGAAGTTAATTACTCAGCAGGGTATTTTTTCAGTTCATGGTAATCACTAGGTGACATTTTTGCTGCTAAGCTGTGTGTTTGCATAGGTGCTGACTGGTCTCACTTTTCTGCAGCAGTAGTGTTTTCAATACTTGGATGCTGGTCAACAGCCAGAATCAACGTTGAGAGATCCTGTTAGCTACAGTTCCCTTAGCTGTATTGTTATTTTTATTTTCTGTATAATAGGTAAGGAAAAAGATAATAGGTGATATATCAATTTTTTAAATTGAATCATCAGTTGTGGATTTTAAATGTCTTTTCCTGTAGGATGCAATAAGTTACTTAACCTTTGAGGCACTCTTGTATATGTACAGCAATTTGTAAGGGTTGTATTACAGTAAAATAACTACATTTGTCTGGGGTGACACGTATTCTAAAAGACAGTTTTCTAGTGGTCTGGAGTCACATTGTTCAGATCTGTCCTAATGGTTTTTTGCCACCTGATAATCTTTTATATAAAAGTACCTCCAAATACATAACCTGTGGGATTTTGTTTCCAAAATCAAGGATTAGAGCACCTGACTTGTACTAAAAATAGGACTTTAATTTGGTGCTTTATAGGTGGAGTTGTACAAAGCCCCAGAAGAGCCAAAAGCCTGGGCAGGGGTGTTTTTTGCTTACAGTCTATAATTTCTTCCAGCACTGATGATCTAGAGTGTCAGCATTGTTCAACCATTTATATCGTAAGAACCTACTTAAAAAACATAGAATTAAAATGGCACCATTCCACAATGAAATGTAGACAATGACCTGTAAAAGCTGTAAGGTAGTCTGCAATCCTGTTATCTTCCCTTAATGTGTGTTTTTATGAACACAGACTTGTAAGTTCTGAAGAGCCTGTTCTTTCCATTCAAGTAGTAGCTTTTGTTTTGGTTGAAGTACTTCATCTGTACCAAAGAAAGATAAACAGATAGCTGAAATTCTGTGGGTTTTGTTTAATGAACACAGCACAGAACTTAAAATTCCCAGAGGAGGTTCTTGGAAGGATCTCTGGCACTTTGACACTCTCTTGCTTCCTGTATGCCCTGCTTAAGGGTGTGATAAAACACACAGCCCTCATGATGTTTCACAGTAGTTTTGAGGTAACCTCAGTGCAGGTTTCTGCCTTCCCTGCTACCCTCAGCTCTGCATTTCCACCGCTCCCTTACAGACGAGCTGGAAATGAACTTTCAGGTAGGTCAGTTCTGTCCCAGTACACAGCTGCGAAACAGCAGCGTCTGAGGACAGTCAGAACATCTGGGAATTCAATCAGTCCCTTCCTTCATGGACAGAGGCTTTTGCAAGGCTGTGTTGAGGGTTTTGCACAAGTGGAATCCTTTCCTCTTCAAGCTTCTCTATTGTCCTCATGCCTGAGGGAAGCATAGGAGAGGGTAGGAGCTTGTACTTTTGAACACTCAGCTACATCTGATAATGTTTCATTAGACTGTGGACATTTGCACACATATACCACAATACAGCTGTTTATTTGCACCGAATAATTGACATTTATCAGACCTATTTGACCACAGCAAAAATGTTTTCAACAGCATTGACATAATTACAACATGCAACATATTGATATATGTCAATAATATTGAAAAATTACAGCATGCAATAATATTGACATGATTAAAACAATTGAGAAAAAACCCACAGAAACATATTTTAGGTTTGATGAGTCAGTGCTTAAAAATCTGAGCAGATTTTATTTACCTGGAATGTAGCTGTTGTGGGTGAAGATTATGCCATAGCACTGTGTTTGTCTCTTAAGAACACCTCAATCAAATTTTCTGCACATCAGTATAAAATACTGCCTCTTCTAGCTGCCATCTCCACATGCTCAGGGTGCCAGTATCAAGTTGATTTCTCCACCTTGCATTCTATTATTAACAGTAAGTGTTCTGCTATAGGCATTCAAACTTAACCCTCCCTAAAGCTGAATGACTTCTTTCTGGAAATCCTTGGTATTCTTGCAGCCCAAGGTGAAGGCTTTAGTTAAAAAATCTGCGTAACCTATTGGAATTGAGAGAAGAAGTAGGAACAGTTAAACACTCTTATGGTATTTGATACTGAATATATACAGAGGACAGCCCTGTTGAGAAAGGCTGTTCTGTTTGGATAATGATTTCTGACCCTGATTTTTTTTTTACTCTAAAACCTGCATTGCCTGCCATCATAAAACAGTCATTTTGTCTTCTTGAAAGAAATTTTACAGCTGTACCATGAAATGTGAGAAGTTAAGGTTCCCAAAGCAGTGTCAGCCTTTTCAGATGATGTAGACTCAATTAAGGCAAGTGTTCAAAACTGTACTGTATGGAAAGCTTTTTGAAAAGTAACTGCTGCACATCCTGACTCTTGTCATCTTTTAAACTGCAAAGGCGCGTCAACACGAGCTGTTTGATCTTAAGGCACAGGAAGATCTAGGAAGGGTCAAATTCTTTAGTTGTTCAACTTAGAATACATGTACACATTCACACACAACTGTTTTAATTGGAAGCACCATAAGGAAATGTTTAACCCACGTCTTCAGTACCTATAACTGTACTAAGCAGAGCAGTCAAATGAGAAAATGCAAAATCAAACCATCGTAAAGCAGCTGTGTTTTTCCTATAAGGCTTTGATGTCATCATTGGCTTAGTCACTGACAGTGTGAGACAAGTGTTTTGAACAGAATTCCTTAGTGGTCCTGCTGAATTTCTCTTGACAGACTTCTAGTGGTGCAGCAGCCACCAGAACATTAGTGAAAACAATTGCTTTTCTCTCATCTGCTCAGATAAGATGTTTAAAATTCTGGGCTCAAGAAACAAAAGACAACAGAGATCTGAGGGGAAGCTGTCAGCCTGTGAGGCAAAAGTTGACTAGAGGATGGGCTCTGACCACCCGTGACCAATGTCACTGGTAACAGCCTTAACTTCCCAGTCCTTGAAGCTTGTGATACTGGTTCTATTTTGCCTTTTCTTGACTCTGTTCAGCATAGTGGGCTTTAGCACTATTTCCAAGGCAATCTCTCGTTCCTTTCTCATAACCATGCCTCTTTTATGGGCTCTAAGTTTTCTGCTTCCCTAGCAGAAACTTCCCATTTTTCATTCTCACACTAATCTCCAATTCTGTTTAAAACTGGCCAGGCTAATCTTTCTTTCCCATTGGTCAGACAGCATCACTTCCTTCAGTTATCTCCTCACCAACTGTATCGAGTCCACACTTCTTGCGTAGGTTGTTTTTTTCCTAGTTCTCTGCAGTGTGTTTTTGTTTTAACTTTTCCCTCTCACCACCAATGCCTAAGGTCACTTCACTTTCTTCAGTCTTATTTTACATGTGGGCTCTAAGTTCTCAGTCCCTGTGCCAACGTTCCTCCATTTCAGCTACAGACTCCAACTCTGTAGGCATAGATGTGTAATTCTCAGACACTTGTCCTGTGTTAGACTTGTCTGTTGTATCTTTTTGCAGTATGGACTGTGATAGGTGATTGTGCTTGCTGCCATCCAAGATATTCTAACAATGTATTATAATCACTATAATTTGCAACTAACAACTCCATCACTAGAAGAATATAGAAATTTTACATCATTAAGCTGGGGGTAAAAAAGTTTAAACCTGAGCATTTTAAAGAGAAAGTACCCTTATTCCTGGTTATCTTTCCTTTAGCTTTCCCCTATTAATTTCTTAGCCTTAAATACAAGGAACATTTATAATTTGAAAGCCTCAATATGAGTAGGCTGAGAACAGTGGCTCACAGATGCTCATTTGTTTGTGTATCAGACTCCAGGCCTGAAATGTATTTTTAAAGCCTGCAAGACTGTGTTGAGAGGCAATAAGGTAGAAAGATATTACAGTACAAAGTCGTATTTTCTGTTGGCCTGTTGAATCAATATATGATACTGTCAAATCATATTTTCTTTCTCTTCCAATGGTCTCTTATGCTATGTCTTCAAGCTGAAAGAGTAGGTTTTACCTGGCATACTAGTAAACTACAGAGAGCACAGATGGTATAGGTAGGGATCTAGATTTAGGAAATAAAGTGGAGAAACAGCACTGCTATCCTTAAATACCCAGCTGGAGTATAACTTTAGCACTTCATATTGAGCTCTAAACCTTGAAAATTAAAAATAGTGATTTTAAATCTGGCAAAAGAAAACACAATTTCTCAAACTAATACATGCTAAGCTAGAGGAATTCTCTCCAGCAAATATTGTGGAGGCTGAAAACTTAGGCAGCCCAAGGAAAATGAGTCTTATTAAAAAAGGGGCTCTTGACACACATCTGACCTAACATGAATTACTCCTGGCATCAGTTGTCCATTTGTTAGGTAGGGGTGTTAATACCTCATCTCTCCCTTCTTTCATTCTTGTCCCTTTAGCCTGTGAGTTTCCTGGGCAAACACTGAGTTCTAACCCTGTGGGTATAGAAGTGCTAGCACAACAAAAGCCTAAATTTTAAAGGTTTCACATCCCATGCTTAATACATGTGTGAATGTTGTTCTCTCATGGAAACCTGCCAAGATGAACTGAGTCATTAGATACTCAGCCTTGTGAGTGGATACAAAAGAGTTGTCCTCTACTAGTGTTTAGGCCACTTATAATTATGAAAAATTTAACAATATTGTATAATTTGAGGTGACATACCTTAATAGCTCTTTAGTAATCAGTCATTCAGTCAACACTAGCTGTTGGTGATGAGGCTGTTGTGGTGCTGTTCCAGTGTTTCTTTGCACTGGAAACCCTAAAGTGGGCAGTGTCTTCAGTTGTATAACTTCCTGGTTTCAGAGTAGTTCCATTATTTCATGGCTGCTTGTAAGCTTTATAGCAGGTTATGGTATTTTTGCCACTCCCCAGTATGTGAAAATTCTCAGCTATTCTCATCTGTCCTACTGCAAAGTTATTTGATGTCATCTGTCTGCTTCTGAAATTTGTTTACAATGGACTGTGTGACTGTGCTGAAACAGTTTCATACATTTTCTGAAGTCAAGGCAGTTTCTGTTGTGATCATTTGCCCCTGTCCATGTACCTGCTCCCCCACACCATTTTTTCTGTTTTCCAAAAGCCTAAATGTCACCAGCATCTAACAATTAAGATTTAGGTTTCCTCGGTCAGCTAATGTGCTTACTTTGTATGTAGACCATGGCCTGTCAAAAATAATGAAGCTGAAAGTGCTTTCAGGAGTGTGAAGTATATGAAGAATAATTGTGAAAGTGAAGGTTTTATGATAGTAACCTATGCTGGTGCTTCTTTAAATTTAGCTACAGCAGTAAGTAAAAAAGTTCTCAGGATTTTTTTATTTCCCTTCCTGTCTCGCTCTTTCATGTGAGATATTTTGGTGTGATAAACTATACTTGACAAAACTATTGCATTTGCACATTCTTTTCCAAAATTCCATGGGGCCCTGTTTATGGTATCAACCAGATGAATTCCTTTTTATTGCAGAGCTGAGAGCAGAGGTTGAAATTATTGAGCAGATGAGCAGCAGCAGTGGAAGCAGCTCATCGGATTCAGAAAGCTCATCTGGGAGTGAAGATGAAAGCTCCAGCAGCGAGGGGGAAGAGCCAGCACATGTTTCCCCTTCTCAGCCACCACACCAGCAGTATAACAACAGGAATGCTGTTGCTAATGGCACCAGCAGGCCACAAGGAAGCAATCAACTCATGAACACTCTCCGTAAGTAAATGCTTGTGTCTTACCATTGGTGAAAGCTGATTATGACCACTCATTTACTTAGCATGTTAGGCTAACTTCATGGAATGCCTTTTGCCAAATAGTAGTTCCAGGGAGTTGCAGTGGCTGAGAAACATGGGCAGATTTTATGAACAGAGGGTTGAGATTTGTCTGAAGGTGTGGAGAGCCTGTGGGCATCGGTGCAGTGGCCCCATTGTCCCTGTTGCATCTTGATTCAGGCCTCCAAGTAGCCACTGGTGTGGGAGCATCTAGTGCACTGGAGGATGGGAATTATTTTCATGTTAATACATATATTAAATGGAAATAGTGGGGTTGACGTGTGTCAGTTAAAGGTCTGTAAAGAACTGTGAATGGCACAAGGCTGTCCTGGGTTCCTAAGTGCAGTCTCTGTGGTCCTTAGTATTGCTTTGTCAGCATGTTTATTGTGTTGGTCTCAGCTGTATTTTCATATATACCACATTTTAAAGGGAAATTTAAATTATGTTAAAATATTACAGCTATGGTGCTGCAAGCATTGAATCAGTACAAGCTCACTTCACCCTTTAAAAAGTGTCAGGAACATTTTTACAACATAGTTCTGTCCCATGAAACTCTCTCTGGGGACATGGTGTGCATCTGTGTTGCTCTTGCCTTATGCTACATGAGGTATATTCTAACTTGGTGGAGTTAAAATACTGCATTTGCAATTGCCATAAATTGTTCTTAATTCCTCCTGAGGCATGTTTGCACACATCTCTTGGCACCCATTCATAGGGAACCGGTGGAGTCTGAATACAAGTGCGTGTAAGGTGTCCAGCTTTGAGAAGATAAGTATATTGTACAGACCACACCAAAGAGCCCTGCTGGAAAACCTAGAGGCCTGTCAGTCTTCCTGACAGTAATGAAGGACTAAGTGAAATCCAAAGTTCAACAAAGTCATTAGGACTGTGTCCGTTTCCCTGTTTCTGGTTGTGAGCAGCCTCTTCCCTGCTTCTCCACGACAACAATACTGCATGGGTTTAATGATCTGAAGCCTCTGACTGCAGGAAAACCTGGGAACTACTAGTGTAGCTCCTCTCTTCATGCAGTGCTTTTTGCCTTTGGGTTTAAAATACTTTTGCTGTGGGGAGAGTCACCCCTAACCCAAGTTCTTGTCTTGTAAAAGGGAAGAGGAGATGAGGAAATCCAGGGCAAAGCTGTTGCATAGATGCCCTGAACCATCACAGCACGTGTCAGCTTAGTTCAGCCTTGAGTTGTGATGGCTTTAACAGTCCTTTTGGTTTATTGACATGTGGATGCCTTGCCTTGGCTACCCAAATGGCCTTAAACAAAAAAAACTCCTGTTTTTAAAGGGTAAAGAAAGCCAAGGAATTCCCCAATGCCTCGTCCCAGAGCCATATATGGGAGCTTTGGTGGGTGGAGGCTGTGGAATGCTTTCTGCAGCTGCTAGCAAGGAGAGGCCTGTTGTCCCACCAGGGAGCACCTTTGGTGGCTCTGGAGACAAGGATGCTTGGTTTGGCCTGAATCCAGCTGTGTATTAGCCCCATGCAGCTCTTGATGTTCTTGAGCAGTTTCATTAAATCACAGATGATGTTTGCATTCATTTCATGTGTTACTCTTATTTAAATCTTCCAGTGTAAATGTGACTGTTCTTTGGTTTGATTGCCATGAAATGTGAATTAACGCCTACTCACATGTTGTGTTTTGTTGGTTTTTGTTTTCCATAGGAAATGACTTGCAGTTGAGTGAGTCTGGGAGTGACAGTGATGACTAGAGGCTGAGCTTTTGCTGTTTCTGTTACATATACATGAAGAACTAATTTACCTTGAAGTGATCCTATTGCTTATGAAGAGGAGCTGGCACAGAGATGGTTCCATGTGTGGAATTTTAATAGAAGAAATGCATAGCCCTACAAAATAGCAGATGTTGAGGACTGTTTTACTGTGTGAATTACATGTACATATTGTGTATATTCTTATTCTGCTAAAGCTTTGAGTAGATACGTACAGTGGGTGAGCCAATGTATGTTCCTGTCCACCATCTGTAAGTTTAACATGTAATTATGTGAGGTCATCTAAAAATTTCTTGTTTGTAGGATGTGTTCAGCACATCATGACTTTGTTGGGGGACTTTTGTATATAGGGTGAGCGTGTGCCTACAATGAGTTTAAAAAACATGCAGGACCTAGTGTGTGCACTGAAGTGGGACTGCCATAAATTAAGTTTCAATACTAAATTGATTTATTTGGTTTGGGACTTTTCTAATGCCTTTTTATTGCTATTTATGGTTGATTTAATAGACTGACTTTTAAACAGTTGGAAAACGGGAATGATTAAACCATGTTCGTCACAAACCTTGCTGCATCAGTGCCTTATAAGCAGGTTTTTTAAATAGTGCTTCAATTCCTGCCACCTTCCCTGTAGGGAGCAATACTGAAACCTCCTCAGATTGCTTCTACTGACAAGAGCTGTGTGTCACATACAGCCTGCTGTGCTCTGAAGGCAGCGACTCTAGCAAGTTAAGGATACACATCAATCACCTAAACTCATCCAAGTAAGAATCAGATGCCTTAGAAACTGAAGGGTCTCATTTAACTCAGACATTCAGACCTAGTCTTCAGAAATGCTTACAAGCCCAACTACTAGTGACATTGCAATGTCACAAATGCAAAATATTTGACTTACTGAAATTCTAAGACTGGAGCCCTCTTTGCAGTTTCCTAGAGAATGCAAAAAGAAGAGGTGACTAAACAAGTAGCTATGAAACAGCAGAAGTCTCTCTCCCACCACAGTTGTAAAGGTAGACTTTAGTCCATATTGTTCATTGGACGAGACCTCTTTGTGCTTGGCAGGAGTACACAGAACGTGAAATATTTGCCTAGGATAAATTCACTCCTCTTTAAAGGGTGCTTAGTTGGATTATCATTAACTTTTTAGTTCACATGGAAAATGAGTGCCATAGGCAGCCTCTCAGAGCTTGAACACCAGGGTGACTTTTTAAAATCAAAATTCCGCTGACATAGGACAAGTTGCACCTTAGTTGTGGTGTAATCCTGGGGAATGGGAAGCTGAGTCAGATGCCTCTCCATTCTCAGGTGTCTGCTTTGCACTGCTCTCATCTGTTAGTTTGTGTTTTAACTCTTGTTTGTTTACTGAGCCCTGTCCTTTTTTTTAACATGTTGAAGAGCAAGGGGACATTTGAAGGGAGATTTTATTAAATGGTTTATTTTTTTGCATTAGATACATATTTAGGCATATTTTTGCATTATTGTACATACATTCAAAAATACTTGTTTTTTTAAAGTGTTTTGTGATGTAGGTATTATTTTAATGGACAATTATGAAATATACTCGATGAAAAGCTACAATTGCTATTTTTTTTTTCTGTTCTCTTTCCCTGTTCTCCCTCTAACAGTAAAAATGGTCTGTTTTACAAGCTTGTACCAATTTGGGATTTCACACTTTGGTACAGGAGATCTGCACGATATGGTTGGCAGTCTAATAAATGTTAATGCTACTCCTGACTCTCCTCCAGCTAAAGATCTGAACAAGCAGGGAGACACTTTTCTGATGCCATTTCCCCATTACTGGAGCGAATGCCTGAGTGCTGTTGATATTATTTGCACTCAAAGGGAAAAGCAGCAGAGTGCAGCATTTTCATTCTTTACCATCCACTGCCTTCTCATGTACCCTAAAATCCAAGACATGTCATTGGAAGTTTATTAATTACGTGTAAATAAGAGATATGAAACTTTAGAGGGTAAGATAGCACCAGGCTACATTGATTTGAAAAGCTGCTTTAATTGCTGATTAGATCAGCAGTTGGGAAAGCTTCATTCAGATAATCGATTTCTGCCTTGTTTTTGTACTCTAGGCCATGTTTTCCTGCTCATCTCTACCTGACAGATTTTTTTTCCCTTCTCTTCTTTGTTGGTAACCAAATTAACATAATTTCACACAACTTTTAAACTCGTTTGGCCTTGCTTGGCATCCCCATCAGATGCATCACATCAAGGGTGGCCTGTTGTTCATGAGCTATTTATGTGCCCTTTTCCACAGCAGGTGAGTAACGCAGCCTGCTCAAGGGTGTGAGCCCTCAGTGACTTCATCAGTCCCTCTGAGTGTGTGACCAGCCCCTCCTTGCCATTGTCCCAAGGGCTCCTGGCATCTCCTGCCTGAGGAGCTCTCTGGCATCTCCACCCTTCCCACAGTTCTCAGGAATGTATTTTATGAAGGTGAACCATACAGTAGGCAACTTCTGAGATCAGAAGAGGTGGCTGCCACCACCAGCAGCAATATGTTGATTTTTTTCTGAATACACCTGTGTGTTTTAAAGCCATTGCCAGCCTGATATTTTGATTGAGGCCCTTGAAATTTTATGTTTCATGTATTAAGAGACACTAAACATTGCCTATCTGTTCCTATTAGATGCCTGTTCATTGGTTCATAATTTGCAGTAAGTTTCATTTGGATGGAAAATGGAATCCAAGCAATTATTTAGAATTTTCTTAATTGGTCAGCAATATATTTAACATGCTGGAGAAATAAGTTGACTAAAATGTTTTGATTATACCTGTTAATGAAATAAAGTATTACTGATTATTCGTGGTAGGATCTAATCCTGTAGGATTTTAGCACTAGCATATCTTATCACCACACAGTAATTTTTCCATATAAAGCAGAATGTCTTTTATATGCCAATTAGTTAAAAGGTGGATTAACAGTGTATGTGGACAATTATGAGAATGAATTGAAACTAAGGATTTCTTTGTATTCATGGAGAGCTGCCTGCTGGCCACGGCAGGGTGAGCTCTTCAAGGCAGCTTTGGCTTCTGATGGTTTCTTCTGTTCCATGACTTACTGGTTTCAGTGGTTTGGCTTTCCTTAAACTTCACCAGCAAACATGGCCTGCTTATGACTTCCCATAACTAGAACTGCTGTAGGAGTAATAAACAATAATGATTTAAGTAGATTGTCACAATTTCAAATATTGTTACATTTTTTTTTCCATAAAAATGCTTGGTTTCCAAAGGGACAAATTCAGTCATCTGCTTGTCCAGGTGGGATGTTTTAAAATACAATTGCAGCAATGCCTGAGCTCATGTTTCAGATTTTAGTCATATGCAGAAAAACATCCACGCATCTCTGCCCTTGTTCCAGCCCCAAGGGCTGACCAGCCCTGCCAGCAGGCACGGCTTGAATCACTCCAGCTAAACCTCAGGGACAGCCACCTCCGGGCAAAAGGTGTCCTAGTCCCCTGACGAGAGTCACGTGTGTAAGAGGGGGTGGCACTGCCCTTTCTTGTTCCACCGAAGCATCCCCCTCCTCTCACAAGTCTTGGCTGAACTGATTTTGTGGGGAAGGCAGCCTGATGGAAAAAGGTTTTTCTTCGGCATGTCTCGGAATAGCTCTGCATTTGACTGTGGGTAGCACATCTATTTTGAAGATGCTCTGCCTTAGCTGGTTTGCAGTTTCCTGTATTATAGACTAGATATAGGCCTGTTTATGTATAGAAAGAATTTGATGTGCCAAGCTTTACAGCCTTTTTTCCTCCTTCAAAGTCCATTTTCTTCAGTTGTCAAATAACCCCAAAAGTTCAACAATCTGTGCACGTCTACTTCTTTTTTGTTTTCATTTGAAAACTAAGAGAAACATGGCCTGGAAATGCATGTGTTGGAGAGCACTTATTTTCAGTAATTGCCTACGCTTCATTATTGAGTGTGCTAGCTGCTGAGTCAGAGAGATCCTATGGAAAACACAGCTGCCCAGGAATGGGCATCATGATGGGATGAAGGCTTCTGATGATAGCTGTGGATTCAGCTGCTGACGATGAATGACAACATCTTGGGTCTGTCTGGTTATTTACAGCTTGTTATACCCACACAAATACATGTGCTATCAAAAGGAAAAGAATACTGCTGGTGCTTGCCTCACAAACAGAAGCTGCCACGGTGGGGACAGACACGTGAACTAAAAGTTGTTGATCCTACACCCAAACCCTGTTCTCAGAAGATAAGATGGTTACAAAACTATCAGCGAGTTAGGCAATAGCTGCCTCTAGTTTATGTGAGAAGGGTGTGTATATAAATGGGAAAGTCTCTGTTTAGCTATTGCTTCCTATTCCCACTGCTTACACTCCCTTCCTTTCTTTCTTTTGTAATTCCATTACTTCTAGCATAGTTATGCTTTCTGCTGCCAAAAAGTCCTGCAGGAATTTACAGGAAAGGGGGTAGGTGTTGAAACGTTACAAATGCACTGGCTGTATTCATCCCTGCTCTAAACTTACTGTAAACACTGTAAATGACAAAGATCTTGTGAATGGACCCATCTTCCTCCCCCTCCTTGTCTTTGCCTTTATTAGGACTAAACAGTATTCCTTTGGACAAGAGAAAGAAAGGGCAAGATGACACAGGGTGAAAGATCTCAAACTGATGCTGCATATGTTGAGGATGCTGGCATGGAGCCATGGCCTGAGCTAGCCTGTCTTGATCTCACAGCATTGTTGTAAATTGGACACAAAATTCATTGCTACCATTGCCCTGTGGCTGGGAGGAATGGAGGCTGGAAAAAAATTAGGTTGAAAATACCTTGCTAAAGGGATTTATGCAAGAGTTTTGAGGGGGTGATTTGCTTTGCTAAGTTTTGTTTACCTCTGTCACTGAGTTTTTGTGTGCCCTGTGTAGTGGGGGTATACCCACACTTTCCTAACTTTTTAGGAAGATGCTGGTGGAAGCAGGGACTGGAGTGAGGCTGAAGTGTTTTGTTTTCCAGCTGCATGCTTTTTAAATGGCACTGAGAACTAAATGAGACAACTGATGGGATATCTCAGAAAGAATTATATGAATCTGACTTGAAATCCCACAGAACCTGTAGGTTCTCGTACCTCTGACTGCAATTTTAATTTTCATAAACTTTTGTGAAAATAGGGCTTTGTGAAGGGCACAGTGTAAAAATGCACTAAATATCATGTTGAAGGTTTTACATGAAAATTTTGACCCGTGTTTCTTCCCAGACCAGCTAGCTTTGTTGTAGGATTTTTGAGGCCCACTTGTACAGGGTCAGCTCTGAAGGAAAACATGCCCTGCATGCTGCTAGTAAGATATAATTGTCTGCTCCTTTGCCACCCCAGTCAGCCCACAAATTCTGCCATCACCCCTCTGTAACTTGGGAATTGGCTTTTTCCTCTATAGCTCTGACACCTCCTTAACATTTTCCTACTGCCAGACATTGACAACACTAACAAAACTGAACAAGCATCTGCTCATGAAAACAGCTACCAAATACTTCAGTGAGCGTCATGGGTTTTACTCCAGAGCTTCAAATAAGTATCAAGATTGTGATAGTGTGCTAGGAGAACAGAGCCTGTGATATGAGCCCTGCATGCTCATCACACATAACAAAGATGGCAAAAAATTGTGTAAGTGTATGGGATATGCACCAAAATGGCCAATTACACCAGAGCCACAGGCTGTGCCGCGTGTGCGTTGGGAAGCTGAGTGGGAGGAGATGTTTGGGAGTGGTTTGCACAGAGGAGATGACAACAGGGCTATTGATGGGACTGAAAAGGAGAGGACACAAAGGTGAGAGATCATTCAGTGCTGGCAGCCACAGTGTCCTGTCAGCTGAGTCACACCATAGCCTCAGAGCAGCGCAGCACAATCAAGGTGAGAGGTCACCTTTATGGTGGAGAAGCTTTGAATGCCCTGAGAGTTACTGGTGGCTGTCACCCTCTCCTACATGATGTAAGAAGTGTTATATTTAGGTATGCAGTCATTCTAATTAGGGAAGAGAGAGTGTTATTTGGGTCTGGGTGCTGGAGAGTGATGGAAGAAGGGAAGGGTAGGGATGGGGGTCACTCAGCAGCTGCAGGCTGTGGTGGTTTCCCACTCTTTTCAAAGTGGACCTAGTGAGTCTTGAGACAAGGGACATCACAAGTTCCCACTGGGAGTAAAGATTCTGATGGAGCCAGACCCCAAGGAGTGACTTCCAAAGCCAGCTGTGTTATAACCCTGTCTTACTCCAAATTAATTTTTCAGGATTATGCAAGACACTAAGATGCTTTACCTCAGAAACAGAGCCAGATTTTTCTTCCATACTACTGAGGCTGGACTCAACATCATAAACAAGATGGTGTAAACTAGAAAATAAAGCCCCTGATTAACCACTAGCCAGTCAAAATACCAGGCTTTGTGGTTAATTAATCCAGCCAGTGAACTCATCTCCCAAATGCCATCAAGAGATTCTAAGGTGCAATAAATACATTGCAGCTGTGTCTGTGCTAGCGAGTAGTACAGCTTGGGAGCAGATCCATAATGCAGGAGAGTGCTGAGATTGCAATGTGCACGCTGTCTGCCTCTCATCTGAGAGGAAGCCACCTCTTGTGCCCTCTTCATGATGCAAACCACAGCAGGGTAAGCAGAGATGATTGCGGCATTCCCTTTGTAAGTGCTCTCCTGACCTGGGCTAACCACTAATGTGTAGGCACATTGGTGAACTGGCCCCATTCCAGCTTCTCTGCAAAAACTGGGATAAGAAACACATTAAGAAATTCTGCTTAATCCTGGAAGCATAATATTAGGCCTTATGGAGACATTCTTGGTATTGCATTAATATGTGAATCATACTGAATAATAGTAACACAGGATCAAACACCTAAGACAACCGTTTTTTTAAAAGTATTTTTCCACATGAGAAATTTGTATTTTCACAAGCTCTAAGGCATGAATAGTATTCCTAATTAATACATACAAATTTCCATTTTAGAAGGTGCTAAGTGACTATGCCAAATCAAAAGGAAGGCTGTCAGCAGCACAGATAGGACCAGGCTCCAGACTTTTCCATCTAATCCTATCAGCAGCCTCATGCCCATGACATCAGCACAAGGCTTGCCCATGCAGGAAGGCATCCCAAGAGACTGAGGCTGTTTGCTTTTAGGAGCTTAGGCTAACCTTGGAAAGGAGGGCAGCTTCCTTTTCCATGGGGTGTTGACCTGGCCAATGTCATTGCTGTCACTGCCTGTGCTCAGTTTTTCACTACTCTTCCCCTAAAGCAAGTGACTGTGTCAG
This sequence comes from Irena cyanogastra, assembly GCA_013397155.1. Taxonomy (NCBI): domain Eukaryota; kingdom Metazoa; phylum Chordata; class Aves; order Passeriformes; family Irenidae; genus Irena; species Irena cyanogastra. The sequence goes on along the minus strand of VWZV01005850.1, from coordinate 387,582 downwards.
AAATAAGGGATGCTTCCAACATCAGTGTGGACTTACGGAGCAATTACAGCAGAAGTTAGGACAAGGTGTGGGCCAGTGCTGTGCTTGGGAAAAGACCCTCAGGGTATATGTGCCAGATACTGTGCTGTCTATGTCAGTTCACACCAATGCCTTGTACCAGTATCTTTTTTTTTTCCTCGTAGACAATACAGTCAATTTTCCTCTGCTTCTCCCCTCCTTTAGAAGGAAAGTAAATTGCTGCAGTTAAAATTGTAAGTCCTCGTAAAAACCTGCTTGTGCCCAGAAAGCTAAGTATCAGAGCTTGCCTAAAGCTTAAGAAGAAGTGGCATCTTTTTCAATAAATTTACATCTCTAAATAGATGGTAAGTGTTGAATCAATTTCCATATGTTAAAATAGCAGAGCATTAAGGATTCTGGCACTTCAAGCAATCAACTAATTTGCGACTATTATGAGAATATCTTTTATATTAGTGGAGCAATTCATCTGAAAATCAGGGACAGTCTGCAGCTCTGTGCCCTCTCAATATCATAAAGGATCACAAATTGACAAAAAAATCCTGTTTGTTTGCCTGAAGACATTATGGTGGATTATGACATTCAGGTCTTTGCAAAGTCACCTTTCAGCTCTTAATAAGCCAATTCATAATGTCTCCCCCACCTGGCTTTCCTGGCTACACGGTCTGCTCATGGATACACAGATCCAGCAATAAACAAGAGTGTTGGCAGATACTTCCTGGTGAAAAAGGCAGGAACTGTGATGTACCAACTTCTGTGTCCAAAAAAGATGCAAGGGCAGAAGCTATCCAGTGCTCTGCTCCCAATTTCTCCCACTGCTCTATCCAGTCTGGGCTCGCTGAGCCCATATCGGCTGGCTGCTTGCTGAGCCTCAGCTGACAAGCCCTAAACAAAGTTCACAACTCTTCATTCCTACCATTGTGTTTGTGTCTGAAACAGACCGTTTCCAAAAGGACACACAATGTTAAATGCGTATGCAGCCTGAGCTTCAAGAAAAATCAGCTTCTTTCAACATCAGCTGCTGTTGGTTTTACCAGCACGTGGCAGGAAGGATGAGGGCTGTGTACCAGGCTATGAGGGTCAGAATAAAGGGAAGATGGATGAAAAGCTTCAGGTGAAGGGATCCACAGTTAATCCAGCCTCGTATCACCCTCAGCTTGCTGAGTCATCAAATATTTCCATCATATTTCAGCGCACTGTTCACAAATGTAACGTGCCATTGCTAATAAGTGCATGGCACTATCAAACCAGTGGAGGGACACTGTGCTGTTCTGGCACGGCACCCAGCGATGTGGTGTGATACTGCTGGCCTAGATGCCAACAGCAATACAGACTTCAGAAGTGCCTGCCTAAAGACCAGAAGATGACAGTGCATCAGTATACTCTCCCTCACATTTAACACCTGATCTTCCTATTCCTAAAAAGTAGAGACTAGGACGAGGACTGATGCAGGGGTTGTTTGATGCCTTCTTAAAATTTAGCTTCATATTTTGGAGCTGGCAATGCCACCAGGGAAAGCTGCTAATTAAGCAAGTGGATTTTTCATAGCCCAGATCTTCATCACTATTTATGTGTTTAATTTCTTCCTGCCAAAGCGATAGGATGTTCAACCATTGACTTCAAAAGGAGGATTTGTGGGAGCAGCAGGATCTTTTTTCTATATAGATTTCTAACTAACACTTTAATTTAATTGAGAAACTGTGCATTTCTAACTCACTTTCCCTTTACAACATATTTTTGGCTCGGATTATTCCTCAAAGTTTTCTTGCTCTTTCCTCAACTCCATTTACCATTGGGTTTAAAAAAAAAAAAATAACAGAACCCAAAGCAAAGAGGACAGCCACAGCTGTGCTCCTCATTATAGACAAGATAAACACAGACTGCTGTCTGGAAAGCTGAGTGTCCTCAGGAGCAGGGAAGTAAGGTGGGGGAACAATTTGCAAGATACTAACATGTTGGCTCCTGGACTCCAGCCTAGAACTGATCTGTTGGCCAGCAGTCACTCAGCTTGAGTCCCTGGAACAACAGAGTCCCTGCAGAACAGCAGCAGGACATGTAATGGTGTTAAAGGCTCAGTGGAAACACTGTGAGGGTGCAAACACCACTGGAAGCCCTGCATAGGCCAGACTTTTGCAGGGACAGCTCTTCCAGTATCTCTCTCAAGCAAGGGCAAGTGTGAAGGACACCCTGGATGTGTGAAAAGCATGTTGCGAATGAACCAGTACTGATAACAATAAGAAATTTTTTAAAGGTCTGTGGTATAAAGGTCTATGAGGGATTTTCCATGAAGGGATCAACCCCCCCCCACCTACTTTATTTCCCCTAGGATTTTTTGATGCTTTTGTTTTCTGAAGAAGGGAACCAGTCTTTCCTTAGGAGACCAAACTGCAGATACAGTATAGAGATGCAAGAGAACAAGCTGACACAGCACAGCAGCTAAGGGTGTATCTCTTATAATTTACTGGAGCTCACCCTCCTGACCTTTCTGTATTTGGATCAGCAGGGAGAGTGTTTAATGAGGGCTGCAGGAGGGCAATCGGGTTCTTACAGCTGGTCAGGCGAATTAATGCGAATTGCTTGGCAGTTCACCAAAAGCAGACCGATGTGGGCACCTCACCAGAAAAAAAAACCAAAAAAATCTTGAAGGTGGCCAGTCCATGAGCAGAATTTGTCAGATTTCTAACCCACTGATGAGGAGAACAGTGGCTCAGTGTTTCAGAGAGACATCACAGCAAGCTGTGTTTGTCCGACACATTGCAGAAACTCTTCTGCTCCTCTGCTCCTCCACCTTCCGCAGGTTCTCGCTTTGCCTTCCCTACATGTTTTTTCCCAGTGTCATTGTGTCTAGGGGGAGCAGAGAAATAGTAAACACCTAGCAAGGTACTCTGCCCCTCCTTAGCCTTCTAGACCACACTATTGTCATCACCAGGCATTGCAGAGGCAAGGGCTTTTGTAAAGGTAACTCCTGGGAGCCAGCTACTTTGAAAACCCCCTCCACACCTCCTCCAATCCATGCAAATGACAGTAAAGTGGTTTATCCACTCAGCCCTCATATTGACACTCTCCTCTCACCTGACTCTTTAATTTCTGTGGAGGTGTAGAACCTGCAAAAATCAGAAGTCACCTGTAAAATCCTGATATTTATATTTTTGTTCCAAGTAGCATGGCTATGGCAGTGCACATGCTCTCCCTTCCTAATGCTCTCCATATGCTCTTCAAAGTGAAATGCCTTTTTGGCTGGTCATAGTTACTGGCTACTGGCATCCCTCTGAAACGATCTAGCAACATTTCCCTGCCCTCTCTATGGCCTGGATCAGGGCAACAGAAAGCCTCAGAGCTGATACGTTCCAGAAGGAGATGGAAACAGACATGCTTCCCATCAGGACAGGGGAAACTATTTTGTCTCTGGTTTCTCTTCTTTTCCATCTTTGCCACAGAAGACAGCTCTGTGACCCTCCCTCTTCTCTCCCAAGAAGGTACTTGCTCCCCTTATGTGGCCACACTTTGGGGCATGGATGCTCATGGGTATTTGAAACAAGCAGGAAGTAAAACCATGTGTGTGATTTCAGTATACACTGTTCCAGAAAAGCTCAGGCATTGTACAGCACTGTTGGCCATCTCCTCACCTTGTAAAAGAAGCAGCAGATGTTTCTGACCTTGACTTGCAGAGAGGCATAAGGGTGTCATGAGCATTGCACCTGCCTCGCATCCATGTGTCCACCCTTCAGCCCCTGGCATCAGCACAATAGTCAGGCCCACTGAGCCTGGCTTGCTCTGCAAGCAGCACTTCTGCATTGCCAAAATCACTACCCTTTACCAGACTGTTTTTATAATCTGCTTTTGGGGTACAGGTGTTAGAGCAAAAAGACTCATCACATGTAAATAAACAAATAATCACATCTGTCTGATTTGAATTCTGCACCCTCAAATGTGACAGAGGATTTTGCAGTGCATGCTGCAATAAGATATTTAAAATCTCGTTTGAAACCTGTCAGCTTCCCTACTCCACAGAAGGGAGCTAACAAACACCACATACTTCAAAGGGATGTTTTAAGAACTAAAAAGATGTTCAAGTGGGGCTTTGAAAATGCACATAAATTACATGTGTCAACACTGAGACCCCATTTATTTGAAACTGTGCCTGTTTGCAATGCAGCCTTGACCTCCCCTTGCTGCTATGGGCCAGGGCGCTGCCGGACAGGAGGACACGGCTGCCTGGCTGCCCACCTTGGGAGGTCCCAAACCCAATGGGCCCAACAGTGACAGGAAAGGCCAAAGTTTCACTCCCACCACCACGTCCTCATCCAATGCCAGCATGGTCTTTGGGGAGAATAGAAAACAAAGCCAGATCTCCGGGAAGCACAAAGAGACAGGGGGATTGGGATGGACCTTGGTGGCTGAGCCCTGTGGCAGGGAAGATACCTGCCCAAGTGGTGGCTCCCTGCCCACTGGTTGCAGACAAGCTGTAAATGTCACATATTAGGAGAAAAGATTTTTCCATGTCCTATTTTTATGCTAAGTACTTTGATGTATTTGGAAAGGAAAACACCAAATACCCAACGATGAGAGAATATTAAAGTTGAGAAGTCCTGCACAGGACTCAGAGCTGTGCCAACACCTGGAACCCTGACAGCCTGTGGTAACATTTGGTTTTTGGTAGGAGCCCTGGCTCCTTCAGCAAGTGGCAAGAGGTTTAAGACTACCTTTCCAGCTATTCAGGACCCACTGCTCCAGCCCCAGGCTGCCTGCAGAGCCACAGGTCTTCCACAGGTACCCCACACAGCGAGTGTTTTGCAGGTACTACTGCTCTCACCTCCCCAGATTTATGCAGTAGGTAGGAGACTGATGTTGCCTCATTTTGCCCTGGAGAAGAGACATCTGCCAGGACAGGATAAGTACCTACAAGAGCACACCTAGATTCTGAGATTTGAGGCACCTAGACCAGGAGTTTTGGAACACTGGTAATTTTTAACATGTTTTGCACATTCAGAGCACAGCTCTAAGTGTAATGAGGAGTGTTCAGCACTTGCCACTGTAAGAGCACCCCAGGAATGAGGGCATTATCCAAAATATCTGTGCAGAATAAATGAAAAACCTTTTGGTGGAAAAACCAGCAAGCACTTGCATCCCACCATGCATAAAGGAGCTGAATTACAGTTGCACAAGCAGTCACGTTGTTGGTGTTTCCTGATACCTCAGTGCTCGGCTGCAACGCCAGTGGAGGATTTTCTCTGTGGCATCATTCTGCTGCACCCACGCCCACATCTGTGACAAGCCAGCAGCAGGAGACAGTGACCGTGGGACAGAGCACAGCAGCGTGGGTGCTCGGAGCGCGCCCCAGGTCAGCCGGAGGCAGCGGGAACGTGTCCCTGCCGCAGCTTTGCTGGTGCTGCCGTGCTCGGTCACATTCTCTCTGCAGTTTAAAATCACAGAATCGTTACTGCCACCATGCTGTAACCGAGCCAGCCTCGGGGTCATTAAGGTTGGAAAAGACCGCTGGTGACCTCACCATTACATCGAATGATTTATGCACCAACTGATACATACGATGGGAGTGTTCGATGTGCGACACCGACCCAGCTGGGCTTTTGGTACCTGCCATGGGAATGCGGTGGAACACCACTCAGGAGACCAGAAATAGCCACTGGGCTGTCTCAGAGGCCGGTGTTCTCTCTGTCCATGCAAACTTTTCTGCCCACTGCCACGTATGGGCTCTGTGCTTCCTGTTCACCTCTATGAATTCCTGGGCTTCCCGCTGAAAACCCACACAGGCCTGTGAAGATTTGTTTTCCTTTGCAGTACAGTGCATGCCAATACAAATCTAAGGCCCTTTATAAATGCAGAACAGCTCCCGTATCTCCTATGCCTTGGCTGGACATATAGGTAATCCCTTGGGATAAGATTGGAAGAGTAATGTGAACCTCATTGTAAACCCAGAGATCCACGGAATAGGACAGTCGGCCGGGGGGAATCTTGCTAAACCTTTCCAATGTCACGGGGTGATTCTGCCTGTATTTGGACAGCCCAACAGCCCGCACGTGGGTGGCTCCCACGGAACCCAGCGCAGAGGGTACCCGTGTGCCCAGCACAATGGGTGCTGCTGGGATTCCGGCCCAGTTCAGGGAAGAGGGATGGGAAGCGGCGAGGCGAGGCACGGTCTCGCCGACAGCGCNCCGCCTGCGGCGACAATTTCGTGAGTGCCCCGTGAGGGGATCGGGGGTCACGGGCGTGCGGGGCACCCTCCGCGCGTGTGCGTGGACGCCCGGGGAGCCCTCGCGCCGCTCCGGGACGCTCCGTCCGTGCGGATCCCCGGAGCCGGTGCGAGCACCCGAGGGGGAGCGCCGCGGGGGGCGGAGGACGGGGCCGTGCCCGGGAGGGAGGGATGCGGTGATGGAGGGCGGCGGGGCCGGGGGCCGGGNTATAAATGCAGAACAGCTCCCGTATCTCCTATGCCTTGGCTGGACATATAGGTAATCCCTTGGGATAAGATTGGAAGAGTAATGTGAACCTCATTGTAAACCCAGAGATCCACGGAATAGGACAGTCGGCCGGGGGGAATCTTGCTAAACCTTTCCAATGTCACGGGGTGATTCTGCCTGTATTTGGACAGCCCAACAGCCCGCACGTGGGTGGCTCCCACGGAACCCAGCGCAGAGGGTACCCGTGTGCCCAGCACAATGGGTGCTGCTGGGATTCCGGCCCAGTTCAGGGAAGAGGGATGGGAAGCGGCGAGGCGAGGCACGGTCTCGCCGACAGCGCCTTCATGCGTGAGGCTTTCCTTATTTTTTTTTTTTTTTCCCCTCCTCTCCCCCAAGTCGCCAGAAGGCGTCGAGTCAATTGTCTGCGGCGAATTCCAGCGGGGCCGGTGCCGGGAGCCGCGCGCGCGGGTCGCGAGGCGCGGCGCGGGG